>CM062820.1:693929414-694524379 GCA_031772625.1 Pinus tabuliformis
GGCATAGGACATGTCTAGCTGCAAAGATCCTTGGAGTTTTGCACCCCAAGATCTGGACAAAAGCATTCCATATTTAGGTGGGATATTCGCTACCACCACATCCATCAAAATTGTCTTGGTAGGTTATTGCACTAGAGATACACACAAATCTTTGATTAGGCCTAGACACCTAACCTGGCTAGAATCAAATGAAAACAAATCTTTGTAGGGCCTTGTGATATCTAGGTCCAATCTTTCCATCACAGATTTAGGCATTAGGTTATGGGAAGCTCCTGAATCAAACATTGCATTATGCAGCACCTTGTCATGAATGTTTAAGCTCACATAGAATGGAGGAACTCCTCCATCTACTATTTTTCCATTTGCTTCAGGACCAAAAATTAGTTCTGGTTGGTCATCTAAAACATTGACTGCATCTCTATTCTCCGATATTTGAAGTGACCTACTGATTTGTTCTCTGTAAACTTCATGTTTAGCCAATTCGGACAGTGGAATGGCTATTTTCAGTTTGCCTATTTCTGTTTCTAGGTTGAAGGGTTTTTCCACTTGAATTTTTGTATTCCAGGCAGCAAGGTTTTCCTTTTTTGCTGTATTTTCAGTGGTTTTTTCTTCATTATGAGTGCTGTTATGAACTAAATCTGCTCTAAAATTGTTTTCAGGAGAGCTGTTTACATTTTCTTTTGGAGGAAAAGATGTGGATGGTTGGTTACTTGATGGTTGCAAGTCTGATATATCCTCAACCGTGGGTTCTTTTGGGTTGAGGTCTGTTTTAACAGGGAGTTCTGTCAGGGCAACTTTATCCTTTGCTTTCTTAGGCTGCTTAGTATCTTTCAGCTTGCTAGGTTTAGGCACATCTATCGTTCTTCTTCTTAATTTGTATTGTTTATGGACCTCATAGACCGCTGCATCATATCCTTCTCTGAAATCAAATGATTCTCCGAACTTGGTTTGAAATTGATTGAAATTATGAACCTCTTGGTCATCTTGTGTTAGAAAAATTTGTTGTTCACTGTTTAAACCCATTAGGTTGATTTGGGTGTCCTCTGTTGGCTCACTAGAGGTTGAGGCTTCGGCATAGTTCTCTTGAAACGGAGGTATGATATTCTGATCAGGGCCAGCCTTCCCAGTGTTAGGATTTTGATTTTTTCTAAAGTTTGGATTTCTAGTGGTGTTACTTGGTTGACCTTCCCATGAAGATTTTCTCTCAATGGTTTCCACTCTATCACCCAGTCTATCCATGTCTTTGATGATTGCATCTAGTTTTTTTTCAAATGCTGAAGGCTCTTCTTTGAAAGTAGTCCTTCTTTCAGCTCTAGCTCGGGCTCTTTTAGAGATCAAATTTGCCTCTACACTAACAGCTATGCTCTGCATGTCTTCCAAGATGGCAGGAGCTCTTTCCCTTAGCTGATATGCCATGTAAGAGTCAAATCCATCAGGGAATTTGATTAAGGCTAAGTCAGGTGGAGGTCTGAGGTTTTGAGGGATAGCATTGTACACGTTATTGAATCTAGCACAATAGTCTTGGACAATTTCTTATGGGCCTCTTTTTAAACTGTTGTGCTCTGATAGGATATGCAATGGGTCTTTCTTCTTTTCCCATCTATTCAAAAAGGTTTGGTATAGGGCATCCAGATCAGCAATTGTGTTTGCACCAAGTACCCTAAACCAGGTTCTTACTTCACCGGTTAAAATTTGAATAAAAATTTTCATTCTGACATCGTTATCATCAATTTCATAGTTCTCAAAGTAGTCCATCATTTTCTTAGTGTGTTGTTGGGCTGTATAGGAGCCAGTACCATCAAAATATGTAATTTTTCTCTGATAATCCTGAGGCATAGCCCCTAGATTTGCAGGCAACTACAGAGGATCATAACGGTTTGCATATTTATAGGTATAAATGGGACAACTGGTAGCACAGGGATAACAGCTGAGGTAAACGGGGTGGATGAGAGAGTGGAAGAGGTGCTTTGAAGTGATGATGGTGAACTGGAAGAAGCTGCAGCAACAGTGGGAAGGACTGTTAGTTTTCCAGGAGTAAGCTCAGATTTGGTAAGGTTTTGCTGCAGTATATCAAAATTTAAATCAAAATATTTTGTGGACTTTCTTGTCTTCTTAGGGTCTTGGAGATTAAGTTAGGATTTTCAAAAATAGCTGGAGGGTTAGGATCAAGATTTGATCTAGTATAACACACTTTCTTCTTTGGAGCCAGCTTCTAGATCTGTTTTTGGTATTTTCTGGAAATGTTTAAAGGACACTGTTTTTGACAATAATTTTCTAGGAAAGTGTGAATCCTAAGAGTCTTGAATTTTTCTAAAGATCTTTCGAAAATAAGAGGAAACTGATCAAATTTTTGAGACGGCTATTTAAAGCCTAAAGCTATACTAGAGATAGACTGAAGCAGCGTTTATTTACTCCTGTAAATGCACAGCAAGACAGTTCAAACTCTGCTTGGCTAACTTCAGGCTCCATCTATAGCTTTAGAAAATAGACAGCAGTAACAAACAGTCATTGAGTTCCCCAGCGGAGTCGCCAATGATGTTATCACTCAGGTTGTTCCCTAAAAGATCTGAGAAAAGGGAATACGGCCGAGGTAACCACTAACCAATCTTTTAGCTGCAGATTCTAGCCAATTTGCAACCAGAGAGGGCTCTCTCTTTATGATTTAGATTTGCTTTGTTATATGTTAGGCTAGTTATGAAGCACAAGTATTTGTTTGGTGTTTGGGAGGTGACATTCAGTAGAACAGGGCTGCAAGATAAGAGAAGTTCAGACCATTGGGTTAATGGAGTCAATTGAAAATGAACCTCTGATATGGTTTCTTTGGCAAAAGGAGGACTACAGAGTAAGATAATTAAACATAGAACAATTTTCAAGTTGGAATAAGATGAAATGAAGTCAGGGAATGAAAGGCAATCAAGAATCTTTCATTATGCTAACAGAGGGAAATTGAATAAATATTACTAAGGAGCATTTAAGAATTCCTTAATTATATTTAGAGTGTAAGAACCAGGGAGACAAGAGCAGTCAAGAATTCTTGCCTATGCTAGTCCTGTAGAAAACATAAAAAATGACAGGAATTGAACACAGAGTACAACAAAGTAAATTCTGTGTTATTCTTTTTTCCTGTAATTTAGAACATGATATTTAGATGGTATATAAGACACAGATACAGTAAAACAAGAGTAAAGAAGACTTATTGATCCATGAGGTAACACGAGAATTCTGTAACATATTCTTCTGCCATTAATTCCATAACCAGCGAATTCACCAGCAAAGCATTCCAGCAATCTTTATTTCAGAAGAGTTCTCAAATATTTACAGTGCAGGTCCAGAATGATATTCACCAACCAACAACAATACATATCTTGAGGAGGTGTTTATAAAAAAGAGTTACAAAATATCTCATAGACAAAATATCAAGCATTAACTTCATCCATCTACTTATTTAAAGGCAGTAAATGGCATTGGAAGTAGAGCACAATGAATGCAGGAGTAAATTGCGTTGTGCTGGCTGCCTTAGGTGGTTTGATATCTTTGACTTTTTTACTCAACCAGTCGGCTGGTAGCTATCTCTTTATCCTGCGTTCTTGCGTTGCTGTCCTGGCTCTTCCATCTGTGCCCAATTCCCCTTTAATACGTTTTGGCGTGAGCTCCTTCCTTGCTGTTGTCATATTTATGATATGTGGCACGCGCATTAAATTTGATTAAATGCAGACAATCAAAAAAAGAATTAGCGCCAACACTACCTTGGTAAAACCTCCAACATGCCCTGCCACCATTGGTCTATTGGCAACTGGTGTCTTTGTAGTTTTATTAATGTTTCATCAGCTTCAGTATACCTGTAGTAATTGGGCTGGACTTCAAAAAGATGTGTCATCTCATGTTCAATGTAGAACAAATTTTCTAGTTTGTCATATAAACTCTGTCTAGAGGGAGGTACTGTGTCTTCTGAAATGCTTGATGATGTTGTAATTTGATTGGTAACATAGGTATTTACCTTGTGAGCATATTGTTCATGTCTCAATAGTCTTCGATTGATGGTCAATAAGCTAGGTAACCATTTGCTCTGCAACACTGCAAACTTTTCTCTAAAGGCATTTATTTCTGTCTGCATTTCTTGGCACTTTCTTTCCAAATTTTGTACAAAATTCCTCATGGTCAGCACCTTTTTCACTGTCAAAATTGTACCTGTTCTGTCCTTAATATCTAGAGCTGCTAGCTACTCTCTGGTATGAGTATTCAAAAAATGAATTAGTTTATTGGCCTGTTCGGGCTTGTTTGCTAATAATGCTCTGGCTTTTTGAGTCTCAACCTGAGCTATCTCTATCAATTCAATCTGGTCATGAATAGTCTGTATTGATGTCCATTGATCAGTGATGGACTGGCCAATTTTAGTCCACAAAATTGTTTTGATTTCTGCCAGAGTTTTGTGAAGAGTAAGGTCCTTCTCCAAGGATTTTACCTTATTTTCCAGGGCCTTTACTTCTCTTGTTTTCTCAGCCACAGTTATTTTTTATTTATCATAATTCACCTCTATCTTGGCCAGTTTTTCTTTGGCTTCCTTTAGCTCTGCCATTTGGAGTTCTAAAGCCTTTATTTCCTTCATCATCTCTTCCATGCTCAGGCTGGTATCTGGTACTGTTGTTGTTGCTGAAGCTAAAGTACCTGTTGTTGATTCTGGGACAATGGGAGGGACTGTTGCTGTAGTTGTAGGAGGAGTTGTTGTGCTTATTGGAGCTGTTTCTGGTGGCTGGGAGGCTAACTCTCCCTGTTTTCCTTGTAGTGCTTCCTCCAATGCTTTCTCTGTTTCTGCCAGTCTCTCATTCATCCTCATCAGCAAACTCACCACGTCCTCCTCTTCTTTCTGTTGTGCAACTTCTGTGGTTTGAGGGTGCATTGTAATTGGCAGCTTGAGCTGCTTCCTGAGGGCTGCAATATCTTCTTCTTTCTTTTTTATTAAGGCCTGTATGCCCTTGGGATCCTTGGGATCATGTCCCAACTCTATGATAATTTCTTCTAAGGATTTGATTCTATTATCCTTAGCCAAAGAAGAAGCCTTTTCCAATTCCAATTGGGCAGAAGTATTATGTAGTGAATTTTGCAGTCTGTGAGCCAATAATGCTTTGTCTGCCAAGGTGGAGTACACCATTTCTCCGGTTTGTTTATGTAACTCAATCTGGTCCATTGGGTGGATGTCTTTAGAGAGAACTTCCAGATTGGTCCTGATATAATCAGCAGCTGAGTGTGGTTGCTGCATTGTAGGCCTGAAGTGACTAAGGGTCATTTTCCCTTCTTGAATATCATAGGCTACCATTAGCCTTTGTTGATTGGTGGGAGCCATTCTCAGCAATTGATTATAAAGTTGGAACCTTACTGGCTCATTTCTAGCCTTTATTTCAGTGAATGCTTTCTTGATATCCGAGCCTTGCTTGCTCTGTTGCTTGGTGGATGTAACCTCCACACCATGCTGCCTCTCTTGCTCTTGCTGAAATGAGCTAGTTGATGTTTCCAGAATTGGAGGAATCTGCTATTCAATTGTTTCCTCACCCCTTAAGTTGCCTGCTGTTTCCTCCGCCAATTCCTCTTCAGAGTAAGGATTTAACCTTTGCCTCTTTTCCCCTTGTTGTTCTGTCGATCCACCTAGAGGTGTGTCTTCTTGCCTGTCCCTTTTCTTGGCTCTTTCCTCATTGAGAGGAGTTTGTAACACAGGGATTTCAGGTACCTTTGTTTGTGTTGAAGGACCTTGCCCTTGACTTTGCTCCTTTGTTGTATCTGGTCAGTCTTCCATTGTATCTTGCTGTTCTGAATGTTGTACTTCCTTGCCTTTGGATGTCCCTGCAGGTGGAACACTCCCTTGGGCAGGTTGTTGTGAAGTTGTGGCAGATGATGTGCCCGCTCCAATGTGTTGAGGCAATGTGAAAGGGACCTGTCCAAAAGAGTCCAGGTCAAGTGTTTTTTCAAGCTCTTTCATTGCTTTTTCTAATTTCTCTTCTTCAATAAGCTCTTCAACTAGTGTGCCTTCTACCCAATCCTGTTGATTAGTATATTGTTCAATTTCAGGGATTTTGTGGTGCACATATCCTGTAAGCTTGTTTTTGACTCTTCTAAAACTTATGAAATGCTTAGGGTCATATGGTGACCAATGAAAACTTTTTTTCAGCATAAGTTGATCTCTTAATATCTTATCTGCTTCCTCCCAGGCTTCTTCCCTTTTATTGAAGATAAAAGGGCCCAATTGATGTCTTATCTTAAGCTGTGCTTTTTTCCTAGCACCATAGAAATGAGTCAAATCTGAACTACTAAATTGTCGGTAGTATTCCAAGGCAAAGAGTCTCATAGGGACATACTTTGGCAGCTTGTAGGGAGTTAATTCACAGCCATAAATCCCGATCACTGTGTGGTTTTGGTAAAAATACCAATCACCAATAATGTATTCCTTTGAGAGATGTAAAATTTTCTGCATTTCAGTAGAGAGCCTGGCAGGGGGAGTTATTATCAACAAAGAAGTGGCTGGATATATGAACAGGTCAATGAAATCACAATATGTATATGGGGAGTTGTGGACTTCATGGAATACTGAGGTCCAGAAAATCACAGACCTCCTTTCTCCTTTGAGGTCCAATCTTTTAAGAGGAAGTTGGAAACTATCAGGTTGATAGTACAACAACAAATGATATATGTAGGATGTGTATTTGAACACTCTTTCTCTCTCCAAATTCATGAATTGCTCATGGATTTTATTTGCTATGAAGGTGGCATAATCATACTTGACAGCAGGGGGCTGTCCTGGAGTGAATATGGACATCAATGCTAAAATAGTTTCATCAATATGCTCACTGGTTTTGAAACCTAGAATGTAGGAAATCATATCAGTAATGAGTATACCAGCCTCATTGAACCAGACTTGATTAAAAGGAGGTGGATGCCTGGGCTGACTTTCTGATTTCATGAATAATTGAGCTATTCTGGTAATCTCTGAATTGGGTAGTTTGGTAGCTTGGTCAAGCAAAGATTTCATGGTGAGAGGAGCCAGAGGCTGAGTGGGCTTAAAGTTCAGCATCTCATTTATGGATTGAGGAGTAATATAGAAGAGTACAGTCCCAGATGGAGCTATAACTGCTCTTTGTGTGGGTTCATAACTTGCACAGCATAAATGGATGAAATCAGGGAGCACATTCATTGAAGGGAGGTAAAAGATAGGCATGTTGGATTCCCAAATTCCCAAGACATTAGTATTGCTTCTGTAGCTATTTCTAACTTCACAAAAGGCTTGCAGGTGAGGCTTCTCACCCAGCATATCCTTAATTTGAAAATCCCTGTCAGCAAGGGGCACCCATTCCAATTCCTTATGTGGGGCATTCAAGGGGGCAACATTCAAGGCCACTGGAGCTTCCATGCTTCACTGTCTGTGTTTATAATTGGAATTTGGGTCTGTGTAACAACAGAAAATAGAGTACTGGCACTGGGGTTTTTCACAGGAATTTTGCAAACTGAGTTTTATATAGAAATGGCCTCACTAGGTAAAATTCATAGAAAAGACAAAGTCTGCAGAGTTTAATTGGGAAGCTAGACAAAACAGAGTAAATGGTGCTCTTTCGCAAGTGATTTTGACAAATTTAACTCAATATTTGTGCATTTTTGGAGATTTTGTCGGCGAAAATGAGCTTGAATTTTAGTCTAATGGGAAATTTGCAAAGGAGAACAGAATTTGCAGGTTTTCTTTGGGAAAATGGGTCAAACAGTGACTTAAAATGCAGAGGTTTGTAGGCAACAACGCATTTTAACTCGAATTTTAGTTCTTCGGGTGATTTTAACAGAGAAACTCTGAAAAACAGGGTTTGTGAGCAAATATCTGGTAAATACCTATTTTATAGGCGTCTAGCATGAACTGTAGGTACAAGACTAGCTAAGGGGGTCGAGCTTGCAGAGTGAACTCCCCTGGGTGGTGGACTGGAGCCTTGGTGGCAAATTCGTCGTAATTTGCATGCAGAGGTTCCACAAACCAATGAATAGAAATAAACGTAAACCATCACTTTCACGGCTTTTTAACAAAATTTGGTTTTTTTGGGCTTTTTGGCGCTTTTTGTGATGATGTCATCATGACGTAAATTTGTCCTGTAGCGGGGTACGGAAGGTGACATGGCAGATGACGTGGGTGGATGACATGGCAGACACGGCGGACGAAATAGTGACGTGGGCGCTGACGTGGTCAGCGGGAGGCGGGAGCGGTTTGTGGTTTCTATCGCACCGCCCTTTGTACGATGGTGGTTTCTGGCAGAATGGACATGATACAATAGGGTGGCAACACGCGTCCCGCGGTATGGCGGGAAAACCGCTTTTTATCGGGCGCTAACCTTCGTACATCGAAGCGGCTCCGATATGGATGAGAGTCGTCCGATCTATGGGATCGGATCTGACAGTCGACGAAGGGGTAAGTTGGCGGTGGGGTAAGGCACGGGGCCCGCCCGATATATTAATGTTTATATGGTTTCGTGGGGCATAAAACCTTTGGTTACTGGGTTTTATGTGGTTTAAGTGGGCGGATTTGGTTATTTGTTTAACCAAATGTTAAACAAATCGCTTTTTTATGTGCGCGGAGGGTTTATTACGTGGTCCCAGTGAATCAATAATTCCTGAAATAACATGGTTATGGCTATAATTGCCGGGGCGGAGATATTTAAGTATTTTTGGGTTTTTTATATAGTTTTTTATGTGTAATAGGGGCAAAGAAGTATTATATGGGAGCTATACAATATAGTTAGGAGGTTAATATGGTTTTGTGAATAGAAAACGCTAAGTTTATAAGGTAAAAACTTAGGTTCTTAGAAAAATGAAAGTGAAATGGAAGGGTCTTTTTACACAAGAAATGTGGCTTGTTTTGACTAAGTAAACACAGAGTTCTACTTAGTATTTCTCATAAAATGAAATGAACTAGGACCATTGAGCAGATCCCAATGTCCTTGAGGGGGTGTTAGTAAGTGTTCTTGGGGAAATGAGAGGGGAAATTAGTCATGCTCCACTGAACTGTAGCCACTTTGCCAGGATGTTTGTGATACTCATGAGATAGATTATATTTAAGAGGACAAAACTGATCACCAACATGCTTCTGCAACACCAGAATTACCTACCCATTCTGCTATTCCTAACATTTTTTTATCATCTTGTTTGGGTGCATTTGAGCTAGCAAACCCTTTCTTTCTTTTTCTTTTCACTGCCCTCCTATCTAAGTCTACCCTTATTTCTTCCAAGGGCTCAGATTTAGCTGTTGAAACCCTTTGCTTCTCTACCTAGCTATTTGTCTACCAATCTTGAACTGTTTGAACAGACTTTATTCTCTAATGCTAAAACAAGAAATTTAAACATGGACTGGCCAAGATTGAGCTGTTGGGCCATCCATCAAGTGTGACAGAAGTCAGTGATTGGACGTTCAGAACTTCTTTGCAACAAGTAGTACAGTAGTGGCATTTTGACTAGCCACTTTCCTGGTCTTTTCCTTGGGGTTCATTTTCTTTCTTTCTTGACCAATTCATTCTTCTTTCCCTTTGATTTTTATTTTAGGGCATACCCTCTTTACATTTTTTAAAAATTTTCAATTTTTTTAAAATATGGAACCTTTGCAGCATGGAAAGGATGATCATATTTGGCATTTCCACAGTCAATCATGAAATATGACACCTATTCGTATAGGAACCTAACAGGTGACAGGAAGTAAATAGGGTTACAAGTGTACCTTGTTGACAGACCACTAATGAGGTATGATTTGAGGTGGTGTCATGCACATGTGATGTTGTGCGCATGTTGTCTAGGTGGTGTTGTGTACAAGTGGTACTGTGTACCTGTTGTACATATGGTATTGATGTACATGTGGTATTATGGGCGTGTCTTACATGTTGTGTTGTGTACATGTGGTACTATGTATGTGCATTGTGTGGTCATGTTATCGTGACATGTGTACTTGTTGTGTTGTACTTTGTGTAGTACATGTATTGTGTTGTGTTGTATGACATGTGTAGGTACATGTATTGTGTGGTGTCATACATTAGGTGTAGATCTATTATGTTGTGTTTTACGCCATGTGTAGTTACATGTATTGTGTGGTTTTGTATATCGGGCATAGATGTATTGCGTTGTGTTGTACACCAGGTGTGAGTACATGTATTGTGTGGCGTTGTACATCGAGTATTGATGGATGTATTGTGTTGTACGTCAGGTGTAGGTGTATGTATGTGTTGTGTTGTACATCAAGTGTAGGTGTATGCATGTGTTGTGTTGTACCTTGGGTGTAGGTGTATGTGTGGTATGTCAAGTTTAGGTACATGTATTACATGGTGTTATATGTTGTGTGTGGTTGTATGTGTGTGATGCACATTATGTGTATGTGCACATGGTTGAGGAGAAGGAACTGGGTGTTTTTCGGGTGTGGAAACCGATCCAGAGTGCGTATGGAATAAAGACAAAGGTAGAAGCTAAGGATAGACTAAAGGATAAGTATCAATATTTTATTTCAATTTATTATGCATGTGATTTATGATTCCAGTCTATGATAATTACATGTGATCTATGATTCTGGTTATGATGTGTACATGTGATTTATGATTTTGACCTATGATGGTTATGTTTTGGGCTAACTTGATGTGATATGTTTATACATGATGATTTGGTCAAAGATGCTAGTTTGACTTATGGTGACAGGAAGTAAATAGGATTGCAGGTGTACCTTGTTGACAGACCACTAATGAGGTATAATTTGAGGTGGTGTCGTGTACATGTGATGTTGTCTGCATGTTGTCCAGGTGTTGTTGTGTACAGGTGGTACTGTGTACCTTTTGTACATATGGTACTGATGTACATGTGGTATTATGTGTGTGTCTTACATGTTATGTTGTGTACATGTGGTACTATTATGTGCATTGTGTGGTCATGTTATCGTGACATGTGTACTTGTTGTGTTGTACTTTGTGTAGTACATGTATTGTGTTATGTTGTTCACCATGTGTAGGTACATGTATTGTGTGGTGTTGTACATCAGGTATAGATCTATTGTGTTGTGTTTTAAGCCATGTGTAGGGACATGTATTGTGTGGTTTTGTACATCAGGCATAGATGTATTGTGTTGTGTTGTACGCCAGGTGTGAGTAGATGTATTGTGTGGCATTGTACATCGAGCATAGATGGATGTATTGTGTTTTACATCAGGTGTAGGTGTATGTATGTGTTTTGTTGTACATCGAGTGTAGGTGTATGCATGTGTTGTCTTGTACCTTGGGTGTAGGTGTATGTGTGGTATTTCAGGTGTAGGTACATGTATTGCATGGTGTTATATGTTGTGTGTGGTTGTATGTGTGTGATGCACATTATGTGTATGTGCACATGGTTGAGGAGAAGGCACTGGGTGTTTTTCGGGTTTGGAAACCAATCCAAAGTGCGTATTAAATAAAGACAAAGGTAGAAACTAAGGATTGACTAAAGGATAAGTATCAGTATTTTATTTCAGTTTATTATGCATGTGATTTATGATTCTGGTCTATGATAATTACAAGTGATCTATGATTTTGGTTATGATGGGTACATGTGATTTATGAATTTGATCTATGATGGTTATGTTTTGGGCTAACTTGATGTGATATGTTTATACATGATGATTTGGTCAAAGATGCTAGTTTGACTTATGGTGACAAGAAGTAAATAGGATTGGAAGTGTACCTTGTTGACGGACCACTAATGAGGTATGATTTGAGGTGGTGTCATGTACATGTTGATGTTGTGCACATGCTGTCTAGGTGGTACTGTGTAACTGTTGTACATATGGTACTGATGTACATGTGGTATTATGTGCGTGTCTTACATGTTGTGTTATGTACATGTGGTACTATGTATGTGCATTGTGTGGTCATGTTATTGTGACATGTGTACTTGTTGTGTTGTACTTTGTATAGTACATGTATTGTGTTGTGTTGTACGCCATGTGTAGGTACATGTATTGTGTGGTTTTGTACATCGGGCATAGATGTATTGTGTTATGTTGTACGCCAGGTGTGAGTACATGTATTGTGTGGTGTTGTACATCAAGTATAGATGGATGTATTGTGTTGTACATCGGGTGTAGGTGTATGTATGTGTTGTGTTGTACATCGAGTGTAGGTGTATTCATGTGTTGTGTTGTACCTTGGGTGTAGGTGTATGTGAGGTATTTCAGGTGTAGTTACATGTATTGCATGGTGTTATATGTTGTGTGTGGTTGTATGTGTGTGATGCACATTATGTGTATGTGCACATGGTTGAGGAGAAGGCACTGGGTGTTTTTCGGGTGTGGAAAGCAATCCAGAGTGCGTATGGAATAAAGACAAAGGTAGAAGCTAAGGCTTGACTAAAGGATAAGTATCAGTGTTTTATTTTAGTTTATTATGCATGTGATTTATGATTCCCGTCTATGATAATTACATGTGATCTATGATTCTGGTTATGATGGACACATGTGATTTATGATTTTGATCTATGATGGTTATGTTTTGGACTAACCTGATGTGATATGTTTATACATGATGATTTGGTCAAAGATGCTAGTTTGACTTATGGTGACAGGAAGTAAATAGGATTGCAAGTGTACCTTATTGACGAACCACCAATGAGGTATGATTTGAAGTTATTTCATTTTAGTTTGAATCTAATGGAAGTTATTTTCTTGGTATAGGAAGCACGAAAATTCCTGGTTAGGTGGTTGAAATTGACTGCAAGAATTTGCAACAACAAAAGGAATTGGAAAATGCAGCAGTATCTTGGTAAAGTATTCAGGAGCAGGGCCATTATGGGAAAATGATACCCAATAGTGTCCATTAATTTCCATTAGCATGCTATGCCCAGTATGATAGTTTATGTGGGGATATGCCTTGGTTTTTTTTATCTTCTGATGCAAGGAAGCCTTGCCAAGGGATGGACTGCCTGTGGTGGGGGTGCCAACGGAACTTGGAAGGTGTGTGACTGCGAGGAAGCGGGTGATTGGATTTCCCAAGGGATTGTGTAGTAGAGAAGGGAAGGTCGGGGATATATTTTTTTTTTTCGTTACCATCGCCATATGGAATCATATACACATTGGGAGTGCATCCTAGAACAATCAGTCAATAATTATTCACTGAGAGGACAAGTAGCACTGGATTGTAGCGTTGGACATTGGATGAAGCTTTGAATTTGGCAGTGGATTCTGGACTTTTTGGGAAGGAGGTGAATCCTAGTATTAATTTGAGGGTGGAGGTGTGAGCCTCTGGATTCCCTTGTTGTGGATGCAAGCATCATATCATTTTGTTTGTTTGTTGAGAAAATGTGCATGCGCATATGCGTGTATTATTATAAATATTGTATCGAGCTGGTTTTATAAAGCTCCATAGATAGTATGATTATTTTTTGGGTGAAGCAAATGTGTATGTGTGTATATGTGGTTATTATGGTAAGTCCTGTAACGAGTTGTGTTATAAAGCTCCAGTAAATGGTATGATTGTCATGTTTCAATAGTGGTCATTGTAAATATTGCAACGAGTTGTGTTATAAAGCTCCATGGTTAGTATGTTTTATTTTCAGCAATCTTATTGGTTATAGGTGTCATTGAACACCAAGGAAGATGTTCCCCCAAGGGGGAGGGTTCTATAACAGCCCTGGTTAAAAGTCCATGTAAAAATATATAAGACCACGGTGGTGGGGCATGTATTCCAAGCTAAATAGTGGGCAAGACATTCTAGTGTGGGTGTTAGTTTAGTTTGTTATGGCTAAGGAAATTGGCAAAGGCAATGGCAAAGGCTTTGGAAAGGCATGAGACATTTATTGGCATTTTATTTGTGAAAATAAAGGAAATTAGGAGAAAAGGAAGGTGAAAGGTCACAGGTTGCATGTGAGGAGGAAATTGAAGGGAAATAATGGAAAATGAAGAAAATAGAGGCCTCATTAATAAAAAGGCTTATGAGGATCAGGTGTGAATCTCTTAACATGTTTTTGTGGAGCTCTCTTCTATTCTCTCTCTTTCTAGTACTCTTGGACACTTAGAGTTTTCTTGGAGAACTCTTGGAGAAGTGTGGCATACTTGGAGTTTTGGAGAAGTAAGGAAAAGGAAGAGTAGGAAAGAACAAGAGGATATAGGGATCAGCGGCTACAATGGGTTTTTCTTGCAAATACCAAGTTTAACGTATGTTTTCCTCACTATTTTTGGCATGCATGGAACATGCATGTGGTTTCTTGGTCATTATTTGTCATTGGCATGGAGGATGGCCAAGATTGACAGTGGATTTGCCTAGCCTTGCCATTTCCTAGATAGCCATGGTGATTATGGATTTATTTCCTTGTTTTTTTTGTTGGTTCTCATGTTTCCTTAGCTTGGGTTGAGTTACTAGTCCTGGAAGCCCTGGTTGGACAAACGCTTTGGAAGTCATGTAACAACTTAGGTTGAGTTACTAGTCCTGGAAGCCTTGGTTGGAAAAACACTTTGGAAGCCCCTGGTAGGTTGAGTTACTAGTCCTGGAAGCCCTGGTTGGAAAAACGCTCTGGAAGCCTGGAATAAGCTATGGGTTGAGTTACTAACCTTGGAAGCTTTAGTTGGACAAACGCTATGGAGCCCTTGGAGGCTATTGTTGGGCCTCCAAAATGTCTTTAAAATGACATCAACTTTCACCTTTATCGCCACCATTTCACTCACATGTCGCAACTCCATAACCATATAATCTTTCATTATCCACCATTTTCATAAATATATAGGTTAGGATCCTTATTTACCAAAGTTATTTATTTTATGTGTTTAAAGTGAATTTAGGATTAAAAACTAGTAAATTAACATGGTTTCATGTATCTATATATGTGGCTTGAGTTTCATGACATGTGTAGGTCATTTCGAAGCTTCCAAGGCACCCTTACGTGGCCTCCAATGCTCAAATTCGAATTCCCTTCAAAGGAGATTTGGATAAAGGTCAAAGAAGGATATCTGTCCTATTTGGATTATAACTCTATGAGGTGTCTCATCATTTCTTATTTGGATTAGAACTCTATGAGACATTTACGGGATATGTGTCTCATTATGAGTTGGTTGTAACTATACGAGATTTTAGTGGATCTTCATTAAATAGGGTAGCTTCTTATGTTTTTGTATAAATAGGAGAGCCTTCTCCTTTGAAAGGCATGTGTAAAGTTGGAGAAATGCTCATGTTTTTAATAGAGAATTTGGAGCTTATACTTGGATATTTGAAGATTTAGTTTTGCTTGCATATGGAGCTTCTTCACTTGCCATCCTCATATACCATTAGAATGACCATCTAATGATTGTGAAATTTAATTGCTTTTATATTAAAGTTCGTTTGCTTTCTTAGTATTAGTTTTAAAATGACTATATAATCTTTGCATTTCTAAAAAAATTTCAATAGGGAAGATTTATGTATTTTCTAATTGGATTAAGTTTGAGGCAAGGGCTCATAGTTATTTAGTTTCCTTTCATGTTCTGTTATTTACTTTCTTAGATCAAACCATCAATTCATTGTATAATTGAATAAAGGATCAAGCCAAGAAGGTGACTTCAAATTGGGTGATTGAATGTTCAACCTATGCAATCATTGAGCTTTACTTTTTAGTTCTTTTATATTTTCTTTTAAGATCCTCATTTAATTGCATCAACTGATATTCCTAAAGATCATTCTAAGAAATTGATTTAATAATATTTCAAGATTGAATGGTTGAATATTTAATACATGCAATTATTGAGTTATTTTCTACACACTTTACTTGCTTTTCTAGGACATTAGAAGTTAAAGTATAAATAGTTGCTTACACGTCATCTCAAGAAGGTAACACTTCACAATTGAATGCTGGAGTAACTAAGTATACATTAGTTGTTTTTTATTTCACAGGTTAGTTGAATTTCATTTTCATTATTTGATTTCATAGATTAGATGAATTGGTTTTCATTATTTTGTAGTTAGATTGATATAAACTGAAAGACAATTTCTAGCACATATAGTGCACGCATGCTTCACAAGTTTACGAAACCCTCGGGTTGACAAATTAAATGACAAGTAATCACTTCGCCCCAACATTTTGGCGTCATTGCCAAGAAAGTATGCATAGGAATTAACTTCCAGTTTAGAGTGTATTTTATTTGTTTTTTTGTTTTCACTAACCATTTATGGACAAAGGATCTAGAATTCAGCCCAAAGACTACATTGAGGAATGGTATCAAGAAGCGGTTACACCACAATATTCATCAATTCTTCAAGAGATCCTTGTAGAAAATCTAAAGGTTAAAACGATTTCTCATGACCTCATGCACAATCAAGTACATTTTGCAAATTTGGATATGAACATTTTAGAAAGTTTAATCTGTAAATGGCTCCATTGGAAACATTCATATACTTAAAAATAAAAAAATAAAAATCTTTCAAGTAGGATAAACTAGGAGATAAAATCAAGCTTGATTACTTTTTTTTTAGAGTTCTTAATTGCATTTTCTTTTAAGTTTTTAGACTTTAAAATCTTCTAGCATTTTATTTATTTTCTTGCATTTCTTCATTAACCTCACAAAAATATTTTCGATAAAAAAAAATAAAAATAAAAATAAAAAAATCATGTTTTGATAATAAAAATAATCATGTTGGATTTTCAATAATAAAATAATAATAATAATAACAATAATAAATTAAAAAATAAAATGATTAAAAACAAACAAAACGAATGCATAGAGAACACAAAACAAAAATCAAATAAAAAAAACGTAAACGAATTTCATAATAAAAACAAAAAAAACAAACACCCCACTGTACTTTAAAAACTAAGATGCAGATAAAACAATCGTAAATAATTGTTGTGATCTTAAAAGAACTATTGCAAATGATGCCAGTGAAAACACACACAACTCTTGAACAAGCCAAGTTATAAGCAGATTCCAATCCGTTGTTGTGATTAGGTCTTCATCAAAACCTGTCAATGAAAAATCTAATTGCGCAAATCATCTGAGCTTTAGTTCGATGGAAAATGTTGATTTGTATATTAGAATGGTGAGAGACAGATCCATTATTTTTGTGAAAGCAAGATGAGTTTCATTTGACATAAAAGGTGCAGTGGCATTTTAACAAATTCTAAAGTGTTATTTACCAGCAAAGAATTTGCATCAAGTGCCATGTTTGATTTGTTGGATTTGTTTGTTGGCTTTGTTTTATCTACTATTTCTTATCAGAGATCATGTTTGCTGTCAAATCCAACTCCAAAACACGCGTTCAACCGGGCTTCAAACAGTCAGCCAGAGGACTCTCTAAGGCCTTTGCGAGAGTTATCGAAGTTGTGGTTGCTCATAAAATATTTGAAAGAATTTGATGATCATGAACCAATAGGCATAACCAATAGCAAACCTGCAAATAAAAAAAAATTCAACCACAACAATCGATTTTTGTTGCCGGAGCATCATAGAAAACGTAATTGTTTTGACACATTATTTTAAAATGTGTTTTCTGAGAAAACCAAGGAAAATTTTTGAAAACTAAGACATGGGTTTTTCTCAGAATAGGTCTAATTAAATAACCCAGAAACGGTTTTCTCAATTTTGCAATCGTTTGAGAGAAAACTAAGATTCTTCATGACCCTATTTCGCTGACTCCATGAGGAAAAACGATTTCTAATTAATACACAGTGAACTGTTTGAACATGGTACGTTGAAGAGGGAAGAATTCAAATTAAAAACAAGCTCTATTGTAGCATTCAATCCCTTTTGGCTGGAATTTCCTTGTCGATCACAATAAATTCGATGATGGAAACTCCTTGGTGTTGTTCATTGTATTTTGAACTCCTGCAATTATCTCAAGTAGTCCATTCTCTGTTTCGATTAAATACTGTTAGAAAATTATAAATTACAGAGCAATGGAACACATAGAATATAGTAGAAATGTAAACATAGAAAAAGCATAAAACCAGAGAGACACAGATATACGTGGTTCACCCAGTTTGGGCTACGTCCACCCCGAATAGCCAGTCCTTCCTTTTTATTATCCAACAAAATATAGAGATACAACCTACAGCAGATCTGCTATAACACCCTCTTATCTCTCAATCTCCTCTTTCTTCCTCACTCAGAATACAAATATGCATAGATGCAATACAATTCCCTCATATATAGTGAGGGTTTTCCTTCTAGGGCAAAAAACCCTAAATTAAACATAACTTCTACCGTCAGATCATCTGCCTAATGAACGGACCAGATTGACTAGAAATTACTAGACTTTTACAAGGCAATTTTACATCTATTTTAGCTTCGGGGGTGCTGCCCCCGCACCCCCCCACGTGGAGGGGTCTACAGTCTTCCTGGGGTATACATCTAGCTGAAACATTTGAATACAGAAGATAATGAGGCTCCACACCCAACAAGCTCCCACTTGGAGACTGATTATAGCAACTCCACCGCTGCTTCATTTGCTAGACAATGACTCCACTTTGGACCTGGTTGTTTCTCATCTTCTTCATCATACTTGAAGGCCAATTGAAACTGAGCAGATTCTCAGTTTCTCCCTGGTTACAACTTTTGTTAACATATCTGCAGGATTCTGGCTAGTGTGTATCTTTTCCAGCTTCAACTGTCCATCTTCCAATGCTGACCGTATGAAATGGTACTTGAGTTGTATATGTTTAGTCTTGGAATGAAATGCAGAGTTATTTGCAAGATGTATGGCACTTTGGCTGTCACTGTATAACCTGCCCAACTCCTGCTTCTTACCCAATTCATCCAGAAACCTTTGTAACCAATTCATTTCTTTACTAACCTCTATAGCATTAACATACTCTACTTCTGTTGTTGAAAGTGCAACAACACTTTGGATTTTTGAAACCCAATTGACAGTTGTTCCACCTACAATAAATACATATCATGTAGTGCTCCTCCTGTTATCTCTGTCACCTACCATATCTACATCAACATATCCTTGTAGAGCAATGTTTGAACCACCAAAGCATAATGCTTGATTTGTGGTACCTCTCAAATACCTAAGAATCCACTTCACTGCCATCCAATGTTCTTTTCCTGGATTGTTCATGTACCTGCTTACAATTCCCACTGCATGTGCAATATCAGGCCTTGTGCAAACCATTGCATACATTAAGCTTCCAACTGCTGATGCATATGGAACTTTAGACATATGAGCCATTTCTTCCTGAGTCTTGGGACACGCCTCCTTACTTAATTTGAAATGGCTAGCCAAATGTATACCAAATGGTTTTGCATTCTGCATATTAAACCTTTGCAACACCTTTTCTATGTACTCACTTTGAGACAATGTTAATTTGTGATTCTTCCTATCTCTAGTTATTCTCATACCAAGGATTTGTTTTGCAACACCCAAATCCTTCATTGCAAATGAGTTTGCCAATTTTCTTTTGAGCACATTTATCTCATGCATGTTAGAACCTGCAACAAGCATGTCATCTACATACAATAACAATATAATATAGTTGCCATCATTTTGCCTTTTGAGATAAACATAATGATCAGAGTGACACCTAGTATAACCTTTGTTCAGACATAAACCTATCAAATTTTACATACCACTGCCTTGGAGCCTATTTTAAGCCATACAAGCTCTTCTTCAACCTGCACACTAGTTTCTCCTTCCCTTTTACCTCATATCCTTGTGGTTGTTGCATATATATCGCTTCCTCCAAATCCCCCTGGAGAAAGGTTGTCTTTACATCTAACTGCTCAAGATGTAAATCTTCAACTGCTACTAGACTTAAAATAGTTCTGGTTGAAGTCATTTTAACAATAGGAGAAAATATTTCATCAAAATCAATACCTTTCTTCTGTGTAAACCCCTTCACTACAAGTCTAGCTTTGTACCTCTGTTTTCCTCCATCTTCTTCCTTCAGTTTGTAAACCCATTTATTCTACAATGTTGTTTTACCTGTAGGCAACCTAACTAAGTACCAAGTTTGGTTATGTGCTAAGGAGTCCATCTCTTCTTTCATGGCTTGCTCCCACTTCTTCTTGGTTTCTACCTGCACCACTTCTTCATAACATTCTGGTTCACCAGAATCAGTCAACAATACATAATATAATGAAGGAGAGTATCATTCAAGGGGTATACTTATCTTGGTAGATCTTCTAACACCACTTTCCAGTGTTTGAAGTGCTTGTTACTGTTGTGGTTGTTGTTCTAGCTGTTGATCATTATGATTTTCTGGCACCATCACTTTTCCTGTGATATCGTCAAGCACTGTGTATTCTCTGTTTTCTTTTTCTTGTTTCTTTTCCTACAACTGATTCTTATACAAGACCTTTTCATTGAATATTACATCTCTGCTCCTAATGATTTTGTGGTTTTCATAATCATATAAGCGATAGCCAAAATCATTAACACCATATCCAATAAAGGTACATTTCTTTGATTTTGTCTCAAGCTTTGTTCTATTTTCTTTATTAATGTGGACAAAGGCTTCACAACCAAAAGTCTTCAAAAATGAGTAGTTTACCTTTTTACCTGTCCATGCCTCCTCTGGAATACCACCATCCAAGGAACTTGAAAGCCCTCTGTTTATTAGATAAACAGTAGTATCTACAGCATCTGCCCAAAATTGTAAAGGCAATCCTGCATGCAATCTCATGCACCTTGCACGCTCCATGATTTTCCTGTTCATCCTTTTTGACACACCATTTCCTTGTGGTGTTCCTGGAACTATCTTCTCTCTGCGAATTCCATTCTCTGAACAATACCTATCAAACTCTTTGCTGCAATATTCACCTCCATTATCTGATCTAAGACACTTCAACCTTTTCCCTGTCTCATTTTCAACCAAGGCTTTCCATTTCTTGAAAGTATCAAATACATCATATTTATTTCGAATACAATAAATCCATTTTTTTCTGGTTGCATCATCAATAAAAATAACATAATAACGAGAGCCACCAAGAGATGATACCTGAGCAGGTACCCATACATCTGTATGCACAAGCTCTAATTTTTCGCTCTTCTTTTCTTTCCCAACTCTAAAGAATCTGACTCTCTTCTGTTTTCCATAAACACAATTCTCACAGAATTTTAAATCAACATGCTTCAAACCTGGCAACAAATTTCTTGAGTGAAGAATCTACATCCCCTTCTCACTCATGTGCCCGAGCCTATGATGCCACAATGCCATATCTTCTCCTGTAGAGGTTAAAGCATTAACAGAATTAGAAATACCATTGCATAAATACAATGTACCAACCTTTTCTCCTTTCGCTATTACCAGGGATCCTTTAGTGACCTTCCAGGTTTTATCTGTGAAAGTACTTACGCAACCTTCACCTCCCATCTGCCTTGTTGAAATCAGATTTTTCTTTAGATCTGGAGCATGCCTTACATTCCTCAATAGCCATTGATTTACATTTTTTTGTTTTATGAAAACTGTACCCATTCCAACGATTTTACAGGGTTTATCATCACCCAATCAGACTTGTCCAAAATATCCTTGAACATAATCATGAAAATGTTTCTTATCAGGTGTGGCATGGAATGAGGCCCCTGAATCTACCTCCCAGGCATCAATAATATTTTCTAATGAAAGAATCAAAGCATCTTGCAACACATCACTTGTTACATTCGCTTCATGATTAGCTTCTTGTTGCGCATCTCCTTCTTTTCCCTTCCGAGACTTGCAGTTTTTCTTCAGGTGTCCTTTCTTCCCGCATTTCCAGCACACTATCCCTAATCTAGACTTGGATCTACCTTTTCTTGACTTACTGCGATATCGTGAGCTCTTTCCTCTTTCCATTTTCCTTCCCCTAGACTCTACACTCAAAGCATTACCTGATGTCTCACCAGAGCTTTTCTGTCGCATTTCCTCGCTAAGGATAGCACTAACAACATCATCAAACTTTAAAGTACTATATCAAGAAACAGATTTATTAATGGCCATTACTAAACCATTCCAACTTTCTGGCAATGAGCACAAGAATAACAGAGCTCTAACGTCACCATCAAAGTTTACCCCTATAGAAATTAACTGACTTGTAACAGTATTAAAAGCATTTAAATGGTCTGCAACAGATCCGCCTTCCGAAATCTTCATAGTAAATAACCGTTTCATAACAAATACCTTGTTTGAGGCCGAGGGTTTTTCATATAGTTTCGCCAACGCCTTAATCAAACCCTCTATCATTGTTTCGTTCGAAATTTTGAAGGCAACTGACGCTGCGAAGCACAACCGTATTGTTCTGAGTGCCTTTCTATCGAGAAGGTTCCATTCTTCATCTGTCATACCCGTCAGCATATTTGTTTTTCTGCCCAATGGTAGGTACAGATCTTTCTAATACAGATAACCTTCCATCTGTGTCTTCCACAGCGAGAAGTTTTGGCCATTAAATTTCTCAACCCTAAACTTACCATCTTCCGCCATTGCTCCCACTCGAACGAGGAACCCTTCTTTCCTGTGAGTTTATCAGCCAAATAAACCTGGCTCTGATACTAGTTGTTAGAAAATTATAAATTACAGAGCAATGGAACACATAGAATATAGAAGAAATATAAACACATAAAACTCATAAAACCAGAGAGACACAGATATATGTGGTTCACCCAATTTGGGCTATGTCCACCCCGAACAACCATTCCTTCCTTTTTATTATCCAATAAAATATAGAGATACAACCTATAGCAGATCCGTTGTAACACCCTCTTCGCTCTCAATCTCCTCTTTCTTCCTCACTTAGAATACAGATATGCATAGACACAATACGATTCCCTCATATATAGTGAGGGGTTGCCTTCTAGGGCAAAAAACCCTAAATTAAACATAACTTCTACCATCAGATCATTCGCCTAATGAACGGACCAAATTGACTAGAAAATACTAGACTTTTAAAAGGCAATTTTACATCTATTTTTAGCTTTGGGGGCGCTGCCCCCGAACCCCCACCGGGGGACCACCGGCCCCCGGACCCTCGCAGAGGGGAAAAGTCCCCCCCACAACCCCCCGTGTGGAGGGGTGTATAGTCTTCTTGGGTATACATCCGGCTGAAACATTTGAATACAGAAGATAATCAGGCTCCACACCCAACAAATACAATCCTGTGAAAGCTATAATATCTTGATGATCATCGTGGTATATGTTGTTATATCAAATGCACTCAAAATTGTTCGTTGAACCCTTGAATGTGTGCTTTGGTGTTGAATTGGCTTTGAATTACGTGGTGTATATTTTCAAGCATTAAAACCATGTATATGCATTGAACCATTATATTGAAGAACATGAGTTTGGTTGAATAATTTAATTATATGTGTTGGTTCATGCATTTGGTTCCATTCAAGGCTATTGTGGTTTTTAATGTTATATGGCATATGACATATGTTAGAGTGAATTCATGTTAGGTCCCTATAATACTAGTGATTCCCCCATTAATATTGTAGTTGTATCCCTTATTAATATTGTTGTGCCCCTATTGTCCCCATATTGTTATTACTGTGCCCCATAGAATACCTCTATTGTTATTTTTGTGCCCTTATATTATTATTGTTAGGTCAGCTTGGTTATGTTGTGACCCCTTAGACTCCTATATATAGAAAGGAGGTTTTGTCATTTGAATCATCCAAGAATTGTTCATTTATGTAATGTAAAGGAGGTTGCCCCCTCAAAGAGGCTAAATTCTAAGGTGTTGATCTATCTTTTCTATCTTTTTGTGAGCTAGTTTCATAACATTTGGTATCAGAGCTTTGGATTCTAGGGTTTTGCTGCTCCAAATAGGTCATCGTGGCATTTTCAATATAACGTTTTTCTATGACGTTTCAAAAGTGAAAAAAACCCATTTAAGAAGAAATCGCACTTAACCTCGGGTCCAAATTTCAAAGCTTTTCGCGCTATATTTGCGGAGATATGATCTGAAGAAGTTGGTCTTTTTGCAGACCCATGAATTACATTCCAAACAGGTGACCTGAGGAAAATCAGCATAACTTTCTCTCTGAGCATCAGATTGAAATTTTTTAAGAAGGTACAGAAAGAGGACGGACTGTAGTTTCTTGTATATATTTTTCAGAGCCAAAGGTCGAAACAATGACACGTGGAACTTCATACAAGTTTTCTCTTCTGGAAAGGTCTATAATCAGGTCATCTTGGGATATTGTGCATAACTCTTCCTTGGAGAATCCAATTTGGATTAGACTGGTGGCATTGGAAAGAGGACGCAGAGGGCTCCTACAGGTCGCAATTTGAGAACTGGATGATCTAAAATTACAGAGATACATCAAATTCAATATCGAGCTCCTACAAAGTGAAAAAATGTGTGTAGTTTTTTTTTTAATTTTTGCATAAGCTTGGTTTGAAAAATTAGTTTGAAAGAATTCAAAGGGCATAGTAAAGCATTATTATTGGTAATTGATGCCCCAAGGAAATAAAATGCAAACACCTAGTAAGCAACCTGAAAGCTCTAGCATGACTCATGAAGAAGAGGAAGAAATGCAACATGATATATCAAAATTACGAGACCAAGTGCAACAAGTGTCACTTGCACAAAAAGTAACAGAATCTAAGAGGGATGGTTTAAAGAAAGATGTATAAGCTAAGATGGATGGTTTAAAGAAAGGTGTAGAAGCTAAGATGGATTGTTTAAAGAAAGACATAGAAGCTAAGATGGATGGCATGGAAGCTAAGATGAATGGCATGGATGCTAAAATAAATGGCATGGATGATAAGATGGAAGAATTGAAGATAAATATGAATAAGTTGCTACAAGAAATGGTCACTAATGGTGAAAGGGTAGTAAAGGAAACTTATGATGAAAACAAAAGAAATGTTAATCATGATTCCATAGACTCTAATGTTGGATCAAAGACCCACCATATTCCAAAAATCGATATGAGGAAGTTTGATGGTAAGGATCCTGCAACATGGATATTACATATGGAGCAATTTTTCGATCTCAATAATGTGCAAAACACACAAAAGGTACGTATTGCAAATTTATATTTGGAACCAAATCAGTTTGTATGGTATTAATGGCTTTTCTCTCGTAAACAAATTATCACTTGGGCAATTTTTACAAAAGCAACACTTTTTTTAGCCAATTGATAAGTCTCAAACAAAAGGTTCAATAATGGAGCACGCTGAGGAGTTCCAAAAATTGAACATAAAGGTAAAAAATATTCCAAAGGAGCATAGCATTGATGTATTCATAGGGACTTTAAAGGATAATATCCAACATGATGTTCGCCTTTGGGAACCTGATTCATTAGAGAAGGCATTCAGGTTAGCAAGGAAAATGGAAAGCAAAATTATGGCAACTAGGAAGCATACCACTCACAACTATAAAGATGAAAGTGTTGTTGCCCCTAGCCTTCCACAACCTATAAGGTTGACACCACAACAATTGAAAGAAAAAATATCAAAAAGGCTTTGTTACAGTTGTGATAGCAAATACACTAAAGGTCAGAAGCATGCTGAGAAGAAATTATTCTACATAGATTGTGAAGAGGAAGAAGAAAATGAGCAAGAAAGTTCAAAAGAAGAGGATATACTCCAGGAACAAAGCCTAGATAAAGAAGAAATGAATCCAACCATATCTTGTAATGCATTGGTTGGAATTACCACTCCTCAAACCATCAACATAGAAGGACAAATCAAGAAGAAAAATGTAATAGTGTTGATTGATTCAGGCAGTACCCACAATTTTATTCATTGTAAGATAGCAAAAGAAGTGAATTTCTTCCTATATCCAGCACCAGAGTGTCAAGTGATGGTTGCATATGGAGGAACGATAAATTTCTCTAGAAAGTGCCATAATATCAAGCTATCCATGGGAGAATATGTATTGAAAAGCCCAATGCTTTCCATTCCAATGGGAGGTGTTGATGTTATAGTAGGAGTCCAATGGCTACAATCCTTGGGCACAATAGCTTTTAACTTTCAAGAAATTTTCATGAAATTTTATGTGGAAGGAAAGGAAGTTGAATTAAGGGGTATGCAGGGAAACCGAGAAAGATAATAAGCTCTAACGGTATGACAAAGCTTCTAAAAAGGGAACAAAGAGGTGTAATTACACAATTATGTTCGCTAGATGTTTCCACATCGAATTCAGCTAGTGCTCTAGATCTCCAAAAAGTCTTGGACAACCATTCCAAGGTATTTGAGACTCCCACAGGTCTCCCACCTATTCGTGATCATGATCATGCTATTCATTTGATTCCAGGAAGTGTTCCTCCAAACATCAGGCCGTACAGATATCCCTATGCCCAAAAGAGTGAAATTAAACATATGGTTGCAGAAATGCTTGAGGCTAGTATAATTCAACCTAGCCAAAGTTTTTTCTTTGCTCTAGTAGTATTGGTGCACAAGAAGGATGGATCATGGCGCATGTGTCCGGATTATAGGGAGCTCAACAAGCTCACTATTAAAGATAAGTTTCCCATTCCTGTCATTGATGAATTATTGGATGAATGCATGGATCAATTTACTTCACCAAGTTAGATCTTCGCTTAGGATATCATCAAATCAGAATGAAGACTCAAGACATTTCAAAAACAACATTTAGAAATCATGAGGGTCACTATGAGTTTTTGGTCATGCCTTTTTGGCCTTACCAATGCACCTTCTACATTTCAAGGTTTGATGAATTCCATTTTCAAACCCTTCCTTAGAAAATTTGTGTTAGTATTTTTTGATGATATACTAATCTACAGCAAGTCTTGGAAGGATCATGTTGAACACGTTGATAGGGTGCTACAACTATTGGAGGAGAAACAATTATATGCAAAAAGATCCAAATGTTTCTTTGGAGTACAAGAGGTGGAATATCTGGGTCATATTGTATCTCATGAAGGATTTAAGGTAGACCCTGGCAAAATTAAAGCCATTAAGGAATGGGAAATCCCCACATCCATAAAGCATTTGCGAGGATTGGTGGGCTCCAGTATTGTAGCAATAATGCTGCAACTCCTGGGACTCCCTTCTTTACTTTTATCAACCCGGTAGTTCGTAACAAACTTGGAAGCGACAGTGCTGTATGCACAAGTACTAGCTCTTGCCGCAGCTGTCACTTGGTCAGCTGGCACAAGTCCGCTAGGGGCTTAAGCCAACTTCTATGAGCTCTTATAAGAAGCTTTTTAACTGATGGATGAAAGCTAACTCAAAGGAAGCTAATCTACTTGCGGAAAGAAACTGAAAGCCAAAAAGTAATGCAAACCCTAGCAAACCCTAATTCTACCAGCTAGTCCTACTGATGCAAAGGAGAATGAAAACTACTGGAAGGGATGCCATTACTTCTATGAAGGTAAAATACATGTGTCTAGACTACATCTACCTGAAGAAAACATCTTTTTGTATTTTTGAATAAGTTATTAGAATTATCATGCATGTTCTTTTAACTGTTTGTGACTGTGCAGAGGTGGATTGGCGAGAGGAAATGCTTGGAAGAGGTCGGGAAGGTTCATAGAGGGCCTAAGGGGTCCCTAACACCCTTTCAGATAGTTTCACAGAGTTTTTCTATCAAGAAACCTCATCCGTGAGCTTCTACAAGAAGTCTGCAGGGGTTCTACAGGATGTTTCAGGAATTTCTACAAGATGTTCAGAAATTTCTACAAGATGTTTTAAAAGTTGGATTTTGGAGGATGGGTGAGTGAGGAAAGATGCATGGATGGATATGGAGGTAGGATAGGGGTCTGAAGTGGCCCAGGGACTGGTGGATGGAATGGTGAGAAGGTGTAGATAGCTAAGTTGGCTCAAAGAAGGCTGAAACAATGATGTACAAAAACTAGGGTTACGTGAGCAAATGTGGCAAATGTGAGGTAAGGATTCTAAGTAGAGGGTGGAGTGGATGGTGCTGATGGAGAATAAGCAAATGAAGAAGTGGTACAGGTGCTATACAAGTCGTTTTTCCAATCTGAACCTACAATGACTTGTAAATTCAAAGACCTAGTTACGTTGACCTAATATGCTAGCTGTCAGTAAAGAGAATGAACAGAAGTGTGACCTGCAATGAAACCATGTATTTTAACTCATGCAACTAAGCAAATGAAAGTCTAAACTTGTAACCAACTTCTACACATGAATATCAAGCACTAGTGATTGCATGGCAAAGCAAAATCAGTGTTTTTGTGGGCAGCAAAGTCATCCTAGTCACAGCTCCTGATCCCACAGAGGGAGAGGTGAAACCACAGATGTTTGTTGGCCCTTTTCTTGAAGCTTTTTCTGTTAAAAACCTATCAACTAAATCTGAGCATGAAAAGCTATTTTACTCATCAAAAACAACCTAAATAATAAAACAAGGTTTAAATCTAAATAACATATTTTATTCTAAGAATGCAGAAAAGACACATAAAGATAAACAAAGGAGGTACTGGGCACTTGAGATGGGCCCAACCCCAAGAGCTACAGCCTCCTAAGAGAGATTTAGAGCTGGTGCAAAGCTAGATTCATCTTTATTGAGCAAGAACAGAAGAGTTACATCAAAACTGTCCACAAGAGGAAGCTTGAAAATGTGCTGAAATGAAAAGCTAATCTACTGACTAAAATCGAACTACAAGCTAGCTAATCCTCTGCCTACAAAGTGAATACAAAATGACTAACTACTGGCTACAAAATGACTATAAAGTGACTAACTGAAATGAGGCCCTAAGCCCTCTTATTTATACAAATTGAGGACCCCAACAGTCCTCCTAAACTTTAGGGACTCAACTGCCCAAAACTTGCAGTTAACAGCAGTCCTACTTGACTTGCTTGAATGCCCTTGTGGTAATTGATTTGGTGGCCCTTGTACTCCGAGCTGATGGTGGAGAATTCAAGGTAAGGGCCCATAAATGAAGGGGACACCTTCCTACAAATCCTCTCCCTTGTTCTCCCACGAATTTGGCTGCCAAGTTCTCATTAAAACCTTCAATTTTGTCTCCAAATTGACCAAAAAGGCTACACAAGGCACACATTAGACTTGTTGGCATAATGACTAACCCAATTCACTCTATTAGCATAAATATAATAAAAAACATGCAATAAACTAATGAGAATGGTGGATTAAGTCAAATTAGGAGGTTGAATGAGCCCATATAATTATCCATTTTTGGGGCTCATCAAGGATTTCTCAGGTTGACAGGGTATTATCGCAAGTTTGTTAAGAATTATGGGAAAATAGCAGCACCTCTAACAACATTGTTGAAGAAAGATGCATTTTCATGGACTCCAGAAGCAACAAAGGCCTTCGAAGATATTAAAGAGGCAATGTGCCAAGCACCGGTATTAGCTACACCAGACTTCACAAAAACCTTTATTGTGGAATGTGATGCTTATGGAAATGGAATTGGTGTTGTTTTAATGCAAGATGAAAGACCCATTGCTTTCAAAAGTCATCCAATCAAGGGAAAGTATTTACACAAACCTAATTTTGAGAAGGAAATGTTTGCAATACTACATGCACTTAAGAAATGGCAACCCTACCTAATGGGAAGACACTTCAAGGTAAAAACGGATCATGATAGCCTTAAATACTTTTTAGAACAAAGATTATCCTCTGAAGAACAACAAAAATGGGTCACAAAGATGTTGGGTTATGACTTTGAAATCATATACAAAAAAGGGAAGCAAAATGTTGTGGCAGATGCACTCTCAAAAAAGGATGAGGATGTGGAAGCATTGTTGTGCGCCATTTCTATTATCCAACCATATTGGATAAACAAAGCAAGGGAGGAATGGAAGAATGATGAAGAAGTGTGGGAAATTATTCAAAAGTTACAAAAAGATTCTAGTACATCTGATACATTTAGCTGGAAAAATGATTTGTTATGGTACAAAGATCACTTATACCTCTGTAAGAATTCCCAACTCAAACAAAAGATTCTTCTAGAATTGCACGCTTCTCCCTTAGGAGGGCACTCAGGATTTTTAAAAACTTACCACAGGGTTAAGAAATATTTTTTCTGGGATGGCCTTAAATCGGATATTCAAAATTTTGTGGCGGAATGTTTAGTATGCCAACAAAATAAAGCTGAAACAATTAAGACACCAGGTCTATTACAACCTTTATCCATTCCAAGCCAACATTGGGAGGAGGTTTCAATGGATTTTATCACAGGTTTACCCAAGTCTGAGGGAAAGAGTGTCATCATGGTGGTAGTTGACAAACTTACCAAGTATGCACACTTTTGTGCATTATCACATCCATTTAAAGCCAGTACAGTTTCTACGGCATTTATGGAAACAATTCAAAAGCTACATGGAAACCCAAAAATTATTGTAAGTGACAGAGATCCCATTTTTACAGGAAATTTTTGGACATAATTATTTTCTTGTCTTGGTACTCAGTTAGCTCATAGCTCATCTTATCATCCTCAATATGATGGGCAAACAAAGATAGTAAACAAATGTTTGGAAGGATATCTTCGTTGCTTTGTATCTGATAAATAGACACAATGGGTCAAATGGTTGCCTCTGGCTGAATGGTGGTATAACACTTCCTTCCATACTGCAACAAAAATGACCCCATTTATGGCACTTTATGGATATCAGCCACCATCCATCACATCATATTTAAGAGAAAATGCTAAGGTTCAAGCAATGGAACATCACATCGAGCATCAACAACAAGTTCTCCAACTCTTAAAGGATAACCTCGTGTTGGCGCAGAATAGAATGAAACAACAGTTAGATCAACATCGCAGTGAAAGAAGTTTTGATGTAGGTGATTGGGTATTCCTACGGCTACAACCATATAAACAAATGTCCCTCAAGCAAGATAAGAAAGATAACAAATTGTCACCAAAGTATTATGGTTCGTACAAGGTGTTGCAAAAGATTGGTACTACGGCATACAAATTGGAGCTTCCTACAGGTTCTCGAGTGCACCCAATTTTCCATGTTTCATGTTTAAATAAGGTTATAGGCGACAAGCTCCTAGTTCAAACAATATTGCCAGAACTTGACGAGGAAGGAAAAATTATATTGGAATCGGAAGCAGTCATAGAAACAAGAACTCGACAACTACGAAATTGATCCATTTCAGAGTATCTCATCAAGTCAAAGAACTTATCTGTTGAAGATTCCACATGGGAAGATGATAATTTTATACAGAAGCATCCAGAACTACTGAAGCGTTGAGGACAACACTTTTTTAAAAGATAGGGGCATGTTAGGTCCCTATAATACTAGTGATGCCCCCATTAATATTGTAGTTGTATCCCTTATTAATATCGTTGTGCCCCTATTGTCCCCATATTGTTATTACTGTTCCTCATAGAATCCCTCTATTGTTACTTTTGTGTCCTTATATTATTATTGTTAGGTCGACTTGGTTATATTGTGACCCCTTAGACTCCTATATATAGAAAGGAGGTTTTGTCATTTGAATCATCCAAAATTTGTTCATTTATGTAATGTAAAGGAGGTTTCCCCCTCGAAGAGGCTGAATTCTAAGGCATTGATCTATCTTTTCTATCTTTTTTTGAGCTGGTTTCATAACAATTCATGCCCATGAGGCATTGCAATTATCACTAGAGTTTGGCTCCTATAAACCACAATGGCAAAAATCTAAGTTGATAAAATTCCTTGTGCAAGTTGAACGACCTTTGATATTATGATGTGATCTTGAAGGGATAGATACCAGCTAATTTGTTTGTGGTCCAAGTTAAAAGTGGTCTTTATGTTCATGGTAACATTTTTTCTTGCTCTTTGAATTCGTTTTTGGTTATTCACTGACTTGGGTTGTTTATTCAGGATTTTAGCTACAAAAATTGTGCACATTCTGTAGTTGAACATCGATGCTGCAGCTAATCGACAATTCTGCAGCTGGAAAACAATTCTGCAGTGATGTATTTAACTCGATGATTTACTTGTCAAACAATGCATTCTAACCAAAAATTCATGATCAACATGCTATTTCATCTACTTACATCATTTTTCACTGTAGCATCATGTTCACATGCCACATTTTACATGACAATTTTCACTGTTTCATAAAAATTTCAAAACAATCTAACTTTCTCATACGACATCGGAATTCGATGATTCAAGCATCGTTGGAAAGATCTCAACGAGATCTACAAAATGAGGAAGATATTATTAGATTTTGAAACAGTAAAGAATGAATAAATTGCTTAAAAGAAAAAATAGGTAACTTGAGGCACTACTTTCGACACGGGTATAAACTCTTTTGGTTTTTCTTTCATGAACTTGTTTAATAGTACTGATTCTTATTTTTTTATGTAAATGTCATTAACATAGAGATTGATCACCTATCTATTTTGATAACCTTACAATCCATTGGAGAAGAAGTACTAGTTTTTGCAAGTTGCAGGAGAAAGAACAGATGACCATAAGCAAATAGTGTCTCTCAAAGACCACATTTATTTCACAAGAAAATTATTAGAGCAGCAACAGAGATGAAACATAAATGCATGAGAACATGCTAATGCATATCAGATCCAATAGTTGCAAGCCTTTCAGATGTCATTGTTTCCATTGCATCCATACTCCTTCAGTTAATAAAACCTTCACCTCATTTCCTTTGTAGTCGCATTGCATTTCACTTAGTCAGTCAATATAATTCTCATCTCATTTTCCTTCACTGCTCATTTTTTTCATAGAAACTATATTTTCCTACCTTTCTTTCACTAATTCATAAACCATTTTCATAAAGACATTAAGCTTGCTTACATGTTGATTTGTCCTTTTACTTTCCATTCACTTGTTATTTTCCTTTCCATTAAATAAACCTTGATCCATTGCAAAATTTTCCATTCATAGTCCTTCAAGATCATTGTTTCATGCTCATGTTAGATGATGGAGGATTCCTTAAGGCCTTCCTTCTAACAAGCCTTGGCCTATCGACATCGACACATTATCTAGGTTCAGGGATAGAGTCCCCATTAGTACCTTTAGGCTTGTATGCCTTAATGACAGGCTCTCTCGCCAAAAATCATGGGAATACATCAACGTCCCTTGATCATTGGATCTTGCAAGTGGCTCGACATCGGCTCATTTATTCACCCTTCACAAGATGTACTTAGGTACCTTGGCACTCGTTGACATTAATGGCGAAATTGCCTCGCATTGGTTAACGACATTCATCAATGGTCAGTATTCCAATGACCTCTCTTCATGCTCGACACTGACACATTTATTTGCATGACTAGAGTTTTACCGTTGGTTTTATAGCGATTGAAGACTATATCATTTCATCATTTTGCAGCAGATACAATAGATTTAGCATTAGAAATAAAGAATCCACTTCACAACCTCATCCACCATTTATGCAACCAAGAAGCAGATGAATTCTACATTTCATTCCATGATCCAGAAATAGCCACACTCTTCAATTTCCATAACTCATGCATATTGAAGGTAAGTGAAAGTATGTGGTTTTCTAATTTTTAGTCATGTAATTCCTTAAAATACTAAAATTGTAACTTTGGGAAATTCCTCACTTCCTCTTTCACAATGTCATATCTTTAGTTGGGCGGAAGGAACATCATTTCATATTCATATATCATACACCATCACACATTTTCATTTCGTCCTAACATACTTGTCCTAATCAATTATGATTGCATTATGGTTCAAAAAGTTATATGATTTGCAAATAATGCCTAAATTATGAGCACACTATATGGTTGATTTTAAAGATTCATTCTTAAATATGTTCAATGAATCTTGCTGAACAAAAAGGAACAAGGTATTGAAACACTAGAACCAATACCAATTAGAATTTGGTTGAAACACAAGAACCAACCAAACATGTTGCAATTCAATGTATGACAGGGAATACTTTGCAAAAATAAATAAAATTGTCAAATGCAAATTTTAAGGACATATGATATAAGCCAAGCTCATTCAAAAGCAAAGACGTTGCGAGCAAATCAAAGGAATTAATGCAATATTTGCATGTAGACATGCAATTACTCTAGTTGGGGGGTATGTTGGGCCTCCAAAATGTCTTTAAAATGACATCCACTTTCACCTTTATTGCCACCACTTCAATCACATGTCTCAACTCCATAACCATATAATCTTTCATTAGCCACCATTTTCATAAATATATAGGTTAGGATCCTTATTTACCAAAGTTATTTATTTTATGTGTTTAAAGTAAATTTATGATTAAAAACTAGGAAATTAACATGGTTTCATGTATCTATATATGTGGCTTGAGTTTCATGACATGTGTAGGTCATTTGGAAGCTTCCAAGGCACCCTTATGTGGCCTTCAATGCTCAAATTCGAATTCCCTTCAAAGGAGATTTGGATAAAGGTCAAAGAAGGATATCTGTCCTATTTGGATTGTAACTCAGTGAGGTGTCTCATCATTTCTTATTTGGATTAGAACTCTATGAGACAATCAGGGGATATGTGTCTCATTATGAGCTATTTGGTGGTAACTATATGAGATTTTAGTGGATCTTCATTAAATAGGGTATCTTCTTATGTTTTTGTATAAATAGGAGAGCCTTCTCCTTTGAAAGGCATGTGTAAAGTTGGAGAAATGCTCATGTTTTTAATAGAGAATTTGGAGCTTATACTTGGAGATTTGAAGATTTAGTTTTGCTTGCATATGGAGCTTCTTCACTTGCCATCCTCATACACCATTGGAATGGCCATCTAATGATTGTGAGATTTAATTTATTTTATAGATTAAAGTTCATTTGCTTTCTTAGTATTCATTTTAGAATGACTATGTAATATTTTCATTTCTAAAAACATTTCAATAGGGAAGATTTATGTATTTTCTAATTGGATTAAGTTTGAGGCAAGGGCTCATAGTTATTTAGTTTCCTTTCATGTTCTATTATTTACTTTCTTAGATCAAATCATCAATTCATTGTATAATTGAATAAAGGATCAGGCCAAGAAGGTGACTTCAAATTGGGTGATTGAATGTTCAACCTATGCAATCATTGAGCTTTACTTTTTAGTTCTTTTATATTTGCTTTTAAGATCCTCATTTAAATGCATCAACTGATATTCTTAAATATCATTCTAAGAAATTGATTTAATCATATTTCAAGATTGAATGGTTGAATATTTAATACATGCAATTACTGAGTTATTTTCTACACACTTTACTTGCTTTTCTAGGACATTAGAAGTTAAAGTATAAATAGTTGCTTACACATCATCTCAAGAAGGTAACACTTCATAATTGAATGTTGGAGTAACTAAGTATACGTCAGTTGTTTTTTATTTCACAGGTTAGTTGAATTTAATTTTCATTATTTGATTTCATAGATTAGATGAATTGGTTTTCGTTATTTTGTAGTTAGATTGATCTAAACTGAAAGACAATTTCTAGCACATAAAATGAACACATGCTTCACAAGTTTATAAAACCCCCAGGTCGAAAAAATAAATGGCAGGCAATCACTTTGCCCCAACAGATATAGACCAATATGATAATGGCTTTGTGATGTCTGACTGTGAGGTGGAATCATTGTTTGATGGGTTGAGTTGGATGGCCTCTGGTAGCCCTATATGGTTTTGGATTGAGGTGTTGTATGAGATCCCACATTCTTGCTTGCAATATGGCATGGCGGTGAATCATTGAAGAGGGATTTGGCTCATCCATTATATGGTTAGGTGGAACGTGGAACGTGGAAGTCCCATCCCAGGTTTGGGTTTTGCATTATCAATATGAGGTTATTTCTCCTTGTATTTATATGAGTATTATACTATTTTATGTGTGAATTATATGGCTAGGTTGAGGCTTAGAATCAGGAGCTTGGGATTTTGTGACAGCCTTGGTTGCTCCGTAGCATACAGGGAGTATCTTTATTTGGAGGAGAAGGTCTTGACTTCATGTTCCACTACTGGGGCTAGTGGTTTGTCAATGGTATATGTATGATTGGAAATTTCACTTAATAAAAGCTCAGAGTCGACAGATTTTCATGCATATGTTGTGCATATAGTAGGACTCTTATTGTTATGTTTGCAATGTATGTTATTTAACTTACACTTATGCTTATGAACTATTTCGTTTCCATTGGTACGAATCTAGTTGAATGCATGTTTTTGTTTAATTCCATCACTGTTAACTTGTGAAATATTTCACAGATTAACTTGTGATGTCTTTATGCTCGTGTTACTTTCGCGCTACGTATTATTATAGGCTTCTAAGGGACTCACTTATTTTCCCTTCATGTGTTAGAACCTCCATGAATTTCACTTGACTTTCTGTAGAGTCACACACTTGTTCCCACCAAAGTCACCATACATCACTCTATGTGTTATTGTAGCCAATGCACATCATTAAAACCCATTGCATCGGCAACCAAGTCATATTCTGAATGGGACTCCTACACGAAACAGTGTGAGGTATAATTGGGAGTTGATATTAGGGAGATCCCCTAAATGTTTGTGGGTCCAACATCGTTAACATTTTTGGTGTTAAAAGGAGGGCCATATGACAAGTTGATCCCATGAAGTCTATTTTAATTTTCCACATCTTCAATGGCTTCTTCCCAAATCTCAACCCCAACATGATTTTCTAGAACTGCAAATCTAAAAGTTCCCATGGGAATAATCAATGACTTGTCAAACCTTAAATTAGATGGTGGGGGTGAAACAACCATTCTCGAGCACACCACTCATTTTTTTGAATTTTTCACAAAACATAATATTCATTGTGGGGATACTGTGTGCAGGTTGTTCATTCTCACATTTGAAGCGCGTGTAAAGGAATGGTGTTACACATTTCCCGTCGCTTCCATTCACTCTTTCGAGCACCTTGTTAAGGAGCTTTACCGCACCTTTGAAAGGTATGATTATAAATCTATTTTCAATAAAAACATGCGATTGCAAAAAGCACCCGATGAATCTCTTAATGATTTTCATGATCGTTTCATTCATTTTTTTTTGAATTTTCTGAAGATGATATCGACTAGAATTTAATGAAAGAAAAAAATGCATTTCTTGTTCATATTTCAATGAATCCACCAGAATATCAGTCTTTAGAAAGTTTCCCAACATGCCTCGATTATAGAGCTCGTAAATATATAACAAATGAATTTTTTGCTCCAAGTGACTCTTCGTCTTCCCCTCATTTAACAGCTCCATTTCCATAGGCTGAGGTGGGAGAACTTGAGAATTCATCTGTTGATTTACCACCATATTCTCCCACCCCACATACTCAGAATTTCAACATAGGTTTGGATTTAAAATCTAATTTTTGCGATGATGTGTTATCTCATCGTCCTCCATCAGTTGATTCCGTTGGTCCTCCTGATTGTGAGTTACTTGGTTCACCTGTTTCAATTGTTTCTGTTTATGTTCATGAGGATCAATTTCAGGATGGAGTTGGTGTTGAGAAGCCAACCTGTGATATCATGTACAATTACTATGTGTGGGAGTTTATCTCTGAAGAAAAATCTATGATGAAGTTTTATTGTTCTCCTTCTGGACCTCTCCCTCATTATCCTAGCATATTCCACGATTTTGTCATTCTTTTTTAATGTTTCAAAGAATCAATTTCTGATGATGTTATTTCTGATCACACTCAGGACTCATGGGATGTCAGTTTTACAATGGAATGCGAAGAGGAAGAATATTCTCTTCTTGATCTTCCCAATCCATCATCCAATCATTGTTAAGAATTAGGGGGTGAAATTTATTGTTTTCTATCTTCCCCTCTTTAGGATTCATCAAATCATGAGGATGCCTTTGTTTTTTGAAACCACCTCCTCCCACATTTACCCAAGTTAACCAATCCACTGGGGTAAAAATGTGATAAGAGGCTATTATGATGTGTTAGAAAATTATATATTACGGAGCAATGGAACACATAAAATATTGCAAAAATATAAACACAGAAAATGCACAAAACAAGAGAGACACAGATATATGTGGTTCACCCATTTTGGGTTATGTCCACCCCGAACAGCTAGTCCTTCCTTTCTATTATCCATCAAAATGAAGAGACACAACCTACAGCAAATCCGCTGTAATATCCTTTGTTTTCTCTCACAGTCTCACCTCTCTGTTTCTCGCTCACAGAATACACATCTATTTCGCAGCCTCAAATACAATACCCTCATACAAAGAGAGAGGTTTCCTTCTAGGGCAAAAAAACCCTAAACTAAACATAAGTTCTACCATCAGATCATCTGCCTAATGAACGGCCCAGATTGACTAGAAATTACTATACTTTTACAAGGCAATTTTACATTTGTTTTTAGCTTCGGGGGCGCTGCCCCCGAGCCCCCGTCGGGGGACCGCTAGCCCCTGGACCCCCCAGCCGGGGGGGGGATCGACCCCCCCGAACCCCCGTGGGGGGGACAAGTCCCCCCCGTGTGGAGGGGTGTACAAGACTTCCTGGGGTATACATCCGGTTGAAACAAATACCTGTGAACAATCATGCTCCACACACAACAATCTACCACTTGGAGAATGATTGTAGCAACTCCACTGCTGCTTCATTTGCTGGACAATGACTCCTCTTTGGACCTGGCTATTTTTCATCTTCATCGTCATCCTTGAAGACCAATTGAAACTGAGCATGTTCTCAGTTTCTCCCTGGTTACAACTTTTGTTAGCATATCTGCAGGATTCTTGCTAGTGTGTATCTTTTCCAGCTTCAACTCTCCATCTTCCAACACTGATCGTATGAAATGGTACTTGAGTTGTATGTGTTTAGTCCTGGAATGAAATGCTGAGTTCTTTGCAAGATGAATGGCACTTTGACTATCACTGTATAACGTGCCCATATCATGCTCCTTACCCAATTCACCCATAAACCTTTGTAACCAAATCATTTCTTTACTAGCCTCTGTAGTAGCAACATACTCTATTTCTGTTGTTGAAAGTGCAACAACACTTTGGATTTTTGAAACCCAACTAACAGATGTTCCTCCAACAGTAAATACATATCCTGTAGTGCTCCTCATGTTATCTTTGTTACCTTCCATATCTGCATCAACATATCCTTGTAGGGAGATGTTTGAACCACCAAAGCATAATGCTTTATTTGTGGTACCTTTCAAATATCTGAGAATCCATTTCATTGCCATCCAATGTTCCTTTCCTGGATTGTTCATGTACCTGCTTACAACTCCCACTGCATGTGCAATATCAGGCCTTGTGCAGACCATTGCATACATTAAGCTTCCAACTGCTGATGCATATGGAACTTTAGACATATAATCCATGTCTTCTTGGGTCTTTGGGCACATTTCCTTGCTAAGTTTGAAATGGCTAGCAAAATGTGTACTAACTGGTTTTGCATTGTGCATGTTAAATCTTTTCAACACCTTTTGTATGTACTCATTCTGAGACAATGTTAATTTACAATTTTTCATGTCTCTAGTTATTCTCATACCAAGGATTTGTTTTGCAGCTCCCAAATCCTTCATTGCAAATGAATTTGCCAATTTTCTTTTGAGCACATTTATTTTCTGCATGTTAGATCCTGCAACAAGCATGTCATCTACATACAATAACAATATAATATAGCTGCCATCATTTTGCTTTTTCAAATAAACACAATGATCAGAGTGACATCTAGTATAACCTTGTTCAGACATAAACTTGTCAAATTTTAGATACCACTGCCTTGGAGCCTGTTTTAAGCCATACAAGCTCTTCTTCAACCTGCACACTAGTTTCTCCTTCCCTTTCACCTCATATCCTTGTGGCTGCTGCATATATATCTCTTCCTCCAAATCCCCATGGAGAAAGGTTGTCTTTACATCTAACTGCTCAAGATGCAAATCTTCAGCTGCTACAAGACTTAAAATGGTTCTGATTGAAGTCATTTTAACAACAAGAGAAAATATTTCATCAAAATCAATACCTTTCTTCTGTGCAAACCCCTTCACCACAAGTCTAGCTTTATACCTCTGTTTTCCTCCATCTTCTTCCTTCGGCCTGTAAACCCATTTATTCTTCAATGTAGTTTTTCCTGCAGGCAACCATACTAAATCCCAAGTCTGGTTATGCATTAAGGAGTCCATCTCTTCTTCCATGGCTACCTCCCACTTCTTCCTGCTTTCAACCTGCATTGCTTCTTCATAACATTCGGGTTCACCAGAATCAGTCAACAATAAATAATATAATGAAGGAGAGTATCGTTCAGGGGGTCCACTTATCCTGGTAGATCTTCTAACACCACTTTCAGGTGTTTGGGGTGCCTGTTGCTGTTGTGGTGGTTACTGTTGTTGATTATTATTATTTTCAGGCACCTTTACCTTTTCAGTGATTTCATCAAGAACTGCATATTCCTTGTTTTCTTTTTCCTGTTTCTTTTCCTGCAACTGATTCTTATACAAGACCTTTTCATTGAATATTACATCTCTTCTCCTAATGATTTTGTGATTTTCGTAATCATATAAGCGATAACCAAAATGATTAACACCATATCCAATAAAGGTACATTTCTTTGACTTTGCCTCAAGCTTTGTTCTATTTTCTTTATCAATATGGACAAAGGCCTCACAACCAAAAGGCTTTAAAAAAGAGTAGTTTACCTTTTTACCTGTCCATGCTTCCTCTAGAACACCACCATCCAAGGAACTTGAAGACCCTCTGTTTATTAGATAAACAACAGTATCTACAGCATTTGCCCAAAACTGTAAATGCAATCCTACATGCAATCTCATGCACCTTGCACGCTCCATGATTGTTCTGTTCATCCTTTCTGACACACCATTTTCTTGTGGTGTTCTTGGAACTGTCTTCTCTCTGTGAATTCCATGCTATGAACAGTACCTATGAAACTCTTTGCTGCAATATTCACCTCCATTGTCTGATCTAAGACACTTCAATTTCTTTCTTGTCTCAATCTCAACCAAAGCTTTCCATTTCTTGAAAGTATCAAATACATCAGATTTATTCTTAATACAATAAATCCAAGTTTTTCTAGTTGCATCATCAATAAAAGTAACATAATAACGAGAGCCACCGAGAGATGATACCTGAGCAGGTCCCCATACATCTGTATGCACAAGCTCTAATTTTTCATTCTTCTTTTCTTTCCCAACTCTGAGAAATCTGACTCTCTTCTGTTTTCCATAAATACAATTCTCACAGAAGTCCAAATCAACATTCTTCAAACCCGGCAACAAATTCCTTGCGTGAAGAATCTTCATCTCCTTTTCACTCATGTGTCCGAACCTATGATGCCATAATGCTGCATCTACTTCTTTGGAAGTTAAATCATTAACAGAGTTAGAAATACCATTGCATAAATAAAATGTACCAACCTTTTCGCCTTTTGCTATTACCAGGGCTCCTTTGGTGACCTTCCAAGCTTTATCTGTGAAAGTTGTCACACAACCTTCACTGCCTAACTGCCCTGTTGAAATCAGATTTTTCTTTAGATCTGGAACATGCCTTACCTCCTTTAATAGTCATTGGTTTCCATTCTGCTGTTTTACAAGAACCTTACCCATTCCAACGATTTTACAGGGTTTATCATCACCCAGACGAACTTGTCCAAAATCTCCTTGAACATAGTCATGAAAGTATTTCTTATCAGGTGTGGCATGGAATGAAGCCCCTGAATCTACCACCCAGGAATCAGTAATATCTTCGAAAGAAAGAATCAAAGCATCTTGTAACACCTCACCTGTCACATTTGCTTCATGATTTTTTTCTTGCTGTGCATCTCCTTCTTTTCCCTTCCGAGATCTACAGTCTTTCTTTAGGTGTCCTTTCTTTCCACGTTTCCAGCACACTATCCCCGATCTGGACTTGGATCTGCCTTTCCTTGATTTACTGCGATATCCTGAGCTCTTTCCTCTTTCCATTTTTCTTCCTCTAGACTCTGCACTCAAAGCATTTCCCGATGTCTCATCAGAGCTTTTCCGTCGCATTTCCTCACTAAGGATAGCACCGACAACATCATCAAACTTTAAAGTACTAGATCCAGAAATGGAGTTACTAATGGCCATTACCAAACCATTCCAACTTTCTGGTAATGAGCACAAGAATAACAGAGCTCTAACTTCATCATCAAAGTTTACCCCTACAGAACTTAACTGACTTGTAACTGTATTAAAATCATTTAAATGGTTTGCAACAGATCCACCTTCCGACATATTCATATTAAATAACTGTTTCATAAGAAATACCTTGTTTGAGGCCGAGGGTTTTTCATATAGTTTCGACAACGTCTGCATCAAACCCTCTGTCGTGGTTTTCTTCGAAATGTTGAAGGTGATTGATGCAGCAAGGCACAACCGTATTGTTCCGAGTGCCTTTCTATCGAGAAGGTTCCATTCTTCGTCTTTCATACCCGTCGGCATCTTTGTTTTTCCGCCCAATGGTAGGTATAGATCTTTCTGATACAAATAATCTTCCATCTGCATCTTCCACAGTGAGAAGTTTTGGCCGTTAAATTTCTCGACCCTAAACTTACCATCTTTCGCCATTGCTCCCACTCGAACCAGGAACCCTTCTTTCCTGCGAGTTTATCAGCCAAATAGACCTTCGGCTCTGATACCAGTTGTTAGAAAATTATATATTACGGAGCAATGGAACACATAAAATATTGCAGAAATATAAACACAGAAAACGCACAAAACAAGAGAGACACAGATATACGTGGTTCACCCAGTTTGGGCTACGTCCACCCCAAACAGCCAATCCTTCCTTTCTATTATCCAGCAAAATGAAGAGACACAACCTACAGCAAATCCGCTGTAATATCCTCTGTTTTCTCTCACAGTCTCACCTCTCTGTTTCTCACTCACAGAATACACATCTATTTCGCAACCTCAAATACAATACCCTCATACAAAGAGAGGGGCTGCCTTCTAGGGCAAAAAAAACCCTAAACTAAACATAAGTTCTACCGTCAAATCATCCGCCTTATGAACGGCCCGGATTGACTAGAAATTACTATACTTTTACAAGGCAATTTTACATTTGTTTTTAGCTTCGGGGGTGCTGCCCCCGAACCCCCGCCGGGGGACCGCTGACCCCCAGACCCCCCAGTAGGGGGGGACAAGTCCCCCCCGCGTGGAGGGGTGTACAAGACTTCCTGGGGTATACATCCGGTTGAAACAAATACCTTTGAACAATCATGCTCCACACACAACATGATGTGATTCAACTCCCCATTTATAGTTAAGGAAGTGGAACCGACACAACACAACCATCTGACCTTCTACGCATGCTACAGAACCTTCAGAAACCAACCAACCCTTCCAGGTGATCAACACCTTAAACAAGTTAAGGTTTGACTGAACTAGAGCCTCAATAGCAAATGGGACCCTCCAGTCGCTCCCACAGCAAGGGCATGCAAGCGACTGAGGACTTTTTCAACTAGTTTTGAGGTCGTGACCTTGGATCATGTGCCACTTTTTCAGGGCTAAGTCTCAGGTCATTGCCTAGAACTTCATGAGACTTCCAAAAATGATAAATGACATCGAAACAATGATACTAAAGAAAATACTTGAACTGGCCCCTACTAGCCACGACATACATTTTGTCAAACATGTCATAAATATGCATTTTACAGGTCACAACAACAGTTCTGACCATAGGGGTCTCATACTTATTTGAGAATCTCTAAGAATAATTGATTCCTTACCACATTAGATGCATTATCTCTATTAGGTCACATATTCATTATACATTCATTTACAAATCAAAACATGACGAGAGCTATACATCATCAATGTCATAAAACATGCTCATAACCAACATATAACCAATAGAAATAACAACCATAAAAACCACATATAAACAAGTATATTTACCCATCAGATATAAGAGAAAATAATCTCTTATTACCATATGAAAAATGCAAACATGTATGGGACTTCCATGAACCACCCAACCATAGACTAGGATGAACCAAATCTCTCTTTCATCCAATCACCCTCGTGTCATATTCCAAGCATGAATGTGGGATCTCATGAAACAAATCCAACAAAATCGAACCAGGGCTTCCAAAGGCCAAACCACCTCAACCCTCAACCATTGATTCCACCTCACAGTCAAACATCACTAACCATCACCAGATTGGTCTCCACCCAAGTTTTCCAAGTCTCTAGATCATTTGTTCCAACCAAGGCTTCCAGGACTAGTAACACAACCCACAGTTGTTGTCGAGCTCCAGATTGTTTGTACAACCAAGACTCGAGGACTAGTAACTTAAACCACCAAGGGATCCAAATTGTTTTTCCAACCAAGGCCCTAATATTAGTAACTCAACCCAAGTTGTTACAGGGCTTCTAGAGTGTTTGTCCAACCAAGGCTTTATTAACTAATAACTCAACCCACAACCAAATGAATATGAGAACCATCCAAAAAATAAAAGTAAAACCCACAACACTGTGGCTATCCTAGAAATGGAAAGGCTAGGCAAAACCATTTTCAATCCAGGTAATCCTTCATGCCAATGACAAATCATAACCAAATAACCACATGCATATGCCATGCATGCCAAAACTAGCAGGGAAATCATGCATGTATCTCGGTACCTACAAGCAAAACCTGTTGTGGTTGCTAATCCTGATGTCCTATTGCACTTTCTTGCTTTTCCTTTTCCTTCTTAGTCCAAATCCCAAGTATTCGACGCTTCTCCAAGAGTGATCCAAGAAAACTCTAAGTATCCAACAGTATGAGAGAGAGAGAATAGAGAGAGAGCTCCAAAGCTAAAATGACAAAAAGGTTACAAATTGATCCTCAGAAACCTTTTTATTAATGAGGCCTATATTTTCTTCAATTTCCATTATTTTCCTTCATTTTCCTCCTCACATGCAACCTGTGACCTTTCACCTTCCTTTTCTCCTAATTTTCCATTATTTTAAAAAATAAATTGCCAAAAATGCCATTTTTCCTTTCCAAATCCTTTACCATTGCCTTTGCCAATTTCCCTTAGCCATAATAAACCAAATTAACACCCACTGGGACGTTTTTCCCACCACTCATCTTGGAATACATGTCCCATGACCAAGTTCTTATATTTTTTTACATGGATTTTTAACCAGGGTTGTTATAAAACCCTCCCCCTTGGGGGAGCACTGTCCTCGATGTTCAATGACACCTATTGTAGAAATTCCCACTGTAGATCAACAGATTATGCAATATACTAAAGCAAAATATCAAATCTACTTCTACAAAAAACTTGCGGAAGCTTAATCAAAGTTGAGCAAGATCAAATAGAACACATATAACTGAGAATGAGAAAGCAATCACACCTGAACACAGAAGAATACTCTTGGGAAAGCCTCAGCTAAAAACCCCGATCTCTGTATTATCATACAAGTGGAAATATGTTCAGATTACACAAAGAATCAGCTCACAAGCTATACTGCTCTCAGTACAATCCAACAATACAGCTCACAGGCTTAATAGACACAAGATATGCCTTCCCTCAGCCCTCCAAGCCTCCTATTTCCTTGCGCAGTTTTCCTTAGGGTCCAATGTTGCCACCTGTGTGAATTGGCCTCATCACACACTCACCAAACCCAAAAGTAATTGCGCAATCTCCAAGGAATGAATTCCTTCTGCATGCAAGAGATATCCTCCATGGAATATTCCTACAACTGATAGTACATTGTCCCATCATCTGATCTCAACTAGGTCTCTGTCTGAACTGACATGCATGAGTTATTTATGAGAGAATATTCAGTTATTTGAAGTGCAGTAGTTACATGCATGCATGCATTAACTAACTGAACTCACAATTAGTTCAACAAACTATTTGAACTAATGTAACTGGACTTAACTCAGTTAATTGAGCTAACTAATCACAACTCATCCTTATCTCTTTAACTAAGAGATAAATTCCTCAATCAATGGAGAAATTGTTGCATGTCTTCACATAGACTTCATGTTTGATTTTCTACAACTAATTAACTCAAGATGAATTAATTAATTATTTTACAAACAGCTACTAAGATCAAATTCGAATTTTAATTCTCAATTTTAGTTTAGGGACTAACTAAAATTGGAATGTCTCCTGAAATGCTATTTATAGCAGTGCTAATTTTAGCACTTCTATTTTTAGCATTTCTTGTTGCTATTTTCAACACTCCCTCTCAACAAGAAAGGGATTATCAGTAACCCCAACCCTATCTCTGTGGAACTTGAACTTGCATTTTGACAATGCCTTTGTCAAAATATCTGCATCTTGTTCCTCAGTCGAAACATACAGCAACAACATGATCCTCTTGATGACACAATCTCGAAGATGGTGATACCGGATATCAATGTGCTTGGACCTGTCATGAAAAACTGGATTCTCAGAGAGTTTGATACAACTCTGATTATCACAGTAGATCACAGTTGGATCCATCCTCTGACCAAACAATCCCACTATAATCTTCTGCATCTAAATGGCCTCACATGCAGCTTGACTAGCAGCCATGTATTCAGCCTCTACTGAGCTAAGTGCAACTAACCTCTGTTTCCTGCTGTACCAGGAAACTGCAGCTAAACCAAGGTTGAATATTCCTCTAGAAGTGCTCTTCTAGTCTGATGGACTCCCTGCCCAATCCACATCTATGAATCCCTGAAGCTTCACTCCCTCTATCCGTTTGTACCACAAACCAAACTGAGATGTGCCTTTCAGGTATCTCAGAACATGCTTCGCTGCCTTCCAAAATAGCTTGGTAGGCTGAAGCATAGCTTGACTCAGCTAGTTCACCGCAAAGCATAAGTAGGGTTGTGTGTTCACTAGATACATAAGTGAACCCACCAGCTGCCGATAAACAGTAACAGCTTCTACCTCACCTGAAGTAGCATCCTCCTTCCTCTAGTTCCCAGCTAGAGGAGTCTGCATGGGCTTTCACTTCTCCATGTGAAAGCACCTAAGTATCTCATTGGAATACTTGCCTTGAGACACAAATACTTCACCATATTTCTACCACACCTCCATGCCTAGAAAGTAGTGCATAAGACCCATGTCTTTAATTTCGAACTCTCTTGCAAGGTCCTCCTTGCAAGACTGGATCAGCTGATCATCACCTGTCAAAATCAGATCATCGACATAAAGAACAATGATCAATGGCTTACCTTCTACCATGATGTGGTAAAGGTTCGCATCTGCTTCACTCTTGGTGAAGCCCAACCCAGTGAAATAGTTGTTGATCCTGGTGTACCAAGCACGGGGTGCTTGCTTCAGCCCATACAAAGCCCTCTTGAGTCGGCACACATGCAACTCACGATCGAAGGTCTCGAAACCCTCTGGTTGCTCAATGTACACCTCCTCCTCAATCTTCCCATTGAGGAATGTTGTCTTCACGTCCATCTGATGGATCTTCCAACCCATCTGAGCTGATAGTTCCAACATTGATCTGATAGATGAGTACCTTTCTACAGGAGCAAAGGTCTCAGTGAGAAACCACGGGCAACAAACCTTGCCTTATGTTTCTCAACACTACCATTAGCTGCCTGCTTTACCTTGTAAAGCCATCTGGAACTCACCACTGACGTGCCCTGAGGTCTTAGGACAACATCCCACACACTGTTCCGAATGATAGAGTCGTACTCCTCTACCATTGCATCAACCGAAACTATTTGTTGCACTACCTCCTCGAACGAAGAAGGTTCAGACTCTACACACTCCCCAACCAGGGCCATGTACCCAGTGTACCGCTCGGGTGACCTCCTCTGTCTGTGCTGAGAAGATGGTTGTCCCACATTCTCCCGTGCATCTAGCATCAACCTGTTAGCTTCCCTTGAGCGTTTTCACCCATCTCTGGAAGACTCAACGTGAGTGGATGTCTCCACTCCCGGATCCTCTGCATGCAGTTGCTCCACATTGAGGCTCCTCCTCCTTAGGAACTAAACTTTCCTCCTCTGCATGCAACTTGAGCTCCCTCTCAAGTGATACTCACATGGCTTTCTGCTCGTTGAACTTCAGATCTCTGCGTACCACTGTCCTCTGACTGGTAAGCAAGTGCACCCGATAGTTGTGGGGTGTATCCGTGTACCCCACAATTATTCCCAACGCAGTTGTTGGATCTAGCTTCTTTCGGGCATCTTTGGTCACATGACAGTAAACTGATGATCCAAAGATTCGGAAGTGACTCACATCTGGTCACTTCCCGGAAAAGGCCTCCATGAGTGTCTTCATTCCTAGTATACAGTGTGGGCTTCTATTCTGCAAGTATATTGTTGTATTGCATGCCTCAGCCCACCAATGCAATGGTAGGCTTTGGTCATGCAACATCGCTCGAGTTTCTCCCACAATCGATCTGTTCTTCCTTTCATCCACCCCATTTTGTTGTGGGTTATGTGTTGTCGTCAATTCCCGTTTATTTCCTTCTGTAGCGGAGAAGTCTTTAAACTGTTGGAAGACATGCTCTCCACCATTGTCGCTACACAAGGCTTTTATTTCCTTTCCAGATTCTTTCTCTACCAAGGCTTTAAACTCACAAAACCTCAAGAAGGTTTGATCCTTCTTTTGCATAAAGTAGATCCAACGTCTACGAGAAAAATCATCAATAAAAATAACATAGTACCTTTGTTTAGCGGTGGAGGCTGTAGAGAATGGTTCACAAACATCTGAGTGAACTAGCTCCAGGATTGCTCCAGCTCTATTATCTCGATCCAGAAAGGAAGATTTCACATACTTACCCAAGGTACAACCTTTTCATGTATTCGTCTGCTCCAGTTTTCCCTTGGGAAGTCCGGTAGAAATATTTTGCGTGATCTTCAGGGCTCCATGGTGCAAGTGGCCCAGTCTTCTATGCCATAGCTCACCAACACCTTGGCTCTGCACCATCTCAGCTTTGGAACTCAATGCAGCACAGTCGTCTACCTCCAGCTTGTAGAGATTCTTTACTCGAATCCCAATTTCCTTAGTCTGTCTAGTACCGATATGCCTCAGGAATACCTTTCCTTTACTAAAGACTACATCATAGCCATTATCTTCTAGCATAGTGACAGACACAAGATTCTTCTTCAGACCTGTTACATACCGTACATCAGTCAGGGTGAGGGGAGCTCCATGCTCCCTCTGAAACACAACCATACCTTCACCCGAAACACAATACTTTCCATCATTGCCCATCTCGATCCGCATCTGGAGATCCTTCTCCTCCAAGGTACTGAAAAGATTTTTGTCACCTGACATGTGGAATGAAGCTCCATTGTCTAGGTACCACACACATCCCACCATGGATGAAACCATGCATGAAATAAGAGAGAAATCCAACTCAAACTGTGAGGCCAGTGCCTCACCATCAGATCCCTTTGAGGATCCCTTCTTGGATTTCTTCTGTGGACAATTCGTAGCATAATGGCCCACTTCATGACAATGAAAGCATCACACTTTCAATTTGTCAAACTTCTTCCCACCATGGGAAGAACTGGATTTGGGATGGGACACCTTCCCTTTCCCTTTCCTTGCCTTACTCGCTAAGGCTAGATTTTCCTCATCATCTTGCTTCGATGAGGATCCATCTCTGGTGCTTCTTCTTATCTCCTCCTGCATCAGATCCAACCAAAGTCATTCCCAATCTGGCAATTTTTCTCTTCCATTAACCGAGTCTTGGTAGCTATGCCAGCTCTTAGGAAGACCGAGGAGTGCAAGACTCACCATGTCATCATCAGTAGTCATGATCCATACACTTCCTAGCTCATCCCTACAGGTGGTGAGCTTGTTCAGATATGTAGAGATCGTGTCGCCCTTTTCACACTTGATTTTCCGAAGCTTTTCTTTCAGTGCCAACTTCCTCTAATCGTTGCTATTTTGATATAAATATTTCAATTTTTTTCACATCGAAAATGGTGTCTCCTTCGCATGGAGGCTCGAGACAATGTGGTCTCGAACTCCCTCCAGGAGGATTCTCCTTGCTCTAGCCACACATTTCTTCCATTCCACCAATTTTGTAGCATCAGATGTTGTCGGCTTGGGGACTTCTTGATCAATGAAGTCCTTTAGACTGTTATCCTCTAATATTGCTTCCATGCGATCCTTCCAGGATATATAATTCGAGCTGCCATCAAGGGCATACTCGAGTCTTAAACCGTTGAACGCCATTGGTGAAATTGAGATGTGATAAGAACTCGATTTCTATATTCAGGAACATCAAACTTTGAACTTCTCCCTTCTTGTATATTGTTCTTCGCTTTGATCACCTTTTCTCCGATACCATGTAGAAATTCCCACTGTAGATCAACAGATTATGCAATATACTAAAGCAAAATACCAAATCTACTTCTACAACAAACTTGCGGAAACTTAATCGAATTTGAGCAAGATCAAATAGAACACATATAACTGAGAATGAGAAAGCAATCACACATGAACACAGAAGAATACTCTAGAGAAAGCCTCAGCTAAAAACCTCAATCTCTGTATTATCATACAAGTGGAAATATGTTCAGATTACACAAAGAATCAGCTCACAAGCTATCATGCTCTTAGTACAATCCAACAATACAGCTCACAGGCTAAATAGACACAAGATATGCCTTCCCTCAGCCCTCCAAGCCTCCTATTTCCTTGTGCAGTTTTCCTTGGAGTCCAATGCTGCCACTTGTGTGAATTGGCCTCATCACATACTCACCAAACCTAAAAGTAACTGCGCAATCTCCAAGGAATGAATTCCTTTTGCATGCAAGAGATATCCTCCATGGAATATTCCTACAACTGATAGTACATTGTCCCATCATATGATCTCAACTGAGTCTTTGTCTGAACTGAAATGCATGAGTTATTTATGAGAGAATATTCAGTTATCTGAAGTGCAGTAGTTACATGCATACATGCATTAACTAACTGAACTCACAATTAGTTCAACAAACTATTTGAACTAATCTAACTGGACTTAACTCAGTTAACTGAGCTAACTAATTACAACTCATCCTTATCTCTTTAACTAAGGGATAAATTCCTCAATTAATGGAGAAATTGTTGCATGTCTTCACATAGACTTCATGTTTGATTTTCTACAACTAATTAACTCAAGATGAATTAATTAATTATTTTACAAACAACTGCTAAGCTCAAATTCGAATTTTAATTCTCAAATTTAGTTTAGGGACTAACTAAAAGTGGAATGTATCCTGAAATGCTATTTATAGTAGTGCTAATTTTAGCACTTCTATTTTTAGCATTTCTTGTTGCCATTTTCAACACTTATAACTAGTAAGACCGTTGAAAATCAAAACATACTGCTCATGGAACCTTGTAACATAGCTTGTTGCAGTATTTATAATGACATCTTGTTGAAGCATGACAAACATATCGTTTACTGGAGCTTTATAACACAACTCATTACGGTATTTACAATAACAACCACATATATACTTATCCATATTTTCTTCAACCAACAAATACTCATGTTGTCTATGGAGCTTTATAAATCTAGCTCGATACAGTATTTACAATAATATACACATATGCACATTTTCTCAACCAGCAAATAAAAGGATACAATGTCTACATCCTCAACAAGGGAATCCATAAGCTTACACCTCCACCCTCAAAAGTAGTAACGGGATTCACCTCCTTCCCAGGAAGTCCAAAATCCAATGCCAAATTCAAATTTGCATCCAATGTCCAGAAATACAATGTCCCACTACATGTCCTCTCAGTGAACAGTTACTGGCTCATTGTTCCAAGGCACACTCCCAATGTTGTTGGTTGTGTTTTGAGCTAACTCGATGTGATATGTTTATACACATAGATCACATGCATAATAAAATCTAAATAAAATATTGATACTTATTCTTTAATCGGTCTTTACTTCTACCTGTGTTCTTTTTGTACTCACACCAGATCAGTTGCCACACCAGGCAAGCACCCAATGATTTTGCTTCTCTTTAATCATGTACACATACACACAATCTACATCACAACACGTACATCCACACATGATTTACAACACCACACGATACATACACCCACACCTACCACAAAACACAACATGTACACCTTCACTTGGGGTACAACACAATACATATACGTACATAAAGTACAACACAACGAATACACTTGTCACAATACAACGACTACACAATCCCTGTAACACAATAACACAATACCACATGTGCACAAAATGACATGTACAACATGCACACAATACCACATGTTCACAAAACGACATGTACAACTTGCACACAATACCACATGTGCACAAAACGACATGTACAACATGCACACAATACGACATGTGCACAACACAACATGTATGACATTCACACACCATATGTACAACAGTATCACATGTACAACATGTATGACATTCACACACCATATGTACAACAGTATCACATGTACAACATGTACACAGTACCACCTGTACAAAACACCACTTGCACAACATGTACACAACACCACCTGCACAACGTGTACATAACTCCACATCTACACAACACCGCCTGCACAACGTGTACACAACACTGCATGCACGACATGTGCACAGCACCACATGCACGACATGTAAACTGCACCACCTGCACACATCACCCCATGTACAACATGTACACAACACCACATGTACAATCATACACACAACAGCACATGTACATAACACCATATGTTCACAGCACCGCATATGAAACATGCACAAAGCACCATATGTACACAACACTGCATATCCAACATGCGCACAACACCACATGTACATAGAACCTCATATCCAACGTGCACACAACACCATATCTACATGGCACTGCATAAACAATGTGTACATAACACCATCTATACTCAGCACTGCATATGCAATATACACACAACATCGTATATACAATAGGCACTCAACACCATAGGTACGATCACTAAATATATAATATGCACAACATATACACAATAGTAGCACTGCACATCCAAAACCACATTGTCTCTACCAAGCAACATTGCTTCCATTGTCTCTTTGTCATCCATGCTTATCCTAGCATGCTGCAGATCATGTTATTTTCATTCTGTTGATGTATCTCTCAGCTTTACCTTCCATAACATAGATATAGTATAATCACATAGTATGAATTCATATCCACATTATACTGACCTCATATATTTGTTAGAGCTACTCTTCCCACTTGATTCCTCATAAGATGAGTAACCTCTTCATGTCATTCACCTGCATAAGCAATCATTCTTCCACAAGAATGATCCCTGACAACCCTGTTAGATAGTGACATAGATACATACATACATACATATATATAAACATTAGCATAAAACAATCATGATCATGTCATACAACGACATACATACATACATATATACATATAAACATTAGCATTAAACAATCATGATCCAGGACGACCCTATCAGACAATGGAATACATATGTACATGTATACATATATAGGCATCAACATAATCATGATCACAACATAATTACCATATATCATAAGGTCAAGGTTAAGAAAACTCCCTTTATCTATGCATAACATTGTGAACAACAGTGCCCAAAATAGCCAAGGCATCTGATGCCTCAAATCCATTTACTTTACCTTTTTGGATACCTTTCTCATGTCCATACTACCAGCATCCATTTACACCAATGGATCGAACCAATCCAACTAACTATCATACGCTTTCCTTTAGCTACCCTTATATATGCATTGTCTCCATCTAGGTCTTACCTTAATTGATTGGGCTTCATTCAGCTCTTTATGAGCTCCATTGACTTCCTCCTTCCCAACCAATTCCCAAGGCCCTCAAAACACAAAAGGAAAAAACAAGAAACAAACAAGAAGAAAAACATGAAACACATATAGAAACATGACACCACAAACAAGGTGGCATGATCATTCACTAGAGGTAATCAAAACCACAAATTAAGTGCAACAAATCACAAAAGACCAAAAGCACAAGACTAGCAACAAACACCATGACTCCATCCCCATGGGTTCCCAATGCTTCCAAAGGAAATCTTAACCCAAGACATCTTCAAGATTTCATGGCAGTCCCTTTTCCATGCAATCCCCTGCATCATACTACCATAAATACATAACTATCAACGCATAAATAAATATACAATATACTAGCTATCTTAGCTTGTTGTGTCAAGCATGTTGCCTTTGTAGCTGAACACATATGTGTCATCTATCAAGGGACTCCAATTCCCTTGACAGGTCTAGATAGAACTAGACACCAGCTATTATACTTGTCAATACATGTTCATGAATCTAGCACATATCCACATAATGTCAAACAAAATCAAGGTTAAGACTCACTTCTTGTATTCAAAGCATTCATTTGTTTGGAATTGTGGTTCCCAAACCTAGCCAAAGGAATTCTCACACAATTCATTTATTTTACTTTTTATCTTACTATAATTGACTCTTATTATGAGCTATCACATCACTCAACTATTAGTTATATACAAACAAATCAGCTATTACCTTTTCATGCTAATACTAAGCATGTTTCCTTGCAATTGTTCACACATGTCAATCACGTTTTCCACAAATCAAGGCATCATGTCTATGAATTTTAAATCAACCTTTACCAAGTCTAACAAACATGTCATACTCAACAATCAACTCGCATTCATCGGTCATAATACATAATGCTACAACTATCACCTACTTACACTCAACTACATATCAGTTGTCTCAATACATATGTATTAGTACAACCATATTAAAACAAGATCATTCATTCGTGTAATCTTTCATACACATACTCATATCATGCAATTAATCAAACATTCAAACAAATTGCAAACATACCATGTTAAATAAATCAACTAGATGACATAATCAAACACTCAACCATCAAATAGATGACATAATCAAACTCATACCTTAATGTATCTCAGGGGAGGTTATCTTGTCTGCACAATTAATCTAGTTTAGCATGATATAAATTCACAACACATCAACTCAAACATAAATAAGGTCATGATATCCATAAAAGTAACTAGCTAACATGTTCACCTCATAAGCTCATAAATAATTTCCATTCATGCATAACAATCACATATGCACAGTCATTCTAGATTAGTATGACATAATATCACAATATATTAAATCATACCTAAATGTCATAACCATGATCATCTGCATAGGTCAATCCAAATTAGCACAAAACATAATAACATCAAGACCTTAACTACAATGACCATAATCATCAGGCATATGACCACAATGCATACAACAACAGGTTACTATCATTCATGACTATCCAACACATGTGCATATGACTACACTAATCAACTAGCATTTATCATACATGTAACCATAATAATAGAATTACAAGCATATAAGTAACCCTAATTCTTAGTGTTATCACTCAGGTTGTTCCCTGCCTCTTGAAGGGAATATGGCCGAGGTAACCACTAACCAATCTTTTAGCTGCAGGTCCTAGCCTACCTGCAACCAGAGAGGGCCCTCTCTGGTTGCAGGTAGGCTAGGACCTGCAGCTAAAAGATTGGTTAGTGGTTACCTCGGCCGTATTCCCTTCAGGAGGCAAGGAACAACCTGAGTGATAACACTTAGAACAACCATTAACTGCATACCTGCATGCCAAATATACAAACCTATATGATGATCTGCTCATACCTCGAAGTCTAGTGTTCCAACCTTGCTTTGATGATCTACATCTCTTGTTCTATCTCAGCCAACACATTAGCATCATAACATACCAATAGCATCATGATGACCTAATTGCATAAAATTACCTCACGATGCATGTCTAGGCTACTATACATACATAACCATAACCGTGAAAATGCATGCATAACAACATATAGACATTGACATGCATAACAAATGCATATACAACTGACATGAATTCATGACAAATGCATCCCAACAACAACATCATCAACTTTTACATGACAACACAACTGTAATAATGACCACTACCATGCATAGTTAACAAGCACATACACCCCAAGTATAAGGACACATATGCAACTAACATGTACGCAAGGAAAACACATTCCACCCAACCAATCCAATGGGTGAGCCATGCTCTAATACCACTCTGTCGTATGAGATATCACCCAAAGAAAACAGAAATCAAACACCAACCAAAGAGAACGAAACTCAATCCGATACCACTATGTAACCACCTCCTCCCACATTTTCCCAAGTTAACCAGTCCGTTGGTGTAAACATGTGACGAGAGGATACTATGATATGATTCAACTCCCCATGTATATTGAAGGAAGTGAAACTAACACAACACAACCAACCTAACCTTATACACATGCTACAAAACCTTTAGGAGACAACTAACCCTTCCAGGTGATAAACCCCTGAGACAACTTGACATTTGACTAACCTAGATCTGCATTTGCTCCCATGACATGGGAATGCATATTAATAGGACCCTCCAGTTGCTTCCACATCAAGGGCATGCCAGCAACTGGAGACTTTTTCAGCTAGTTCTGAGCCTATGACCCTGTATTTTGTGCCACTTTTTCAGGGCTAGGTCTCATGCCACTGCCCAAAAATTCATGACTTCCAGAAATGATAAATTACATAGAAACAATGATACTGAAGAAAATAATTGAATAAATACTTGAACTGACCACTATTAGCCATGATAGGCATTTCATCAAACATGTCACAAATATGCATTCTATAGGTCATAACAACATCTATGATCATATGGGTCTCATAATTAGATGAGAACCACTAAGAAGAATTGATGCCTTATCACATTAGCTGCATTATCATCTATTAGGTCACATATTAATTGTACATTTATTTACAAATCAAAACATGATGAAAGCCATACATCATCACTGTCATATAACATTCTCATAACTAGCATATAACCAATAGAAATAACAAGGATATAACAACCATAAAAACCACATATAAACAATTATATTTACCCATTAGATACAAGAGGAAAGAAGCTCTTATTACCATATGAAAAATGCAACCAGGTTTGGGACTTCCATGAACCACCCCACTATAGACTAGGTTGAACCAAATATCTCTTTCATCCAGTGACCCCTGTGCCATATTCCAAACATGAATGTGGGATCTCATGAAACAAATCCAACAAAGCTAAACCAGAGATTCCAGAGGCCAAACCACCTCAACCCTAAACTAGTGATTCAATCTCATGGTCGGACATCACTAACCATCACCATATTAGTCTCCACCCAATTTGTCCAGGGCTCCAGAGCATTTGTTCCGACCAAGGCTTCCAGGACTAGTAACTCAACCCACATTTGTTGTCGGGCTCCATAGTGTTTGTCCAACCAAGGCTCTAGGACTTGTAACTCAACCCACCAAGGGCTCCAAAGTGTTTTTCCAACCAAGGCTTCAGGACTAGTAACTCAACACAAGTTGTTACAAGGCTTCTAGAGCATTTGTCCAACCAAGGCTCCAAGAACTAATAACTCAACCCATGGCTAAAGGAGTATGAAAACCAACCACAAAACAAAAGTAAAACCCACAACACCATGGCTATCCAAGAAATGTAAAGGCTAGGAAAAACCATTGTCAATCCAAGCAATCCTCCATGAAAATTATAGATCATAACCAAATAACCACATGCATATGTCATGCATGCCAAAACTAGCAAGGGAATCATACATGCAACTCGGTACCTGCAAGCAAAACCTATTGTAGTTGTTGATCATGATATCCTCTTGCACTTTCTATCTTTTCCTTTGCTTTCTTGCTCCAAATCCCAAGTATGCCACACTTTTCCAAGAGTACTCAAAGAAAACTCTAAGTGTCCAAGACTATGAGAGAGAGAAAATAGAGAGAGAGCTCCAAAATTGAACTGACAAAAGGTTACAAACTAATCCTCATAAGCCTTTTTATTAATGTGGCCTCTATTTTCTTCATTTTCCATTATTTTCCTTCATTTTCTTCCTCACATGCAACACGTGACCTTTCACCTTCCTTTTCTCCTAATTGTCCATTATTTTCATAAACAAATTGCTAAAAATTCCATTTTGCCTTTCCAAAGCCTTTACCATTGCCTTTTCCAATTTCCCTTAGCCATAATAAACCAAATGAACACCCACTAGGATGTTTTTCCCACCACTCATCTTGGAATGTGTGTCCCATGACCAAGGTCTTATATTTTTTAGACGGATTTTTAACCAAGGCAGTTACATTTTTTATCTTGAACTTTCTAATCAGGGTTGTCGTGATATCTTCATTAGTTCATCTAATCGCGACTCTGATCTTTCAATTTTTTATCTTTCTAAGCCACCCATTTTTTATGATCTATCTTCTGACGTCTTAGAACTTCCGCAAGCTATCGAGGCACTTCAACCCAAGCTGATGGTTATGTCAGTTTCTCGCAATCTTGAGGTCAGTTCCAATTCTTATCAGAACACCAATGTATTTTTCAAGGTTTCTCATCAGTCTTCCGCACAAATTGAAAATCAGTGTATATCACAATTTTCGCATCCTCCATTGGTTTTGCACGATACTATCACCCAACCTTTGGAGAAGTCATACCTAGCAAGATTTGTTGCGAAACACAAGTTTTCTTTGTTCTTTATGTTTGCCCAGTTTACAAGTTCAAAAGATTGTTCTTGTGTGTCATATTGTCGCAATGTGTTCAAACACCATAATGCTTTCATAGAGTCTTTTGCATGTGCTTTTCATTTGTATTTCTCTGTGTGCAGTTTTAAACTTTGAATGTTGTAGTGTGCACCGATTTATCTTTCTTGTTTCTAGTTATGATTGAATATCTTTCTTGATATGCGTTCCCTCGCCTATATAGGCAAGCTGATGTGTTGGTGGTTACACTAGAAATTTCATTTTACGTAGGTCTGGCCTATTCTTGGTTAGTGTATGAGTAGGGGTATTTTGTTGGTTTCTTTGTTTTGTTTTTTTATTTGATTTACTTTATGCCCTGCTCTTTTCGTTTCTTTCAGTTGTAGGGTAGCTTCCACATGAGACTGTGTTTGGTTTCTGAAGAAAGCATGGTGAAGTTCACAAGAAAGTTGTGCTATTGTCAACACTTGGTTATATGTTTATTCCCTCTCTTTGCATGAATTTTGCATATTTTAGTCGATGATACCCTGATGGAAAACACGTTCTTTCTCAGAGAAATATATAGTTGAATTAAAAAGCTTGAATCTATATCTAGCACCAGCTACTCTAATCGGTCTTTATTTTCGGTTCCTTGTCGACTATGTCGAGTAGAGTAAGGAGGGGAGGAATATTTAACAAGTTTTTTAGTGGTATATAAATATTCTTCTCTAAAGGGACAACCTCTTCTAATCTAAATAAGTTGGGATCCATCTTCTTCCTCATTAAATTAATAAGTGCCTATACATAGTTCTTTGAACAAAATGAAAAAAAGAAAAAAATATAATAAAAGGCTAAAGAAGAGAAAGGTTTCCTGCATAGAGAGGTGAAGCAAGCGACTTCGTCGGGAACCTGTCCAAGCTCTAGATGAGCATTGTGCAAGTATGAATCTCAAGCTCTAAGCTTGGCCTCTGAGACTGCCCAATGCGTAGTACAAGTTGACCCAACTGCACATTGCACTGTTCCAAGGCTCAAGCTTGTCCCCTTGGCCACTGAGACTGCGCAATGCACAGTCTCTACCTCATTCTACCAAGGCTGGACAGCACATTGTGCAGTCTCTAGCCTCAATTTTCATCATTGGCTATTCAAACTTTGCAATGCGCAGTTCCTCTAGCCAGTCTCCCTCCCTTGACCTCAAGAATCATGAAATTCTCCTCATTAGTTCACTGGTTTGTTGCTTGATCTTGCTCTGAAATTTGATTTGTTGAAGCTAACTTATGTCTACCATGAGTGTTTTTCCTCCCACATATATTATAGGTGTTGATCACTTCTCTTCATCAATCACTGTTATCATGGCACCCAAGAGAACTGCTTCAAAGGATACCATAGAGAGAAACACTGGGGAGGCAGTTGAGAGTATGCTAATTTACTTTCCAGTATACTCAGACACTCAACTGTTTGTAGAAAAGGAATCATATATCACATGGCAAAAGGTGAATGAAATTTTCTCAGCAAGAACCTTCAAAGCATATCTAGAAGACCAACAGGTGTATGTCAATGTCCAGAAGTCAGGGTTACACAAGGTTGCATGCAGGTACCCAACATTCCCATGTGCATATGTTATTAGCTGGATATTGTCTCACACGAATCAAAAGACCATGACTCTCAGTGGTAAAAGCATATAGAGACTTGCTTCTTTTCTGGCAGCAAACTATCATCTCATGTACCATTTTCTAGAGCTAGAATCGCTCATGGATTCATGCTTCTATGTGAAAACTAGCTACTTGAGCACCAAGGAGATTGTTAAAGGTTAGGTAAAAGAGCCAACAAAGTTTCATCATACACCCACCAACACCTACAAGACAAAATATCTCAAGATGTCCTATCAATTTTTGAAATTCTTATGATGTAGAATATATGGTCATCAAAGCACCGAGACCTTTCCTGAAGGGTGGAATTTCTTATTGGACCAAGTTTTGAATGAAGGTAAACCATTCAACTAGTCAGATTTGTTGGCTCAGTAGCTATGGATCCATGTATCTAACGCCCTTAGTCCTCCAAGAGCAGGCAAGATAGATTTTATATGTCTGTATATCTATTAGATGCAATCTACCCACACAATGCATTCCCTAGTATGAATTGGACTTGGACACCACAGGAGCCTATCATGTCTGTTTACTACAAGCTATTTTCATAGTGCATCCATAGAGGAGTAATGGAGAAGCTAACTTATCACTTCCTCATTTTGTTGTACAAGATGATCTTTTAGAGGAAAAGCCACCTTGCATGTCACATGGGGCAATGGAAGTGGTATCGCAGGTAGCACATTAGTTTGCCTCACTGAATGGCACTTTTCTTAGGGTGTTCGGTGGACAAAAGTCTCTACATCTTTTACTGAGGTATGCCACTGATAAGCTAGTCATGCAAGAAGTTGTGTATCATCTCTCCACAGGGTTGTCAACAGCTTTGCACAAGAAGAATAAATCACCTTCTCCAACTCTTCCTATGCAAATCACATTATACGAGATCAAGAACATGTTGACGGTACTGGACCCGCCAACATGTAAGGGAATCTCCCCGGTAAGAAGTCCCAATTATACTTCAGACCGTTTGGTGTAGGAGTCCCAGCAGTGGGTCGTACGGTAATGCCTTGACAATGATTTCACACAAAGGCAAGTAAGATAACTCTGTAGGTAACAAGGGTGTGACAGTTGCAGTGAGCCAAGGAAGGTGCATGAGAGGTTCTAACACACGAGGGTTGAGATGAGTGTGCCCCTTGGAAACTTGTGATGGCACACAGTTAAGAAGGGAACACACGAGCGAAGATGCATCACAACATGGAAGGAAAGTTAGCAAGCAATCAAAAGTGATGGTTAAACCAACAACACATTTCAAAAAGATTCATACTTACATACATAGATAGTTATACATGCATGCGTAAGCAAACCAATAAATATATCATTTAGAGTAAACCAAATAGCATAGAATACAATACAACATATGCATGAAAAGTGTTGGCTCTTGTTATAGTAAGAAGTGTAAGTTCTAGTCATACAATACATTCATGTCCAACCACTAGTTCTGATAGTGGAACGTTACAACCACAACCACATGCTCCTCCAAAGAGATGTACTAGATCTGCACAGTGGAGAAGCCAAGGCTCATTACAATACTATCCAAGCTCTCTCTAAAATAGGGTTATCGGAAGCTTGGCTGACCAAAATCCTTTACAATAAGTTACGAGGTTCTATTTATAACAAAGGGTGGGCTGACCCTTGACATTCCCCTTTGTGACAGTTCATCTACCCTCATGACTCTTCATCTACTCTATGACTATTACATCTAACTATCGACACTTGGACTTCCACTTGACAAGACATTACATTACAATGCACATGCGCTCGTGTGAGAGAAAATGGCTTGAGCAAGCCATGAAATACATCGCAAGCACTCGGCCCGTTGTGGTGAGACCAACTCTTTGACATGCTTGTGATGGTGAAGTTGGTGAGCTAATGCCAAGCTTGGTCATCCATGATGGTGTGAATGCACTCCATGGTGACATCTCACTGAAGCGAACTCTTGCCTCAATTGCATCCAGGTGCATTGGTGTGGCTCCTTCATCCAACTCATCTGCTAGCATGTGCATGGTCTTCTTGGTGCAACTGAACTGGCAACACACTAATGCATAATGTCTGTGCTAATCTTCCAGTGTTTGTTGGTGGTCATGCACATCAACTTTCAACTACATTCTTAGCTCCAATCGGACTTGCTTCTTGTCTTTACCTTGGTGAGTGTGCTGAATGGGTTGGATCGCATGCGTGCACACAATGACATGCATGTTGTTGAATCCCTTGCATGCGATCAACAACATTTCTCACCATGTCTTCTTTGTGCCAGCTATTGGGATGGATCTATAACTTGTGCAGGTGTTGTTTCATCCTTGAGTGCTTGTTGCGCCCCCTCCTATTCCTATTCCTGTTGCAACTCATTCACTTGTCTATGCAGCTCATGTTCTTCCTTGAGTTGCTAATTCAGCACATGAAACTCCTTCTTTGTTCCATTCTCTGTCTTCGTGCGATTGCGTCGTCACCTCATAGCCTGAGTCTCCAAAGTTGCTTTCATCATTAGTGGATCTGCTTGAGCTTGCAACTTTGTTCCACCTCCGTGTTGTCAACAACCTTCCTCTTGCATTCGTTGCATCTAGTATGATGCCTTCAGCTGTTGTTCATGATGCTGCTCATTGTGATGTTGCTATCGTCATATCTTGATGTCCTTGTCTATGAACAACTTGATGTCTTCATGAGTAGGAAAGCTCATAGACACTTGATCGACTGCATCCCCAAGTGTGCTCTGAATGGTGTCTTCGACTCTGCTCTCCTGGAAACCATTGTACCTGTGCTACTGAGAGGTAGATGAACACCTACGATACTTGGAGACATGGAAACACTCATGGAAAGAAATCTGTCAATCAAAAACCAAAATGAACTTGAGAAATAAATTGCGACATACCTGTGTAACTGATCATGAAGGTCGTGCAATTTCCACCAGGAGGTCAGGAGACTGACTGCCATGACTGTGCAAGGCACAATCTGAGTTGTTGGGAGGTTAATAATTGCTGGAGCTATGCAATGCATAGTCCAGTCTGGCTGCTAACTGTTGGAATTGCGCAATATTAGTTGGAAATGGTTTCAGGCTCAGTGACTGCATTGCACAATTTTCTGGTCCATCAATCATTGTCGCTCAGATTTGCACAATGCAAGTTTGGAGGGTAGTCACTGGGCAGAAATGTGAATTTCTTGAGAGAAAGGCTAAGCCTTCCCTCTTAGGATTGCGCAATGTTGTCTTGGTGAGGCAGAGTCCGAGCCAAGGCTACCCAAACTCGCCGACGAGCAACTGAAAATGAATGTGAATGCGAATGCATGGTGATATTGAGTGTAAGAATAAGTGAATGATCATGCATGCAAACAGTGAATGAACTATTCAGAAAATGGAACAACATGCATGTGGGTGAGGCGAGTCACTGAATCAGCAACCATTCGTCAAAAACAGTTTCATGCATGCGACAATAGTGAGATGTTAATGAAAATTGAAACGGTGCTAGTACAAGCTAGTATGTATCAAAATGACAGTAAGCACTCACTAAAATCAAGTAGACAGCCTTCATACGAAGCGAAACACAAAAAGTGCCAAAAATGCAACATAAGACATGGGAAGCGGGCTTACCCCAAAACAGCTGAGTTGAATGTGTCAATGGCTCCTAGATGCGATGTGGGATGTCAGAGCTACAAGGTTGATGTTAGGAATGATCTCTACAGCATACGGTTCATGAGTTTTGATAAAATCAAAGATGTGATGCACATGCCACCAATCTAGGAAGAGCGACACCTGGTGGGAGGTTTCCGAGATGATCCTTGCATGCAACCTCTAGCTGCTAAAAATAGATCCTTGAATCAAGGGATACCTTTGCATGCTTCTTGGGTAGAAGTAGCCCATGCATGAAAATCGGTTTTTCTCGGTCCCAGAGGGAACCAGTCAACTTAACTACACATGCAAGAGGCTGCTCAATTGCTAGGAGAAAATGTGCATTTCTGGAAGGGAGTTGGGCTGGCTGCCTAGGAGATTTACGCAATTCTAGGTAGAGTAGCTGACTGCTGCCCAGGATTGCATAATTCCTAGGCTAAATAGCCCTGCTGGGAGGAATTGTGCAATTTTCTAGTTGAAGCATGACTAGAAGAATTGCGTAATTCTTGAGCCCAACAGGCTGCTAGACATAATTGTGCAATTTCTGGAGGGAAGACTGGATTCCCTCCAGAATTGTGCAATTTTTGGAGGGAAGGCTAGATTCCCTCCAGAATTGCGCAATTTCTTGAGGGATCTTCTCATCCTGCAACTATACCAAGTCTAGACAAATAGCCTGTGAGGGGTATGCATCAAGCTCTGATAGCCAGGCTACGTTTCTGCAACAAAAACACTGAAGCTTGTGTACTTGACTAAGCAAGACATGTTGTTATGAAAGGTTGGTAGGGAGGCTCCAAAACGAAGTTAAGGAAAAATTTTGGAGGGTAGTTGTAGCCACTACAACACTTGGCGACACATTGGTAGAAATCCAGCTCTTTGAATGGACCTTGTTCGTGAAAAGCAAGTCTAACACCTCCAAAAGTATTGTTCAATTCTCATTTTGTCTTGGTTTCCACACTTGCTTGATTGTAATATGTAGCATCTGCCAAGCTCTTGGTCAATTGACACACATTCCAAGCCAAGTCAACACAGTTGTTTCAATTGGGGTTAAGGGGTATATTGGTGCACAAGCAGTATAGTCGTTAGAGCCTTAGTTTGATCTCTGGTGTTGCTCCATTACCAGCAGGCCTGGACAGTACCCCGGCGAAGTCACATAGGAACACAAGCATGGCTCCGCTGCCAGCAAGCCTGGTCAGTACCCTGGCAAAGTTACTTGCATCGCCTCTTTGCACAGGAAGCCTTTCTCTTCTTTCACCTTACTCATTTTCATTTTTTCCAAAAAAAATAACTTTTTATTTTTTTTCATTTTTCATCTTCATAATTGTCCACAACGCTTATTCATTTCAGAGGTGGAAGAGGGATCCTGACTTATTGAGAGAAGAAGAGGTTGTTCTTACAAAGAATTAGTTTATTATACCTTTGACGTACTTATTAAGGTTTTCCCCCTCACCTTACTCTACTTGATTGGGTTGACAAGGGTTAACCCAAAAACAACCGACTAGAGTAGGTGATACTAGTTAGCACGCAAGCGTTGTGTTTTCACCAAGGTTTACTTCAAACAGCACGTATTTTCCATTGATGTATCATGGACTGAAGACAACAAGTTATTACATAAGAGAGTGGACAACAGATAACCAAATGTTGATAGTTGTACAAGTCCTCTTGTACTTTACCCAGCTTGTTTCAAGAGTCATACATGGTTTCATGCAAAACTAACCTACAAAAAAAAAGGCAAACAAACAACAAAGAAAAGTAGAAGTAGAAGCAAAAGCGAAAGCAAAGAGAGTAAGCAAACAAGCAAGAAGACAAACAAACCAAGAAAAAAACATCCATACGAAGAGAAACACAAAAAGTGCCAAAAATGAAACACAAGACATGGGAAGCAAGCTTACCCCAAAACAGCTGAGTTGAATGTGCCGATGGATCCTAGATGTGATGTGGGATGTCAGAGCTGCAAGTTTGATGTTAGGAATGAGCTCTACATCATCCGGTTCATGAGTTTTGATAAAATCAAAGATGTGACACGCATGCCACAAATCTAGGAAGAGTGACACTTGGTGGGAGGTTTCCGAGATGATCCTTGCATGCAACCTCCAGCTGCTAAAAGTATATCCCTGAATCAAGGGATGCCTTTGCATGTTGCATGGGGAGAATCATCCCATGCATGCAAATCAGTTTTGCTCTGTCCCGGAGTGAACGTTCAACTTAGCTGCACATGCAAGAGGTTTCTCAACTATTGGGAGAAAATGTGCATTTCTGGAAGGGAGATGGGTTGGTTGCCTAAGGGATTTGCATAATTTCTGGGCAGAGTAGCTGACTTCTACCTAGGATTTCATAATTCCTAGGTTGAGCAGCCCTACTGGGAGGAATTGCGCAATTTTCTGGATGAAGCGTGATTGGTAGAATTGCGCAATTCTGGAGCCCAACAAGCTACTCAACATAATTGCGCAATTTATTGAGGTAAGGTTGGTTTCCCTCCAGAATTGCACAATTTATTGAGGGATTTTCTCAGCTTACAGCTAGACCAAGTCTTGAAAAACAACCTGTGAGGGGGATGCATCAAGCTCTGATAGACAAGTTGCCTTTCTGCAAGAAAAACATTGAAGCTTGTGTACTTGACAAAGCAAGACATGCTGCTATGAAAGGCTAGTAGGAAGGCTCCAAAATGAAGCTAAGGCAAAAAATTTGAGGGTGGTTGTAACCACTATGACATAACCTAAAGGTCCGAGATACCGAAGGGAAGGTGATAGAAATGTTTGCACTCGTTACTCTAGACTTCAATCCGTACGATCCCTGGAATGTTTATAGAGACCATTGTGTGAGGATTCATTATCAGTGGCTAATCGAGACCTTTCAATGGTCGGAGGAGGAACCATCAAAGAATTGTCACAATGCCTACAAGTCCCATGAGTTGATCAGTTTTATAGGAACTTCACAGATTGCTCCGCAACAGGAAGGCACTCCAGAGGTGTCATCAGCAGAAGGAACCTAGTGTACTATAATGGAAAGAGGAAAGTTGTGCATAGTCCAGGGGGAGAATGATACCGCAATATCAAAGAAGATCCAGCCATTATGAGAGAGGTTATAGCAGCAAAAAATAAGAGGAAACAGAGGGTGCAAGAATCATAACGGAAGCAGAGGGAAGAACAGGAGAAGAGGATGAAAGAAGAAGAAGAGAAGCAGAAGTAAGAAGAATAAGAAGAAAGGTGAAGAGCGGGAGTAATGGTAGAATAAACAGGGTGGAGCTAAGTTGAAGATCTTGAATAGAACCGATAGTCAAAGGAGGAGAGAAAACAGATGCAGGACAAAGAGCTCACTCAAGAGATAGAGGAGTTGATCGAAATTGAAGACATGAACCAAAGCCACAAAACCGAGATATCGACTTGATTCCAAGTACACACCAAGTCACCATTCAGTCTCCCCATCCTCCAACAGAGTAATCTCCAAGCGAAGAAGAGGAAATTGTTCCTCTCGATGATGGTTCGTTTATGGATACGTACAATCTTACTTATGAAGATATTAAGAAAAATATTGTACAAGAAAGGAAGAAATATTTTCCGAACGAACTCACATCTCCTATATCCATTAGAGAAAGGGTGATCGTGACAGACACCAGAAGAAATTTAGATGCCATTGCCACAGCCAACTTGATCTTCGCATGTGCTTTGAAGTCAAACAAGGAGTATTTGATGGACAAGAACAAACAACTGGCAAAGTGTAGGTTTTAACCCTGTACAGAAATTACCTACAAATGAATTCTTAAAAACAAAAAATATACAGTGGCGAGAAATACAAAAAAAATACATAGAGATTTCCCCTGAAGCCCAAAATCGGGACTACCAAATTTATTTTTTCATTATATTCATTTCAATGTTACAATACATATATATACATGTTGAATCATTCATAAACCCCAATCCATTAAGCCTGGATTAGAACATAATTCTAGTTACCTTGACCAGATCTACAAAATACCATGGGCAAAAAACCATCATGCACAAAACGATAGGTAGGTCTGCCCACCTAATATAGGGTCCAAAAAAAAAATTCCTTGGGCACTGCCCCTGACCCCATAGAGGGGGGCTACCACCCTTCTATGACCCCCCCACTATGCCCCATGCAACAAAGGGGAACCTCCCACCCCTGCTTCACATGTGCAGTTAGTCATGGAAAGAATATAACACACACACAACACAAAGAACTTGAAGGCTGTTAGGTAAGAGGTTGAAAAACTCCGAGCAAAGGTACAGAATGCAGCTTTCGCATAGGTTCATCTGGAAGAACTGAATGCAACAATACTTGGTGAAGTATCAACAGTAGGAGAGACCATGCGAAGTATTTATCAGGAGCTTGTATCATGCATAAGGAAGTTGTCCACTTGCATGGCTAGCAACAGAAGTGTAAAGATTTTGTTAAAATGCTTAGGAATTTACAAGTTTCCATCACCGTTGTGCATGAATGGTCAATGCAATACAAAGGAGCACCACTTGACTTGGGTAAGAAAATAAGGCAAGAGGCAGAGTTGGAGAAGGAAAAGGCTTGGATTTCTCATCCAAAATAACAAACAGCTCACCTCATTCATTGCCAACACTCAGTCCTCATATACACATTTGTGCAACAGCCTGGACTTCTTGGTGAAATCACATAGGATCCCATAAGTCAGCTCACTCACATAGGTCAAGTGCAGGAATCGGGTTAGGTAGGAGATTGAAGAATACTTGGAATAGTTGAGACAGGTAGCCATCAAGGATTATCTTGAAGTAAACATACAAAATATTCATAAGTACATTGGTGGCCCTGTCCAAATCAACATGATGTTGGTCTTGCTTAAGGAGGAAACACAAACCAGTTCCAAGTCAATGTACTTGGATGCCATGGAGGCAAGAGTCCACTTCCAGCTGACACCATCGCGTAGTTTGGGGATGTCATTTCACAGTACAAAGCTTGGCACCGCTACGTAATCGAGAAACATCAAGTGGAAGTTGTTGAGCTGGAGTTTACCCAAACTCAAGCTTAACTATTTTGTCTTATTAGGATGTCTAGTTGGCTCTACCCAATTTTGTCTTATACGGGTACAAGTAAATTGTAATATTATTTTGTAACCAATTGTAAGTGGAATTCCAAGTGTCAATATTGGAATGTGAAGATTCACAATGTAATGAATGTAATGAGTTATTTTGTAAAGAAGTTGAAGAGTCATGAGGGAAATCCAATAGTCACAAAGGGAGCTGAATAGTCACCCATTTTGTTATAAATAGACCCTCATAACTCATGTAAAGGCCTTTTGGGAGAGCCAAGCTTTTGGCTAGGCTGAGGATTAGAATCAAGAGCTTGGGAGTTTGTGAGAGCCTTGGCTTCTCCATAGCATAGAGGGAGTATATTTCTTTGGAGGAGCAGGTATTGGCTTCATGTTCCACTATTAGGGCTAGTGGTCCGTCAATGGTATATGTATGATTGGAATTTTCACTCAATAAAAGCTCAGAACCGGTACGTTTTCATGCATATGTTTTGAATATAGTAGGACTATTATTTTTATGTTTGCAATGTATTTTATTTAACTTACGCTTATGCTTATGAACTATTTCATTTGCATTGGTACAAATCTTGTTGAATGTGTGTTGTTGTTTAATTCCATCAATGTTAACTGGTGAACTATTTCGCAAATTATCTTGTGATGTCTTCATGCTCATGCGTTCCTTTCAAGCTATGTATTATTACATGCTTCTAAGGGACTCACTTATTTTCCCTTTGTGTGTTATAACCTCCATTCGTTGCACTTAAATTTCCATAGAGTCACGCACTTATTCCCACCGAAGTCACCATACATCACTCTATGTGTTATTGCATCCAAGGAACATCATTAAAACCCACTGCGATGGAAACCAAACTGTATTTTGGATGGGACTCCTACACCAAATGGTGTGAGGCCTAATTGGGACTTCATATCAGTGAGATCCCCTGAATGTTGGTGGGTCTAGCACCATCAACAGGAACCCTGTGGTCTAGCGGTCGTCGATCGCTAAACCTTTGCACTTGTTTAACTTTGCTAATGGGTAGTACCAATGAAGTGTTGGCTAATCCAACCATGGTTATAGAGTGGAACCCTACCACAATCCATCTCTCACCAACATAACTCTACACATGATAACCTTTGTGAAAAACTGTGGCAATGTAGGTGAGAATGTGTTGGAGCATTTCTCTAGTGTGACATGGAAAGTGATTGTGGGCCCCATAGTGATGGAATGATAGTGCCACCAAGCCCTAACAGAGGCCACATGGGTGCCATATCGTGCCCAATTATGACATGGCCTCTTCTAATAGGCCAAAGCTTCAAACAAGCATAAATTTTGATCATGGAATTTGTTTGAGGTAAATTTTATATCACTAGAAAGCTCTCGAAGAAATGATCACAATGGTGGTATCAGAAGTAAATTATGTAGACTTGAAAAAATCAAGTTTTTGCTAACCCCATGTTCATAGCAGATCTCAGATTGGATCTAGAATGTAATACCTCCCACAACCCGGTAATCCTTAAGGGGGTGGAAGTGAGGGTAGTTACAGAGTGCTATTATAGCAAAGGTTCAACTCTGGAACTGAAAAGGCTCAAGCACAAATGATAAAACTTAATACATTAGTTTAATTATTGTATATGGTTTTTTTTGGTTTGCATTTGATGTGATTTCTAACCTTGGTAGAATATTGATAAGCTTTTTTCTCTAGCATGTATAACTAACATGGGTTTTTTTTTTGCGAACAAATGTAGATCAACATGCTTAGTGTTGATGAGCCAAGGTGATAAATTACTATATTTGTGTCAAATTCAACTAAAAACTATATTTGTGTGACAACACATAAGAAGATATAAATTCTAGCAAGAAATAAATTAATGAGCAACAAAATGGTAGAGTGTAGCATGCTTGTATCCTATCATCATCTAGAAGAGTACTTAGCGGGAAAAAGGTCAAATAAAAAATCCCTTGATTAGATGGAGACCCTCAAGCATTTGAGAGCTAAATTAAGAAGTTGTAAAGAAGATAATGAAAGGATTTTCAGAGCATAAGAAATGCAAGTAGAGGTGAATGTGGTGATTTTCCAGATCTTATAATAACTACAAAGGCAAAAGAAACATGAAATTCATGCTAGTTATATAGTTAGGCACAAATCTAAGCAATGTTTATTCTAGATCCAAAAGCATGGATTGGAGACCAATAGAGAAGAAGGTAGCAACTCAAGAAAAATGAATAGGTAAGCAGGTGAAGACATTGTGAGGGGAGAAAAACCACACAACACTCCAAAAAGAGAGTCAAACATCCATGACCAATTTTCCAGTGTTGCAACTAGAAGACATCACCAGCAAAAGAGGAGTGATAACATCTTAATGTTGAAGGAGTTCAAGAAAGAAAAGTCTCCTACCTTTGATGGAGAAATTAGGAATGTTGAAGAGGCAGAATTCTGGTTGTTGGGATTGAAGAAATACTTCAGAGTCCATGACTAATTTGAAAACATGAAGGCTATGGTAACCATTTTTAGTTTGAAAGAAAAAGACGATATATGATTTGAATATTTGAGAAAGGTAAAGGGAATTAGAGAGAAGGAACTATCATGGATAAATTTGAAATATATTTATGTGAGAAGTACCTTTCTTAGAGGTACTATGACAAAAAAATTAAATATTTTCACGAACATAAGTTAGTGAATCTCACCTTGGATTCCTATACTAACATATCTTTGGAGCTATTAAGGCATGTGTCATATATCAAGGATGAGAAGGCAAAGATGAAAAGATACCTTAGCGGGTTACCATAGTCCTACATAGATAGGATTGAGTTTGATGAGCCAATAATGTTGGAGGAGACTATTTGAAAGGATAAGTATTATTATGATTGGTCTAATCATAGGGTTGAATTCTAATCAGATTGGAAGAAAAAGGATAGGAAAATTTTCAAAGGAAAAGGGCCAAAACCCTTTGGGCATAGGAAGATTGGGAAGGATGTTAAGTTCACCACTACTACCAAGGGTCACTCCCAATGAACTTTCCCTACTATCAATAGGGATCAACCTATCAAAACAATAATAGAAGAGGCTGAGGATCCCAAGAGATTATCATTTTGGTGCTAGATATGTGGAGAGAAACACCTTTGGAAGGATTATCATCACCAACTACAAAGGAAGTGACAGTTAATGATGTAGCTAAGAGTGTAAACTAGATTTCTGCAGCGTTGGACAATAGGAAAGTAGATCATCAAGTCTCAGTGATTGTAATGGAAGGTATGGTCGTTAACCATCATGTTTTAATTTTAATCAATCTAGGTTCATGTTTTAGTTATTTTAGTCCATAGGTTGTATAGATGTGCAAATTTCAAAGTAAGCCCCATGCAAAGTTGTGGCTAATCTAACTAGCCATGGGGGACAAGAAGAAAGTGGCTTGTTGGGTGGAATCATGCCACCTAGAGCTGGGAATAATGCCCAAAACAACGAACCTTAATTTGTTTCCAATGGGATCATATGATGCATGGATTAGCTAGCAACCCACCAAACTAGGGTGGATTTCTATAACAAGTCACTAGAATGCCTCAGTGATAAAGGTGAAGAAAGAATACTTCAATGAGTGAAGAATCTTGTGTCTTGGTGTTGCAAGTAAAGAGATGCAGCTGAAGGGATGTGCCTTGTATGTTTTCCAAGTGATGAGAGTGGAAGAGAGAATAAAAGCCAAAATTGAAGCTCACCCTATCTTAAAGTAGTTCAACGATGACTTTTTAGAGTCAATAGAAGGGTTGACACGCAAAAGGGAAATTGTCTTCTCCACTGCATTGACTCCCAATGCAGTGCCACTTTAAAAAGCCCCATAATGTATGAGAATTCCAGAATTGGTGGAATTAAAGTTATAGGTGAAAGAAATGTTGGATAATGGGTATACTGGACCCATTTATCTCCTTGGGGACCCCCATCGTTGTTAATGAAGAAGAGGGTTGGCATGCTTCGATTGTGCATTGATTATTGAGGGCTAAATAAATCCACCTTGAAAACCAAGTACCCACTATCAAGAGTTGATGAACTATTCAATCACCTGAGAGGGGATACAATGTTCTCTTAATTATATTTGAGATATGGTTATCATCAGGTTTGAATTAAAGATAAATACATTCAGAAGACAACATTCAAGACAAGATATGGACAATATCGATTCATGGTGGTGCCATTTAGGCTAACAAATTCCTCGACCAAATTGATGTGCCTAATTAAAAACATCCTCAAATCGTACTTGGGCATGTTTGCATTGGTATTTGTGGAAGATATCATGGTTTACTCAAAAAAAGGGGAAGAACATGAAGAGCATTTGAAGGAAGTGTTGCAGTTGCTAAGGGACCACAAGGTGTATGCTCAGATTAGAAATGTGATTTATCCCAATCACAAGTTCAATATTTGGGACATGACAATTCAATCGAAGGAGTGGTTGTGGATTCTAAAAGTATTTAGGCCATAATGGATTGTCCCACTCCCTGAAATGTCACAGAGGCTAGATCCTTCGTGGGATTGGATAGATATTACTAGTGATTCATTCATATTTTTTTAAAGAAAGGGAATCCAATCACAACCCTGTAGAAGTAAGGATTCAAATTTTAATCGACATTAGAGTGTGTAGCTAGTTTCAAACAATTCAATAAATTGCACACATGTTCATCTATTTGGAGTATAACATGCCTAGAAAATGATTTCCTGGTTTGCATAGATGTCTGTAAGGAAGGACTAGGTGGAGTCCTTATGCAAGAAGGACATGTAGTATGCTATGAATCAAGGAAAATAAATGAGCATGAAAAGTACTATGCCACTCATGACTTAGAGCTAGAAGTAATCGTGCATGCACTAAAAATGTAGAGACACTACTTGTTTGCAAGAAAAATTGTGCTAATATCATATTATGGAGGGTTGAGATACTTGTTTGATCAATCGAAATTAAATCAAATACAATCCATACGATTAGCTCGAACTACAAGTTTTATTTTGAGATCAAGCATATTAAGGTTAAGGTAAACACAATATTGGATGCACTTAGTAGAATTCTACAAGTGGCTCACTTATCAGTGACTAACACTTATGACATTGACACCAAAGAAAGATCAAAGAGGAATTGATAAATGATGAGCATTTCCAACATGTGAAATAATGCTTAAAATAATAACTGGAGGGAACAATGGACAATAATTACAAGCTCATTGATGATGGTATGTTGTTATTCAAAGATATATGGTATGTGCCTTGTGTAACCAACTTGAAGAAGCTCATAATGGACGATTTTCATATGAGACCTTATTCAAGTCATCCTGTTTAATAGAAAATGTTAACAGTCATAAATAAAACATATTATTGGATACGAATGAAGAAGGAGACTACTAAGTAAATTTCCAGGTGCTTGGAATGTCAACAAGTCAAAGTAGAATGTTGGCACCCAGCGGCATTGTTGCAACCCATGCCAATTCCTAAGTGAAAATGGGAAGTCATATATATGGAATTCATTACAAGATTACCAAAGACATCCAAAAAACATGATGTCATTATGGTGGTAGTGGACAAGTCACAGACAAGTTGGGAAAGGAAACCCACTTTATAGTTGTTATTGTCATGTCCACTTACAAATATTGACACATATTGGATTTCAATGAAAGAAATATTTAGACTACATGGCTTACCCAAGAAGATCATCTTTGATTAGGATGCCAAGTTCTATTAAAATTTTTGGAAGGCATTGTGTGGTGCCTTTAGAATCAACTAGATTTTAGTACAACATGTCATCCTCGGACAAATTGTCAAACAAAAAGGGTAAATCAAATTTTAGAGGATATGTTGAGGATGTGCATCATGCATCAGCCAATGAGGTTGGAGGAATTCCTACCATTAGTTAAATTTACATGCAACAATGGGTATCAAGAGTCATTGAAGATGATTCCTTTTGAGGCATTGTATGGCTGAGAATATAACACTCCCATTAGTTGGGATGACCCAGCGAATAGAGTGGTTCTTAGACTAGACATGTTGAAATAAATGGAGCAAGAAGTGTTCAATATTAGGCAGAAAATGAAGGCTTTCTAGGATGGGAAAAATAGTTATGCAGATCAACAATGAATTCAAAAAAAAATCCAAGTGGGAGATCATGTATATCTCTACATTATACCAAGGAAGATTTCACTGAAAGTGGGGTCTAATGCTAAGTCGGTACCCAAATTTTTTGGACCATCAGATTTTCGAAAGTGGGACAAATGGCTTATAGACTAGCCTTCACCACTGTGAAAGCAAATGATGTTTCTCACATTTACTTAAGTATGTACAAGGCACTGATGATGTTGGTTATTAGTCTGTGATACATGTGGAATCCATTAGAGAATTCCAACCAAAACCACTATGCATCCTGGACTAAAGACATACCACACTTTGGAATGGAGTAATAGAGTAGTTTAAAGTGCAATGGAATCACTTAGGACCAACGAAGCAACCTAGGAGATGGAAGATCAAATGAGGGTAATCTACTCATTTTTTTAAATGTATAAACGAATGCAAGAGCTATAAATATAAAGCTCAATATTTATTTTTGTTTGCTATTATATAGAACATTTAGGATATATAGGGCGGGGTTTATAAAAACCTTTTTTCATTTCACCCCATATATGTAAATATATATGTAAGTGCCAATGTGGTATCCACGACTGGCCAACACAATGGATTTTGAACACAAGAAAATTAATATGAAATTGATTTATGACTTACTGGAGGAGGGGACACATAGATACAAATCTTGAGGGGGAGGGCCTCTAGTGCGTCTTTAGTAAAACATAGTTGACGAAATTAAAATCCTTAACACCCTACTTGACAAACCAAACCACCACATTGATTGAACTTACGAGATCGGGATTGGGAAATCTGCAAGGAGGAATGTGCCCATCCCCTTTTCCTTCGTGGAGCAAGGCAATGAGAGCCAATACCTCAATAAGAAAATATGGGAGTCAATAGGGAAGGAAACATAAGAAGAATATTGGAAAATGATGTTCAAAGAGAAGAGTGTGATGGGAGATAGAGAACGCCCATTGGAATGCAACGAATACTAGAGCGAAAGAAAGAAAGACACATTGCAAGAGTGGTGACTAAGCCCTATGCTCTATGAATCTTGGTATTTTTTCCCTATGACTATCTTTGAGGCCACTGGACTATCTATTTAAGCCTATATGGTCAGTGGGAATATTAGTGGATGATCGAATCACTATGGTGTTTGTTGTAAGGATGTTAAACCACTTCGACATGGAAATCTGAGCCACTATGGTGTTTGTTGGAAGAGATTTTAAACCACCTATACAGTGGAATGTAGAATGTTGTGATTATTTCTATGAAAAGACAACTAAGAAACCACCTAAATAGTGGATTTAGTCTCATATAACTGAGAAATAACCCATATAGACTTTGAGTGAAGCCATGTGAGTGAACTTAGATAGTAAGTGAGTCATTATGATGCTTATTGCCAGAGAGAAGTTGTTAAAACACCAAGATAGTGAACTCCATATTGTGGGTATCTACCAATATTTGGTGTGAATTTTCCTTGAGAAAGAATCACTGCAAGCTTTAGATCAAGGTTGGGGGTGATCAACTACAAGAAATATTGTAGTGTAGTTGGCCTATGGTTGGTTGGAGAGTTGAAATCCCTCCTTTTGTTTAATCTAACTAGTTTAAACATACAGAGAAGTATAATACATTTGCATAGGTACAACATTACGCTTGTGATTGATATGATGTATTATATGTCTATGATTTATAATGAGTTCCTGAACTATGCTACTCAAAAATTTGTTAATGATTGATATCATAACATTTATGTTTATACTCAATTAATTGAAAATCATATTTATCTGATTAATTTAAGTAGTTTGAAGGAGGTTAGTAAGGTTGGATTGTCTGGTAACTTCGTTTTGTGAAAAATCAAAAATAAATCGTATAAATTTGGTGTTTGGGGCCTTACTCCTTTTCTTTTCATAAACAAATATATTTGGTGTTATCAACACCTATTCCTATTTTTGGAAATTACACATAATTTTTAGTTTCGAGACCTCGAGCCTTTGGTCCATAATACTCAGAGGTTTGTGGGTTCAAGAAGTCACGCTTTGTTTTGTAAAACCTTGAGTTTTGACATTTCAATTGCTCACTAGACTGACAAAACATAGTCATGTGTAACACACATAAGTAAGTGCAAAGACTTATAGCAAAAACAACATTTGACATATATCATGTATGCATAAGAGGGAGTTCAACACCAATGTGTTGATATCATTCTTCTTCCATAGGCCATCGATCATAAAATGTATTCTCATGAGAAGATACGTTGATTTGATTGTGAAACCCCAATTTGGAAACACCAAGATGACGTGGACCTGTGGGCTACACCTTGGGCATTAAGCTTAATGAAGGGGAGTTGTGAATTTCATACCTAAAACAATGGCTTTTCAATTGAGTTTGGAATGGAGAGGAGCCTTGATATCAAAGGCCTAAGGTGACGTGGCTTGGGACGACGTGGCCGAGATAATGTGGTTGAGATGGCATGGCTTGGGGAGACTACCAACCACCCACCACCATTACCTTTATGCATTAATACCTTCAAGTCGGGTGAGAAATAGAGGAGGAGACAATCTGACCATGGTTCTCCTTGAAACACTGATGATGAGTCACCACCATTACTAAAACCCTTTTTTAGTTAGTTCACCTGGAAATGGGTAGAGCCAGCAAAGAACTAGCCATGGTTCCAACTACAGAACCTCGTGGTCTAGAAACTGCCCAAACCTTTACACTTCTAGACTTTGGTAATGGTTAGTGTTATCACAAAATCTAACCCTGAAAGGCTGCTGATCAGGTAGACCTTGAGTAACTGTTTCAAACCAACTTTTGGCTGAGGCTTAGCCTCCTCAACCTGAGAGGGCTCTCTCACTAGGTTAAAGATTTTGATAAAGATTAGATGGCTAACTCTATGAAACAAGTGAAGAAATATGAATGGTTGAACATGATCAGTAAACATCCATTGGGCTTATGGAGTCAAGAAATGCTTCAGTATGACAATAATATTAACTTTGCATGGAAGTCAGGGCATCTGGAGTTCAACATATCAGTAACACATCAGAAATATGTAGGAAGACACAGTCTACAAATACATGAAGGAAGTTAGAGCATAGCCAATGAGTTCTAAGTAATCATGCATTCATACTACTACAAGAAATAAAATGAAGACAACCATAGGACAATTTAAACATTGAACTCCTTCTGAATCCTGAGGAGCAAAGCCAAATCACTGTATTACATTAAAACACAGTCTTCTACAAAAGCATAGTATGAGTGTTCTTTGAAAAATTTCCAACCCCTGGTACATTGGATTTTCTCCTATATATAGAGCTCTTTACATAACTGAGATTCCTCCTCCAGCATGAGGGGAATTCGAATTCTTCCTACTATGACACCTATTGATACTTAAAACTAACTATTAAATGTAACTGACTGTTGACTGGCAGTTCTAGAGACCTAAAACAATTAGGAGTATAACTCCTCATCATGTTGGTAGTAGCATTGATTACAATCCAAACTCGTTCTCTGACAAATGGCCTTCTTCAGTTTAGCTTTGGTAGTGATTTGAAACTGCCTGCTAACCCTTGATGCCTTATCCCTTTACTGTTCCTAGAAATTTGGAAGTTGCTCCTATTTTTCTGCCTTTGGTCTCCATAAGGATTTTCGAAGTCAATTATCCTTGTTGTTCTTCTTAATTACATAAAAATGTATTGGACTATCTTGTTTTCCATGCACTGTAGACCTTGCCCATATACACGTGTGAAGACAAAACCTCTTTAATGTTGCCTGAAGCATCATGAACAATACTAGCTATGAAATAATGATCACTTTTATAACATATAGCTTAGAGTTCATATATGTCTTTCCTCTGCTTGTTTTTCCCTTGCTGGATGTTTACACTTTGTAAATGATCCTTTTCAGAAACTCCTTTTCAAAAATATTTCCCCTTTGTCTCTCAAAATTGGTCAACCGAATCATAATATGCAGCTACAGCAGTTTCGTAGCACGCTACGAAACTGCTGTGCATTAGGCATCACCTACAGCAGTTTCGTAGCGCGCTACGAAACTGTTGTGCATTAGGCATCACCTACAGCAGTTTCGTAGCACACTACAAAACTACTGTGTAATTTCAAAAACATAGTTTAAGGCCAAAATTTGACTTTCTTGAGCTTTCTTTTTCTTGAAATGGCTTTTCCATCTGTCATGAAGCTGTTCAAAACTGAATACATAGACACCATTCTTCAAGGTAAACTTCAAAAGGTAATTTATCAAAATTTAGGACTTAGCCTTACTTGCTATGTGATTTCTCTTAGCTAAGGATATCCTTCACTCTGGATTGGTTGTATCTTCAGATCTTTGATTTGCATCTTCATAATTCTGATTCCAACTCTCAGTTTTGTATTGACTTTCCTAATATATCTTGCTTCCTTTATTGCAGGGACTGTCCATGTGTAGTATTGAGCATGACAGTTGACCACTCCGGGTATTGAAATCATTTTGTCTTCCCACAGAGCCTCCATTTTATTAAAATAAGCTTCCTTGATTGCATGTTTCCTTGAAGTTTTTCTTAGTTTGGAAATTTTAAGATTTGCTAACTTCAATTTCTTTTTCAACTCTTCAAAACTACATTCCTCTTGTTGAGAGATAACTGCCTTACCTCTATCATTTTTATGCAGCTGTGATGATTTTTCTGATGAAGCCATAGGTCCTTCATGAGATTTTGTTACCTCCCCTGTTTCACTTGCTTCTGGTAGCGTCTCTTGTATCTCTTTTGAATGCCTTGTCACAGGTCTTCTTGGCTTAAAAACAAATTCAGAAACCTGATCATCAAATTTGAGCTTTTTAAAGGTTTTGGCCTTTCTGGTTTTGCCTTTACCTGTTTCTATCAAGTCTGCTCGAACCAGAGGAGACTCCTCAATGTCAATAGCTTGAAGCAAATCATTTAGACTTCCTTTTGAAACCGGGCTTGCCTCAGTAACCACTATCTTGCCTTTTTCTTTAGCTAACTGGCTCCTGGTTACTCTTCTTTGGACCGTTTCACCTGTAGATTGCTCTTGTACCCCCTTTTTGATCTGACCTTTACCTTTTTGTGACTGTTGGGGTGTTTCTTGGACTACTAGCAGTCTTGTGGGCTCCTTTACCTGTTTCCTAGCCTTCAATTTCTCGAATCTCCTTGATCTTGTTTATGCACGATGACTAACTGCTGTTGGAGAACTCTTCGTAGCCTGAGGACTAAGACTAATTTCATTCTTGAAGCCAAACATAAAAACGAACATGGACCATTCCCTATCTATTTTCTGGAGCTCATGCAAAACAATTAGTTTGACTAAGCCGTGATGAAACAACGAGGTCTCACAGGCTTCCTTCTTCAACTAAACCTTGTCACACATTTTGCCTAGGCTACGAAACAAATAGAAAGGCAAATCAAGAGATATCTTTCTAGTGAAATGAAGCAGAAGCTTGAAGTGATAAGAATACACCTTATGATACCTCCCCTCATAGGTGAAGTATCTCTGTATGCAGGAAAGTAAGTTGGCATATGAATCTTTGACAAAACTCCTGGGCACTGACTTGTTTAAGTCTGAATCAATGAACTCTGGCTTCAAAAATTCCTTGCAGGGAGTCATATCAAACTTGAAATTTTTAAACCATCTCTCCTGTCCCCTTGGAATTTTAGTGACCACAGATATAACCTCTGGAGAGATTGGTAATTCGAGCACCCCAACTTTTGAATTCAATCCTGTGAAATTTAAAGCAAATTCTCTGGTGACTTGCATATGGCCTCCTTGAAGTTTTTCACAAAATCTCCAACAGCCAACCTATTTGAAGGCTCGTTCAACTTCATTGTTCTTTAGGATAATATCTAAACCTTCAAGTTCATTTCTTAGACACCTGCCTGACCTATGATCTCTCCTTTCTGTAAACTCGTCCATGGAATTCCTGCAAAGTGAATATTGAAGGGGCTTGCACCATCTTAATCTCGATCACTGCCTCGCTTGAAATGGATAAGGAAAGTTGCCTCGCTTGAAATGGATAGGAAAGTTGCCTTGCTTGATCTTCAAAGAATTCTAATTGAACGCCTGCCAATTTGCTCCTCATGCATGAACCCAAACATAATCATGACTGTGAATACTTGGCTTCTTTTTGAAACTTGCAACCTAAGCATACCAAGACACCTAATGACCCTAATGATGAGAATAAGCAGTTGAATGTGATAGGCAAAGTGTATGGGATGACAACTAATGATGTAAAAATAACAGATTTTGATAGATTTGACAGCTGGATGAGATTTGCTATGGATCTACACGAATCCCTGATTTCGTAGCGCAGCGAGTGCAAATTTTGGGTTTTGTGCTACGAAAACACCTAGACTGGGTTTTGCGCTACGAAAACTCCTAGACAGTTTCGTAGCGCATAAGAACCTTGAAACAAGTTTGACATATGGAATTTATGTGCGATATGGGACCAGTCATAGGCAAGAACAGAGTATTGATCCTATTTGACCATACCAACAAGACTCTATTCAAAATCTTAGACTCTAAAACAACCATGGAAAGACCAGACCAAGACTAACACCAATATTTTGAAATCAAACTGATGCTAAAAATTTTGAAATTTTTCTTAAGTGATAACAGTTAGTGTCAACAAAGTGTGGGCTGATTCAGTTGTTGTTCTAGAATGGAACCTTGTAATCACCCAACACTCACTAGCATAAATCTACACTTGATAACCTTTGTGAAAAGCAGCAATGGTGCAAGAAAGAATGTGTTGGATCATCGCTCCAATGTGATGTGGAAAGTGACTATGGGACCCACATTGACAGTGTGGCAGTGCCACCAAGCCCTGGCAGATTCCACATGGTGTGTAATGATGACATGGCCTCTTCTAATAGGCTAAAGCTTCAAAAAAACATAACTTTTGGTCCTATACTAGATTTGAGGTAAATTTTATATTGCCAAAAAGCTCTCAGTAAGTTTATCACAATGGTGGTATCAAAATTAAATTCCATAGACTTGTAAAATTGATATTTTTCTAACCCCATCTTCATAACATAACTTGGAGATCAGCTCTAGAATGTAACACCTCCAAAAGCTCGAGAAACATTAAGAGCGTGGAAGGGAGGGTGGTTATAGAGTTGTATTAAAGTAAAGGTTCAACATTAGACCTAAAGAGGCTCATGGATAAATGCTAATACTTAATATACTAGTTTAATTATTATATATGTTGATTTTTGGTTTTTAGTTGATATGGTTGCTAATATTGGTAGAAAATTGATATTTATTTTTCTTCCGCATGTATAAATAACATGGGTTTATAGTTTTTAAATGAATTTAGATCAACATGTTTAGTGTTGATGAGCCAAGGTGATAAATTACTATATTCATGCTAGATTTAACTAATAACTGTGTATGTGTGACATCACATAAGAAGATACAAATTCTAGCAAGAAATAAGGGAATGATCAACAGAATGGTAGAGTACAACATGCGTAGACCCTATCATCATCAAGAAGAGGACTCAGTGGGAAAAACATCAGAGAAAAAATCCCTTGATTATACCCTTAGGAGTTTGAGAATTGAATTGAGAAGCTACAAAGAAAATAATGAAAGGATTGCCAAAGCACAAGAAATGCAAGTAGAGGTGAATGCAATGATTTTGTAGAACTTATGAGACTTCAAAGAAAAAAGTAATATTAGCTTAGTGCTAGTTATCTAGGTAGGCACAAATCTAAGCAAGTCCCTTTCGATATCCAAATGTAAGGATTGAATACCAATAGGACATAAGGAAGCAAGTCAAGAAAAAGGAATAGGAAAGCAAGTGAAGACATGGTGAGGGGATAAACCCCACTAAACACTATAGAAAAAGATTCAAGTAGCCATGACCAATTGTTTAGTGTTGCAACCATAAGACACCACCAACAAAGGAGGAGTGAGAAGAGCTCAATGTCGAAGGAATTAAAGAAAGAAAAGCCCCCTATTTTATATGGATATATTAAGGTGGCTGAAGAGGTAAAATCCTAGCTATTAGAGTTGAAGAAATACTTAAGATTCCATGACTACTCTGAAAACAAGAAGGCAAGGGTATCCATTTTTAGTCTAAAAGGAAAAGCTAATATATGGTGGGAATATTTGAGAAACGTCAAGGGAATTAGAGAGAAGGAGCTTTGATCCTAGGTACTAAGATAATAAAATTAAAAAATTTCATGAACATAAGCTAGGGTAGCTCACCTCAGATGCCTATATAAATAAATTTTTGGAGTTGTTGAGGTATGTGCCATATATCAAATACAAAGGTGAAGATTTATAGATGCCTCAATGGGTTGTTGTAGTCCTACCAAGATAGGATTGATTTTGATGAGCCAACGACATTGAATTACACCATATGAAAGGTTAAGTATCATTATTATCAATCTAATCATAGGGCCAAATTTTGATCATATTGGAAGAAAAATGACAAGAACAAATTGAAAGAAAAGGGTTAAAACCCTTTGGGAACATGAAGATGGGGAAGGGTGTTAAGTTCACCACTCTTTCCAAGGGTGACACCTCGTGAACTTTCCCTATTTTCAATAGAGATCATCCTGTCAAAACGACAAGAGAAGAGATCGAGGAACCCAAGAGAGGACCGCTCTAGTGTTGGGGATGTTGAGAGAACCACCTGCATACCTCACCAACAACAAAGTGGAACGAGGTTGTATACTTCTTAAGAGTCAGTGATGATGAACGATGTGGTTGAGAGAATACCCCATATTTTTATATTGTTGGACAACATGTAAGCACATCATCAAGACTTTGTGATCGAAATAGAAGGTATAATTGCCAACCATCCCGTTTCATTTTTTATCGATCTAGGTTAAATTTTTAGATCTATCAGTCCAACAGTGATAGCGTAGGTTTTAACCCCATACAAAAATTACCTGCATACGAATTCTAAAAAACAAAAAATAAACAATGGTGAGAGCATAAAACATAAAACAGATATACATAGAGATTTTCCCCTGGATCCGAAAACTAGGACTACCAGATTGATTTTTCATTATATTCCTTTCAATGTTACAATACATATATATACATGTCGAAGTATCCATAAACCCCAATACATTAACCCTGGTTTAGAACACAATTTTAGTTCCCTTGACCAGATCTACAAATACCATGGGTAGAAAACCATCATGCCCAAAACCATGTGCAAAAACCACACACAAAACCATAGGTAGGTCCACCCACCTAATATAGGGTCTAAAAAAAATTCTTAGGGATGGTCGTGGAAAGAATATAACACACACCCAACAAGTAGAGATGTGCAACATAAAAAACAATCCCCATGCAAAGTTGTGGCTAGTCCAAATAGCCAAGGGACCAAGAAGAAATTGGTTGATTGAGTGGAATCATACCTCTTAGATCTGGGAGGCATGCCCTCAAGAGAAACCCTTAATTTGTTGTTGTTAGGATTATATGATGTGCTTATGAGCATGGATTGGTTGACATCCCATCGAACTAAGATGGATTTCTAAAAAAAGTCATTGGAATTTCTCAATGATCCAGGTGGCTCCAGAGACGATCAAAAGTCAAAGAGGGCTTAGAATAGTTCAAAAATAAAATTCCTCGTATTAAAGTGAAGCCATGACTAGATCGTAGTGCTCATCGCCCTAATTCCAACGGTGTGAATGACACTGAAATCTGAGTTCGTATGCTGCTATTATAGCTGGTCAGAGTTCAAGTCAAACTTGACCAAGTGGCAGTCTTAATGAGGCAACACTTTGGCAGGGCCCCGATGCATGAAATTTGGCCACCGGAATGGGAAAATTTGTTGCCTACCTAATTTGCCCAGAAACCCTTAAAAACTGACAGTGGAATTTTAACTACTTTGTTTAAGTAAAATAAAATAATAACATAATTGGGGTGGCAGGTTTCCACCCCTGCCACCCTCGAACAGTTATATTATATATATATAAAAAAACGTTGATATGGGTCGGGGCCAGCGGAGACCCGGTACCCCACCCACGGCCCATGACCCAACCACCATATGTATTGACCGAGTTAAATGAGGGGTCATTAGACCTGCACATGGCATCATTTAAAATGGGTTGGTGGCATTTGAACCCGCACCTACTGGGACGGTTGGCCCACCCATTGCGGCAGCGCAGCCAAACACAAACCATTAAATGTCGCAACCAAACCATATAATGTTACAATTGTTTCCATAACGATATAATTGTCGACGTAAGCCGTTGCCATATTATATATTAAAACAAACTTGTGCCAAAACATTAAGCATTTACCTTAACCGTCGCGATGCACCATCGTTAAACATTAATTGCTTCTCATTTTAAAATTCCAACAAAATAATGTTAAGCGGCAGGGTTGTGGTTTGACCTTAAGGACCTCCGCCCGCCCAAGACAACACTTCACCAACATCCCAATGGACATGACCTTGGAGAATCCGCCCATGCAACGATATATAAACCCATACTTCTCATTCAATGGCACAAAGAAGGAAGCGCAGAACCTAGAGCCGAGCATGAACCATGTGGCACGGATTTCAAGATAGTGGAATATTCTTCAGGAATATTCTTAGAGAATCTTTTTTATGCTTGTGAGGAATCTTTGAGATTCCTTGGAGGGCAATTTTTCACGATGACAGAAACATGTCAACTTTATACTCAAAAGAACCAGAATTTCATAGGGAACATGATGGTGTGGTCTATTTCCCCATCTGAGCTGCAAAAATTCAGGCAGCTAGTATCAAGGAATCTTTGCAAAATCTTGTGGAATCTAAAATATTCCCTTGGAGGTTGATTTTTGACAAAGGCATAATGATGCCAACTTTATAGTCATTTTTACAGAATTTCACAGGGCGCATAGTGGTGTGCTCAAAATATTCATCCGAGCAATGGATTTTTCATCCATCTTTAGGAATGAATCTTTGGGGGAATCTTCAAGATTCCTGAGGGTCCAGAATTTGACGGTGTTAGAAAGGGGAAAACTTTATAGTCGTTTCACACGATTTCGAGCCAAAAATTTAACGGTGCAGTCCATTTCATCAATTGAGCTTTGCATTTTTTGGCCATCCCCGAAAGTGGAGGTAAATTATGCCCTTATGCCATGTCTTTCTTCTGATTTCTTGAATCGATGTTTTGTTGTCGAAATCCCTGATTACCATTATGTTGAGGGATACTTGTATGCCACATCATGTGAGATTTTATTATCTTGTCATACCTGAAGGAGTGCCCATTTGAGTGAGAGTTCCTATAGCGAGAATGTCTCATCGAGAGACATGCCACTCTAGTTGAGGAAATTTATCCTTGTAGTGACAAAGACTATACTATGTACTCATCATCATCTTGCAACATTTAATGAAGCAACCTCCCCACTCTTGACACCGGGGCCTAGAGACGTAACCCACACTGGGTGAACTCTGTTATCAATGTGTTTGTGTTCTTTGATTGAATGGTTGTTGTTATGTTTCATATTCCTTAAAGAATGCACATGTGATTATTTTATACTCTTTCAAACACAATTATGCAAACATCACAGAAGTAAAATATCTTGGTTAATTTTGTATTTGAAGAGATCCAAATCAAGTTTGGTATCAGAGCGGTCTTCTTGTTGATGTGAATTGCTAGTGTGAATGATTGAATGTGTAAAAAGGATGGAAATGGAGAACAATAGAGATCTCTATGAGGACCTCCTTAGGATGGCACAGATGGTGGACATAGTGTATGAATATTATGAGAAGAAAATGGCAAGAGAGGAACCGGAGAAATAAAGAGCAAAGGACGATGCTCCATCTACCCCCTTGAGTGAAAATTCTTCGTCTTCATCGTCTTCTCATCATTCAAATTAGATTAATCAAAGCCTTCAAGCAGAAAATGTTGAAATGAGGAGACTTATATGAGAAGAAAAGGAGGATAAGCAAAGACTATAGCTTCAATTACGAGCCACATAAGAAGCCTTAGAAAAATTGAAGTGCAACAAAGGCTTAACAAAGCCATCATCACCTACTCCAGAATCGACAACTGAGGTAAATAGTGTTGATAGTTCTTCAGTTTATTTTTCACATGACACTATTTTTGTTGGAAACATGGAGGTACCCATTTCAAGAATCGGCATGAGACTCCTTACCAAGATGGGATATAAAGGAGGAGGACTTGGTGTTAATGGCCAAGGAATGACTCAGCCATTGGAGGTTGTACAAAGACCTCAATTTGCAGGTTTGGGGTACACTAAAGGAGAGTGCTCAAAGGTGTCAGAAGCTTCCAAGACATTGTTGAAACCGTCGAGGAAAGAGGATGATGGGAACACATCACCATCCTCCCATGACAATGCACATCGCAAAGGGAGAGCTAAGGCAAGCTCTCATCATCAGAATTGCACCAGAGATAGCTAAGAGAGGTATAAACACTCTCAATATTATAAAGTTCATTTTGATTACAAGCATGTTAATTATGAACAGAAATCATGGTGTAAAAAACCATGTATTTTTTGTGGTTTGCATGACCATGTGGTTGCTAAGTGATGGAAGATAATAGTAGCAAGAAAGAGGATAAGACGTGAAAGGCCTTCCCGACATCAAGGAAGAAAGAAGGTTAAGCAAGGTTGTAGGAAGAAGATTTTTTTAGTCATTGCAACAGAGATGGACATCAAAGAGCCACATGTTGGAGGCTCCATCTAGAGTAGTGTCTCAAGGACAAAGCGCCCATGTAGAAACTAGTTGGTGAAGATGTTGAACAAGCAAATCCGCCACACTCCTCGTGGTTCACTTTGATCAGTGAGAGATGGTTTTTCTAGATATGGTAACTTTTCATAGCCACATTTTGTAAATAATGCATTTCAATTTAAATTTTAAAAGTGATGATGTGTTTTCCATCTCTTATTAAAGCAACAAAGATGTTTGGCCTTTTATTGATAGTTGGGGTATTTGTTTCTATTCTTATGTAAACTTTACCAAAGGGTGTGCCTTATAAACTATTGGAAAGTATGGGGATGCTTGGGTCATGGTTGGTCATGTAATTGAGCATGTAATTTACAAATATGTACTACAAGTTTGTAGAGGATGCAAGTGTCGGCTCATCACTTATGGCTCCGAAGAATAAGGGTGAAGGAGAAGGAAGTGTGACCTGTCAGGACACTTGTGGTGCAGACATTGTAACACAACAGTTTCAAATTATGTTCATTATTTTGGAGGACCAAAATCTCCTCAGAGGAAAGATCCACGTGGCTCCAGAGATGCTAAGAAGTCAAAGAGGGCTTAGAATAGCTAAAAAATAAAATTACTCAGATTGGATGAAACCAAGACTAGATCGTAGTGCTCATCACTTTGATTCCAACAGTGTGAACGACACTCAAATCCGAGTTTGTATGCTCAAGTTATATATGGTCAAAGTTCAGGCCAAACTTGGTCAAGTGGCAATCTTAACGAGGCAACAATCTGGCAAGTTCCTAACGCACGTAATCCAGCCACTAGAATGGGAAAATTTGTTGCCTACTTAATTTTCCCAGTAACCCTTAAAAATTGACAATATAATTTTACCTACTTTGTTTCAATAAAATAAAATAAAAATATAATTGGGGTGGCAAGCTGCCACCCTCGCCACCCCCGAACTATTATATTATATATAAAAAATCATTGATACGAGACGGGGCTTGTGGGAGACCCAGGGCCCATGGCCCAACCATCATATGTATTGACCAAGTTAAATGGGGGGTCGTTTTCCCTATCACATGGCACCATTTAAAATGGGTCGGCGGGGTTTCAACCTACGTAGGCCGGGAGGGCCAACCCGCCCCCTGTGGCGACCCAACCAAACACAAACCACTAAACGTTGTAACCACACCATATAATTACAACTATTACCATAACAATATAATCGTCGACGTAAATCATTGCCATATTTATATTAAAACAAACCCGCGCCAAAACATTATCCATTTATCATAACTGTTTTGCCACACCATCTTTAAACGTTAACTGCTTGCTATTTAAAATGCCAACAAAACAATGTTAAGTGGTGGCGTGAGGGTTCGACCTTGGGACCTCTACCCACCCAATATAACACTTCACAATGGACAACTAGCCATGACCTTGGAGAATTCGCCCACACAACGATATATAAACCCATACTTCTCATTCACTGGGATAAAGAAGGCGGTGCGAAACAAAAATCTGAACCGTGTGGCACGATTTTGAGACAAAGGAATATTCTACAGGAATAATCTCAAAGAATCTTTTCGATGCTTGTGAGGAATCTTTGAGATTCCCTAGAGGGCGATTTTTCATAGTGAGGGAAACATGTCAACTTTATACTGAAAAGAACCAGAATTTTGCAAGGAACGCAATGGTGTGGTATGTTTTCCCATTTGAGCAGCAAAAATTAAGGTGGCCAGTAGCAAGGAATATTTTCAAATTCTTATGGAATCTAAAAGATTCCCTTGGAGACTAATTTTTTATAGAGTTGAAATGATGCCAACTTTATAGTCATTTTTCACAGAATTTCGCAGGCAGTGCAGAGGTGTGCCTAAAAGCTTCATCCGAGCAGTGGATTTTCAGCCATCTTCAGGAAGGAATCTTTGGGGGGACCTTCAATGTTTTTGAGGATCCATAATTTGATGGTGTCATAGAGGGGAAAAATTTACAGTCGTTTGACACAATTTCGCACCACAAATTCAACGGTGTAATCCATTTTGTCAGTTGAGCTTTGCATTTTTCGACCATCCCCAAAAGTAGAAGTAAATGATGCAGTTATGTCATGTCTTTCTTATAATTTGCTGAGATGATGTTTTTTGTTAATATCCCTAATTACCTTTATGTTGAGGGATACTTGTATGCCGCATGATGTGTGATTTTATTAGCTTGTCATACTGAAGGAGTGCCCATCTGAGTGAGAGTTCCTATAGGGAGAACTTTTCATGGAGATACATGCCACTCTGGTTGAGGGAATTTATCCTTGTAATGAAAAATAATGTACTAAGTACTCATCATCATCTTGCATCATTTAATAAAGTGGCCTCCCCACTCTTGACACCATGGCCTGGAGGTAACCCACACTGGGTGAACTATGTTATCAATGTGGTTTTGTTCTTTGATTGGATGGTTGTTGTTATGTTTCATCTTCCTTAGAGCATGCACATGTGGTTGTTTTATACTCTTTCATATGCAATTCTACTAACATCACAAAAGTAAAATATGTTGGTTAATTTTGGTAGCTGAAGAGATCCATATCAAGTTTGGTATCAGAGCAATATTCTCGTTGATGTGAATTGTGAGTGTGAATGATTAAACATGCAACAATGGGGGAAATGGAGAACAAAAAATATCTCTATGAGGACCTCCTCAATATGGCACACATGGTGGACATAATGTATGAAGATTATGAGAAGAAAATGGCAAGAGAGGAATGGGAGAAAGAAAGAGAAAAGGATGATGCTCCATCTACCCCTCGAGTGAACATTCTTCATCTTCATCATCTTCTCATTATTTAGATGAGGAGATCAATCAGAGCCCTCAAGAAAAAAATGTTGAATTGAGGGAGACCTCTACGAGAAGAAAAAGAGGAGAAGGAGAGACTACAGCGTTAGAGACGAGCCACAAAAGAGGCCTTGGAAAAATTGAAGTACAATGAAAGCTTAACGAAGCCATCATCACTTGCTCCAGAATCAATAGATAAGGTAAACAGTGTTGATAGTTCTTTAGTTTCTTTTTTGCGTGACATAATTTCTGTTGGAAACATGGAGGTACACATTTCAAGAACTGACAAGGGACTCCTTACCAAGATGGGATATAAAGGAGTAGGACTTGGTGTTAATGACCAAGGAATGACTTAGCCATTGGAAGTTGTACAAAGACCTAGATTTACAGGTTTGGGGTACACTGAAGGAGAGTGCTCAAAGGTGTCAGAATATTCTAAGACATTGTTGAAACCATCAATGAAAGAGGATGATGGAAACGCATCACCATCCTCCCATGACAGTGCACATCACAAAGGGAGAGTTAAAGCAAGATCTCATCGCCAGAATTGCACCAGAGACAACCAAGAGAGGTATAAACAGTCTCAATATTATAGAGTTTATTTTGATTACAAGCATGTTAATGATGAGCAGAAATCATGGCATAGAAAACCATGTAGTTTTTTTTTTTGCATAACCATGTGGTTGTTGAGTGCTGGAAGAGAATGGCAACAAGAAAGAGGATGAGACATGAAAGGCCTTCTCCACATCAGGGAATAAAGAAGGTCAAGCCTATCTAGAGGAAGAAGACTTTTTATTTTCATTGCAACAGAGGTGGACATCAAAGTGCCACATGTTGGAGGCTCCGTCTACAACAATGTCTCAAGGACAAAGTGCCCATGCAGAAACTAGTTGGTGAAGATGTTCACAAGCAAATCTGCAACACTCCTCGTGGTTCACTTTGATGAGTAAGAGATGGTTTTTCTAGATATGGTAGCATGTCATGGCCGGATTTTGTAAATGATGTGTTGCAATCTAAATTGTAAAAGTGATGATGTGTTTTCTCTCGCTTATTAAAGCAACAATGATGTTTGGCCTTTCATTGCACACTACAACAAATTAGGAAATTTGCGCCAGATTTAGCGCCAAATTTTATTGCATTTTTTTCCACTTGGAATGAGCATCCTGGCGCTAAATCTGACTCTATTGTACAATTTTTAAAGCGTCCTTTTTTTGCATCAGATTTTACATCTAATTTTGCACCACTTTCTACATCTAGTTTTGCACCTTGTTTTACAACAAATTTTGCACCAAGATTTACATCTAGTTTTACGATAGGTTTTGTTTCTAGTTTGCACCAATTTTATATATGTTTTTGCATATTTTTTGCTTCAAATTTTGTGCCATTCTTTGCTTCTAGTTTTGCACAATCATTTGCATCGGGTTTTACACCATCTTTTGCATTCGATTTAGCACCATTTTTTGCATCTAGTTTGTGCCAGCTTTTGCATCTAGTCTTACACCATTTTTTTCTTCTAATTTTGCACATTTTTTGCATCCAATTTTGCACCATATATTGAATATGATTTAGCACCAAATTTCGCATCCATTTTTGTGCCCATTTTTGCATCTTGTTTTTCACCACTTTTTCATTTGATTTGTCTCCCTTTTTGCACCATATTTTGCATCATTTGTTGCATCCAATTTTGCATCGTTTTTAACACCATTTCTCACATCCAATTTTGCATCCTTTTGAGCATCCAAATTTTCATCTAGGTTTTCATCCTATGTTGAGCCATGTGTTGCATCCACCTTTGCATCCCATTTTGTGTCTAATGTTATGTTCAATTTTGAGACATTTTTTACATCTACTTTTGCATTTGTTTTTGCACCAAGTTTTGCATCACTTTTTGCGCCTCATTTTGCATCCAACATTGCATCTCAATTTGCATGAAATATTGCATCTCAATTTGCATCCAATTTTGAGCCATTTTTATGCCCAATTTTGCACCATTTTTTGTGTCTACTTATGTGTCCAATTTTGCACCATTTTTTACATCCATTTTTGCATCATTTTTGTTGTCTAATTTTGCATCCTTTTCGGCATCCAAATTTGCATCCTTTTTTCTGCCTCATTTTGTGTCCACATTAGCATCTCATTTTGTGCCTAGGTTTGAGTCTAAATTTGCATCTAGTTATGCATTATTTTTGGCATCCAATATGGCATCATTGGTTTCACCCTTTTCTTATCCCCATTTTGCATCTTTTTTTTGTCTTTTCTTACATCCATTTTTGCACCCAATTTTTCATCCAAATTTTATACTATTCATTGCATACTCATTTGGAATCTAAATTTGCATCCTTTTTTGCTTATTTTTAGCACCCAACTTGGCATCCTCTTTTGCATCAAATTTTACGTCTAGTTGTTTGTCCTTTTTGTATCTAGTTTGGTGTCCATTTTTGTGTCCTTGTTTGCACCCAATTTGGTATCCTTTTGTATTCCATGTTTTGTTCCCTTATTTATGTCTAGTGTTACACCATTTTTTACTTCTAGTTTAAAACCCTTTTTTTTGTCCTTATTTGCATCTTGTTTTGACGCCTAGTTTAACATCCAATTCTACTCCCAATTTTTCATCCATGATTACACATCCATGGTTACACCACATTTACATCCACATTTGGATTATTGTTTAGAGTTTACTTTTCTTTCCATTTATGACCCCATTTATGGGTTCGTTTTACTAATTTCAATTACATAGTGAAATATATTACAGTTTTTAAATATCATTAAAGAACATATGACAATTCAAATTGATAACATAGTGTTTGTAAATAAATTTAAGTGAAACTTACAACATCCATCCAAAAAATAGCAATATCATCATATATAATAATTTTACATCAAAATCATTAACAATTTTCAATATACATATATGACTACCAAATCAATACCTATCACAAATATCATTATTCCAAGGTAAATTCACAACATTCATCCAAAAATAGTAATATCATCATACATAATGATTCTCCATCAGAAAACATTGACAATTTTCAACACATATATAAAGTAACAAGATAATACTAATAATATCATCATCATATTTAATCAAATCAACTAAAATTCAAATGTGTGATTACCAAATCAAAATCTTTCATGAATATCATTATTCTAAGGTAAATTCACAACATCCATCCAAAGATAGTAATATCATCATACATAATAATTCTCCATCAAAATAATGTTGATAATTTTCAATATATACATAAAGTAACAAGATAATAATGATAATATCATCATCATCTTTAATCAAATCAACTAAAATTCAATGTATGATAACCAAATCAAAATGTTTCATAGATACCATTATTCTAAGGTAAATTCATAACATCCATCTAAAAATAGGAATTTCCAAGATCATCAAGATATCACTAGCTAGCACCACCAAGATCATCCTCATGATCATTAACGTGATCATCATCCTAACCATCATGATCAGTTTCATCCACATCATCATCACCAATGCTATAACCATCATCATCATCACCAACGCTATCACCATCCTCATCATCATCGTCTCCTATATTTAATGTATGTTTAGCATAGTCTGGATCATCATCTCCGAGGTCATTACCTATAGCATTCTTGAAAAAAAAAATCAATATTACATGTTAGTATTAATTCCATAGCACAATGCATATTTTGGTTACAATGCTAACCATAAAATGAGGTAGGATACAATAACATATAATAGTACTAAAAAATAAAATGAAAATTTGGTTTAAGATATATTGGAGATCCAGTTAAGATTATGCTTGTAATTCACATTAAGTAGTAGAAGCAATTCTTAATGCATATGCAGTAGGTACCCAATTGTTCTTCATATTCTATTGTGAATGTTTCTTATGAAGACCCAGTGTTTCATGGAAAGACAAATCATATAAAAAACAAGTAGCACTACATTTGGAAGCTAGTACAAGCTAGTCATCCTCCCTGGTTTATTTGTAGGGATCAATAGCTCACAAACCTTCACCAACTTTGTTGTGTCCATTTTATCACTAGCATGTCAAGTAGAAATCCATACATAAGTTCACAAACAACATGAAGTGCTTCTGAGAAAAAACAAACATGGGGTGCACCCATATATATAACATTTCAGGAAGAGTTATCTTTGTAAAGTTCAAAGAATTAGAGAAAGTGATGGCCTAACTAAACAACAACTATACAGTAAAAAGGAAACTACCACTGCAACTGGATAATTTTCCACAAAATTTAATGTTAGGAATCAATAAAAACAATCATAACACCAAAACAGTGAGTATCGATCTCATAACACCAAAACCAAAACATTTATTTTATTAGAAATTTAATTTTCGACACTTTATTTCAATGATGTATATTTTATCTAACTAAATTATCAAAAGAGCTTGGCATTTCCAATTTTTGTTTTATTTTATGAAATTCTTATCCTTAAATCAATAACATAAATCAACATAACAAGGCATCTGCACTGAAATTACAACCAATAGAATTGGGCATTAGCCAACACCCAATTATCAAAATGGTCACAAACCTATTTGGAGTATCAGGCAGGTTATCAAATCGGTCACCTCACACTTCCTGTGGAAAAAATTATGTATGAGGACGTTTTAACAAATACTCAAATATATCACTAAAATAAACAAGTTTTCAAATCTAGATGCTATAGTGATTCAATTATGAGCTCTATGTGTTTCTCAGGAAAATATTTTGACCTCTCGAACAAATGCTCATCCCAACTTACCTTGGTAGGCAAGGGAAAGGGGGAAAACTATTAATGATGGCTATCATTCTATGTACTCTTTGGTGGCTACAAAACCCCAATAAATAGAAGTAAGCATTACTTAATAGAAGTAAACAATATTTAATATGCAATAGGCTATGTCGAATGGTCAACATCCACACAGTGGAAATATTTCACTGAGTAATATTGGGCTCTGTCAAAATTTGAAACTCAGTTTACCTACCTAGGGTGCCTGTGAGCAGTTGCATTAGGCTTAGGAGTATAAGGACGGTCCCTCTGACTCAACTCCAAACCTCCTTGATGAAAAGTCACTAGTATATTGATTACCCTGATTAAAAAAAATAAGATTTTAATGACAGGTTGTCTTAGATTACACAAGACAATGAATGGGCAAGTTGAAACTATGAAAGGCTGATGGTTCCACCCTGCCATGATTTTACCAATTTCCCAACATTCTATGTACTATATGGAAAATATATTGCTTTGACAACATTGTCCCTATAGAATCATTATAAAAACACACAAGCCAGAGGCAAACATCATCTACTATGCAACAATTTAATGATTGTTTCTTGATAACTGGACAAAATTTTTAATAGGCAGGGTGGAAGAATGTATAGATGACTTTCTCCAACCCACCCATATTTGTTTTTTCCAGTTTCGAAGCAATAAACCTTAAGGTTTTCCATAACTGAACAAACAAGAAAAGGTACGGGCATTGAAATTTTGGTACAAAGGATTAGCAACACCTCTCAAGAACTCAATATGTGCACCATTAGGCTACCTCGTGCATTCACCAACCCACAATATATGAGCAGAGCAATCATACCATAGTCCAGAAGTGGAATCTTCACCGGTCATTGCTTGCTCATATGGGAGTAGAAAGCATTCATGGGATGTCCAGAATTCAGTGGAATTCATAACGAGATGGTCAACTGTAAGGCCACAGGAAGACATGAATCTGAGAGCTTTGTTGACGTGATGGGAAAGCTCCATATATACCTAAAACACATACACATTATCAAGAACAGAGAACAAGAATATATAGATGAATTCAAAAAAACTTTGTAATGCTTTGCAAAATTGCAAATGAATTTTGAAAGCTTTTGCAAGGCCTGGTGAAAATCTTACTTCTCCCCTTGCTCATTGTTAGAGGTGAAATCCAAATTCCACTGAATAACACACTGCATTGTTGCATAACCTCCTATTGCAAACACCCAAATAAGGTTGAGGGTTGCAACAACTTGGAAAAAAGCATGAACCATACTTTGAGGATCTGGTTGCCGAGCTTTCAGGTTGAAAGTATCACTGTTAATATTATCTCCTTTGTAACTTGGTAGTTTCACACCATCCACAGTTTCAAAATCATCTGATCTGGGTTTAGAAAACTTCCCAACCATTCACCCCACCTTAGATAGAAGAAAAATCATTGTTAGCTAAGCCTCTATTACCACTGCAAATTCAACATTGCACCAAAGAAAACTCTTCCTGAACATTTCAAATTGTCCATGATTCCTTGAAAACATAGTGGTTTGTTCATGATTCATTCACTTTCAATGCCTCTAAGAAATTGGCAATATACTCCGAAAAATCTAAAAGAACACCCTTCATAGAGTCAACTTCACTATGCTAGTTGTTCACAAAACTATTGATAATCAAATCAACGTATGACAAAATTAAAAGAGTTTTTCATTACGGATGATCACCCACCAATTTCCATTTCTCCATTGATCTAATTGGTAAGTTGGAGCACTTACCATGACAGTGAACTAGACTCAAAACTTTGTGGGGCAAAAAAAAATTGGTTCCTACGACCAAGACTGGATGCAAGTTCTAGGGACAAATAACTCATGATTTTATAGGAATCAATGGATACAGGCAAGTTCACGCAGTGAGAAATTTGACAGAATAGATACCCCTCAGTTGTGGCATCTAGGTTGACAATAGAGCTCACTGTGAAAAATAAAACAAGACGGCCATTTACCTATAAAAAAGAAAAAATACCATCCATCCTACAAAACAAGCAATAGTTTGCCATTAATACACTAGTTTTGCACAATGGCATATATGCCTTTAAAGCTCAAAGTCAGAACCACCATGAAAGTCACAACACAAGTAAAAGATTACGTTATGGGGAAATTTATACTATTTTCCTCACCAACCATAAGTTTCTCCTTGCAATGAGATCAAATCACTATTCCACGTTGTTGTGTGTTTTATTCCACAATTTGAACCTTCTGCAAGTAACATTGTATTTGTCTTGATTTGGGACTAGTCAGGCTCCCGGTTAGTTTCCTGGATCTCACTTGTTTAAGATATTTCTAAATTTAAACCAAGGCTTTCTTGGATGTCTCTCACAGAATCCCAATTATAGTCTTTGGTTCTCTGTGCTTTCCTTTTCCATGTTTGTTGTCACACAACTTCGAGAGTCTTGTAGATTCTCCTCCACAGATAAACCACCACATTTCTAATTAAATAGATGCCAAATTGACATCTCATGAACTCAATTGATGTAAAAAGTGCACTTCATATAAAACAACAGTCAAGTTCCTATGAACCACTACTTTGCAGAATATCCATTTTGTCATTCTCCAAATTTTAGTTCTTGCAGCAAGAGGGAAAATACCATGAAAAAAAACTCTAATAGAATATATGTACGGAAAAGTTACTTTAAGGTTGTGATTCCATTTCATACCTTATTGTTTATTTCCTCTTTGAGGGTTTTAACCACGTCAAGAACACTGGTGTACTGATCTGTGATCTTTTTGTGAGCGGTGTCCTTTGGTGTTCTGTCTGAGGAACTTACCCTGTAAATTCCTACATGTTATCAGAGCTATTTGAGGGTTGCATCCGTTGGTGATCCAAATATGAAGCTGATAGAACTGCATCCAACCGTCGTTTCCTAGATCCACTGTTTTTTATTGCTTTCAGGCCAATATGACTGCTCTATTGTTTCAGGAGCCTCTGTTCCAGTGAGGAACCCTTTTCGTTTGACGTGAAAAGGTTTCTGGTAGCCCTAGCTACGTCAGTTTTAAGATATGGAGGTATACAGTGTTTATTTGCATGTTTTAGTTATTTTCTCTCTGTTTATTTCGGTTTATTTAGCTCTCTGTTTTTTGTTTATTACCAGATCTATACCTTTCATTTCTGCGTATGCTCTTTGCCCCATGACTCTGTGCGATCTGGGAAAATCAGAAATAGAAAGGAAGGATTTTTCTCATGCGTATGCTCTTTTCTGTCGCGCCTCAATGTGATCTCGGAAAATCAAAAACATTGAAGAAAATATTTAGTTTTCAGCTAAAGCTAACTTCAAGCCGTAAGGTTTGTTTTTTTTTATGTCCATGTTGGGTTTTGTGTTTTTTGTTTTGTAGGCAAAAATAATTTTCTCAAGTAAGCACACACCCCAAAGCTTCAGTGACTAAAAAAACAAAAAAAAACCCCTTTCCTCTTTTCCAAAAATTACTAACCTTTTAAACTAGCTCGCTTGGTCCAAAGTTACTTTATGAGAATAGAGGTCTTGAGTTCAAGTTTTCCTTTTTGTTGAGTTACTTTTTCAAAAAGCACATGTAGCTTATGTTTTAAAGTTACTTTATGTAAAAGTGTTCTCACCCATTTTAAAAAGTGAGTCACTTATAATTTTAAAGTCTCTTTATCTTTTATGTAAGTTACAATTTAGTGGGTAGCTCATAAAGTACCAATGTAAAAGTGACTTTCACTTATTTATAAGAGTCATATATATTTTTTTAAATGTGAGCTAATTAGATTTATGTTTGGAAAGGCGGGGTTGGGGGGGATTTTTTAAAATATAACATTATCATTCATTTCCGCACATTCACGCACTTCGTTGGCAATTTCAACAACTTTTCTTCAAAAGGCCACAACATCTCCATCCGGAAGCCGTTTTTTTTTAATCAGCCTAATTTTTCAAGATCTTTTCATTGGAACACGTAGTTTCAGCATCTACAGCTTCAGTTTCCGTTAAAATGGAAAGTCAATGCCAAGTTCTTCTTGACAACACCAACTACTTCCAATGGTGGTCCTACATTGTGGATTTACTTAGAAGTAAAGGTCTTTACAGAATAGCCTCGGGCCAATAAACCAAACGTTAAGATGAAGATAAGGCAACCAAATGGGAAAATAGGAAAGATTAAGCATGTGGTTTGATAGGGATGTCTATTTCTCCATACCTTAGATTCCATATTGCAGAACTTGATACTCCTAATGAAGCAATGAAACAGCTCACTAAAGTTTTTGGAATTAAAAATGAAATTAGAGCCCATCAACTCGAAAATGAGTTTCTTACATTGGACTCCAATAATTTTTCTTCCATTGAAGATTTTTTGTCCAAGTTCAAGACCCTTAGACTTCTCTTGGAAGGTGTTAAGGTTAAGAAAGAAGATGGTAGCCTTATCTATTCCATTCTTACTAAGTTGGGGCTAGCCTACTCTATGTTTGTTTCCACCTTCCTTTCTACAATAGAAGCCTTCATTTCTCAAGGACAAGACTACAAGTCCCCTTCCTTTAATTCCTTTTGTGATTCTTTAATAAGAGAACAAGAAAAACTCTTACATCTTGGTCTTCTTAATCTTGGAAACTCTTTTAAGAAAGCCTTAGATGTCCAGCAGCAGCCAAATACAAAGAATCCTAAGAAGTCATAGCCTAAAAAGAATGGTCCTAAACCAAACAAGGGTCCTAAGCAATTTCAGTCTCAAAATGAAAAATTATTTCATCAAAATGATAAGGCAAATAAAAACAAAGGGAAGATGACTGATAGACATTGCCACTTTTGTAATCGAGATGGCCACTTAGAATCCAAATGCTTTAAGAAGATGGAAGCCTTGGAAGCAGCAATGAAGAAGCATGACATCCATTTGGAGCACTCTTCAACTTCAACTTTATCTTTAGGAATAACACTTTCTGCATGTGGTTGTCAATCATCTCGGTCTAGATATGCACTAAATGTATCTTCTTCTTCTCATTCTTAGGAGTGGCTCATTGATTCTGGAGCTTCTTATCACATGGCCAAAAACAAAGCCATGTTTTCTTCTTTAAATGATTGTAACACCAAAAATATATATGTCGGTGATGATAGTGTTGAAAAGTGTGCAACAAGAAATGCTTGTTGAGAGTGCAACAAGATGATGGAGCTTAGTGAAAAGAGTCGCCTTCACTAAGTGGGCCCGCAGGCTATTTTTGGCGCAAGTCTATTTTTAGACTATGTCTATTTTTAGACATATGGATCATGTCTATGGATGATTGATCAAGTTGGGAAAAATAGATGGACTTCTATTTTTGATGAAAGTGTGAGTGATCACAGTGTGAGTGATTACAGTGTGAGTGATCACAGTGTGAGTGATCAAAGTCAAAAATAGAAAAGTCAAATATTATTATCTCACAATAATATTTGGACTATAAACTTAATCTTATTCTCTTGGAGCACTTCAGTTTGAGCTACGGAAGTGGCACATGCAACTTTCAGAAGGAAATTCGTTTTTCTTATGAGTCAGTTGAGTTGTTGCATGCATGACTTCAGTTAGAACTCAAGTGAGTTGAGTTTAGTGGACTGGAGGTACAGTTGATGGAGTTGTGTTCAGTTTAGCTTTGTTAAACTGGTTGTATTTAGTCTAACTGATCAATAGACTAAAGATGAGTTGGGTGAATTAGTTATTAATTAATTCACAAGTTATTAACTCATAATGCAACTATAGAATACATCAGTTAACTCAGTTGCATGTCAGTGCATGTTCAGTTCAGCAGGGACAGGTGTTAGAGGATCAGATTGCTATCAGTTGTGACTATAGCTGTGCATGATGATTTGCACAATCAAAGGATTGAGTATGCCAATGAGTTTGCTCACGTATCTTCATGATATTATAGCTGTTGCTCACGTCCAACATAGTGTGGGTGACTATTTTGCAGTGTAAAATCGAGTTTGGGAAGCTATTCTCATCAGTTCTCGAGCAGGTTTGAGCAGTGGAGGCAGGCAAGCAGCGGGAGAGATTTGGAGATCAAATCTGAGCTGTATTGTGTGTAACAGGTGGAGATACTTGTGAGAAGTATTATGCTTTGTATTGTTACATGATTCAATCAATATAATATACAGATAGTGTGGGGTTTTTAGCGAGATGCTTTCCCCGGGATACATACTGTGTTTATGAGTTTGATTGATGCTTCTATGTGTGCCTGTGGATGTTTCTGCTTCTGTAATTTGATGATCAACGTAGAGGAGATTATGTATTATACATGTTCCGCTTAAATTGTATGATCAGGATAATCTCTGTTGAATATGTGTCATATTATTCAAAATTTCTACATGGTATCGGAGCTAGATAATTTGTAGAAAAAGTTTCTACATGGTATCAGAGCTAGATGATTTGTAGAAAAAGTTTCTACATGGTATCGGAGCAGCTTGATTTGTAGAAGAGATTTTTACAGGATATCAAGCGAGGATTGATCATCAGATCTACTATTCAGGAAGTGGTTACATTCTATTTCTTCAGGCAGAGTCTGTAATCGGGCCAGGTAGCCTCTGGATTCATCCTTCTTTTGGAAGGTGAGATATCCGGTGAATGCCCATACAATCAATCTCTGTACAAGAAATAATTTGTTCTCACGAATTCTAGATCGGAAGCAGTTGAGTTTTGTGCTGGTGGAATTCGAATTTAATTCCAAAGCAAGAGATAAAACTCAGAAACATTCAGTTCGAGAATGGAGATAGTATGCCCCAGTATCTCACGAGGTTCACTCAGTGTCGAGATGAGCTGGGAAGTGTGGGGGTTACTGTTGATGATGAGGATGGTGAGTCTAGTACTCCTTGACCTTCCTAAGAGTTGGCATAGCTACCAGGACTCGGTGAATGGAAGGGAGAAACTGCCAAATTGGGAACGACTATGGTCGGATTTGATGCAGGAGGAGATTAGACGGAGCACCAGAGACAGTTCTTCATCTATGCATGATGAGGAGAATTGTGCCTTAGCGAGTAAGGTGAAGAAGGGGAAGGAGAAGGTTTCTCTTTCCGAATCTAGTTCTTCCAATGATGGGAAGAAGGTTGACAAGGCGAAGGTGAGATGCTTTCGTTGTCATGAGTTGGGTCATTATGCTACTAATTGCCCAAAGAAGAAGTCCAAGAAGGGATCCGGGGAAGGATCTGAAGGTGAGGCAGCCTCGCTTGCTTCACAGTTTGAGTTGGACTTCACACTCTTCGCATGCATGGTTTCATCCATGATGGGAAGTGGTTGGTTTCTTGACAGTGGAGCTTCTTTCCACATGACCGGTGACAAAAGTTTGTTCAGTACTTTGGAGGAGAAAGATCTCCAGATACTCATAGGGATGGGTAATGATGAGAAGTATAGTGTCTCAGGTGTAGGCACGGTTATTTTTTAGAGGGAGCATGGAGCTCGCCTTACCTTGACCAATGTCAAGTATGTACCAGGACTGAAGAGAAACTTGGTGTCGATCGCGATGCTGGAAGACAGAGGCTATGATGTAGTCTTCAGTAAGGGAAAGGTTTTCCTTAGACACATCATCACCAGACAGGTGAAGAAGATTGGTTCACGGGTCAAGAACCTGTATGCTCTTGAGGTTCAAGATGCATGCAAAGCCTTGAGCAGCAAGGCAACTGATGGAGACTTGGTGCTTGAGAGGGAGCGTATATTACCTCTCAACATGCAGAGCCAGAAGAAGTCTCAGACGATTGTGGAGGAGCCAAGATTGGTGCAGCAGCTTCAGGAGGTTGTGGAGGAGCCACAACAAGGGAAGCTGAAAGGAGATCGAGTAGAGACATCTACTCATCCAGAGACCTCCAGTAGGGGGAAACTTCAAGCCAGGTGGGCTGAGGGATCGCATGCAGCCATACCTCCAAGTAGGAGGTGGGGTGATGTGGATTGATTGTCCCAAGGAGGAGGGGCAGGGTCCTTGAGGTACCCAACCTCTTGGATGAGACCTTGCTACGGGAGCCCCGATGTGTAGTAGCAGGAACTGACTGATTGGGTAGAGACAGATGCGGATGGAGCGGCAGAGAGAGCGACAGTGCAGGGAATCCCAGGACAGCGCATAGCTAGCAGGTTGTAGCAATGCGAGAGGCACAAGTGTTTTGCACAGTGCTAGGTGGCACAGAGAGGTGTGCAATGGTGCGAGATGCATGGAGATGTTGCAGTAGCGCAGATGTCAGAGAGGGAGCACTTGTCAGCAGCAGGTAGAGCTTCAGCATCAGAGGGTGTTTCTATCCCAACAGGGAGGTCAGTTGGGAGGTGCAGTGCGGATGCAATGCTGGGAGATAGAACCAGCAGCAGCACGGATGCAGTCAGAGATCAAAGTGACAGAGGCTAGAGCAGTCAGATACTGAAGAGCACAGAGATGCAGAGTTTCAGTCGACAGAGGCAATAGCAGTCAGAGACTTTGATGACAGAGCAAGTGGACCGGCCAGATGTGTTGCATGGAGAACATTCCAGAGTTACAGGATCGGGTTTGAGAGGAAGCCTTTCTTGTTGAGAGGGAGTGTTGAAAAGTGTGCAACAAGAAATGCTTGTTGAGAGTGCAACAAGATGATGGAGCTTAGTGAAAAGAGTCGCCTTCACTAAGTGGGCCCGCAGGCTATTTTTGGCGCAAGTCTATTTTTAGACTATGTCTATTTTTAGACATATGGATCATGTCTATGGATGATTGATCAAGTTGGGAAAAATAGATGGACTTCTATTTTTGATGAAAGTGTGAGTGATCACAGTGTGAGTGATTACAGTGTGAGTGATCACAGTGTGAGTGATCAAAGTCAAAAATAGAAAAGTCAAATATTATTATCTCACAATAATATTTGGACTATAAACTTAATCTTATTCTCTTGGAGCACTTCAGTTTGAGCTACGGAAGTGGCACATGCAGCTGTCAGAAGGAAATTCATTTTTCTTATGAGTCAGTTGAGTTGTTGCATGCATGACTTCAGTTACAACTCAAGTGAGTTGAGTTTAGTGGACTGGAGGTACAGTTGATGGAGTTGTGTTCAGTTTAGCTTTGTTAAACTGGTTGTATTTAGTCTAACTGATCAATAGACTAAAGATGAGTTGGGTGAATTAGTTATTAATTAATTCACAAGTTATTAACTCATAATGCAACTATAGAATACATCAGTTAACTCAGTTGCATGTCAGTGCATGTTCAGTTCAGCAGGGACAGGTGTTAGAGGATCAGATTGCTATCAGTTGTGACTATAGCTGTGCATGATGATTTGCACAATCAAAGGATTGAGTATGCCAATGAGTTTGCTCACGTATCTTCATGATATTATAGCTGTTGCTCACGTCCAACATAGTGTGGGTGACTATTTTGCAGTGTAAAATCGAGTTTGGGAAGCTATTCTCATCAGTTCTCGAGCAGGTTTGAGCAGTGGAGGCAGGCAAGCAGCGGGAGAGATTTGGAGATCAAATCTGAGTTGTATTGTGTGTAACAGGTGGAGATACTTGTGAGAAGTATTATGCTTTGTATTGTTACATGATTCAATCAATATAATATACAGATAGTGTGGGGTTTTTAGCGAGATGCTTTCCCCGGGATACATACTGTGTTTATGAGTTTGCTTGATGCTTCTATGTGTGCCTGTGGATGTTTCTGCTTCTGTAATTTGATGATCAACGTAGAGGAGATTATGTATTATACATGTTCCGCTTAAATTGTATGATCAGGATAATCTCTGTTGAATATGTGTCATATTATTCAAAATTTCTACATGGTATCGGAGCTAGATAATTTGTAGAAAAAGTTTCTACATGGTATCAGAGCTAGATGATTTGTAGAAAAAGTTTCTACAGATAGATCTCTTAGTGTTGTAGGTACTGGAACTGTTCATATAGACAATGGTAAATTTAATGATGTATTATGCATTCCTAGTTATCCTACAACCTTCTATCTGTATATTAGATAACTCATTCAGGTGAAGGTAAAATCGTTGAATTTTCACCTCACGATGTTATAATTAAGGACCTAAGAGATCCTAGACGAATTTTAGCTACTAGCATTGCTGATGATTCTACAAGGTTGTATAAGTTTAACAACTTTGGGTCATCAAATCTTCCCTTGGTATTTGTTGCTCATAATGATGAAGTGAGCAAACTTTGGCATGAGCGATTTGGTCACTTAAACTATCTCTCCCTTCAGAATCTATGTAAAGAAAATATGGTGACAGGTCTTCCAATGGTATTTTACAGAGATGGTGTTTATTCTGGATGTGTACTCATAAAACATCATCGGGATAGTTTTGAAAAACATGCCTCTTGGCATGCCTTAGCCCCTTTATAGCTTGTGCATAGTGATTTATGTGGTCCACTTCCAGTTGTTTCATTCTCTGGCTACAAGTATTTATTAACTTTCATTGATGATTTCTCTAGATGCACTTGGGTATACTTCTTAAAACTCAAGAGTGAAATATTTAACATGTTCTTGGCCTTTAAGGCCTTTGTTGAAAAACAATATGGACATCAAATTCTTAAGCTCAGATCTGATCATGGCGGAGAATATGTTAACAACAAATTCATCAACTTTTTCACTGAGAATGGAATTCAAATGTAACATAATGTTCCATATACTCCACAACAAAATGGTGTAGCTGAAAGGAAGAATCGCACCTTAAAGGAAATGGCTAATTGTATGCGTCAATCTAAAGGACTTAGTCTTAATTTTTGGGCAGAAGCAATTAACTGTGCAAATTACATAGTAAATCGCACTCCTACTGAAGTTTTAAAGAATATCACTCTAGAAGAAGCATGGAGCTCAATTAAACCAGATGTAAGCCACTTTCGTGTTTTTGGAAGTGAAGCATGGGCCCATATTCCATATGAGAAACATAAGCTTTAGAACCTAAGAGTGAAAAATGTATTTTTGTTGGATATTCTGAATATGTCAAAGGATATAGAATTATTCCACTTAAGTCCAAAAATGTTATCATTAGAAGAGATGTAAAGTTTACTGAAAATATATCAGCCTACGAGCCTAGTTCGGCAGATGTGCCACCTCTCTCTATCCCTTCTACTTCTGAAAATATTTCTTCTTCAGATGATGACAGCAAGGATGACAATCCTCCCCCCCTTCTCAGGATCCTCCTTTAGCTTCTCAACTTCCAAAATGGGTCCATGCTACTCAAGATGCAGGAGGTGCTCTTGCCAGTGATCCTACAGATCAGCGACGTACACGTTCTCAGTTCGATAGAGCCTCTTCTTTACTAGCTCAAGGTTCAGCAAATTATGATCCTAACACCTTTGCAGAAGCTTCAGGCCATACAGATTGGGACGCAGCTATGAATGAAGAATATCGTTCATTATTGGCAAATGATACATGGTATCTTGTTCCTCTTGCAAAGGGACGAAAACTTGTTAGATGCAAATGGGTTTACAGAACCAAGTATGGACCAGATCGAGAAGTTGATAAACATAAAGCTCGTCTTGTTGCTAAGGGTTTTTCACAAGTTGAAGGAATTGACTATACTGAAACCTTCTCCCTTATTACAAAAATGAACTCTGTCCACCTTGTTCTTTCCCTTGCTACCTCTTTCAAATGGGAAGTCCATCAGATGGATGTTAAATCTGCCTTCTTGCATGGGGACTTGCATGAAGAAATCTATATGGAACAACCTACTGGCTTTATACAAATAGACTCCATCCTTATATGTCAGCTTAAGAAATCCCTTTATGGTCTCAAGCAAGCCCCTTGGGCTTGGTATGCCAAAATGGATAGCATTCTTTTAGAAACTGGCTTTTCTAGGTGTCATTCTGACAATACTGTCTACACCAAGAAAGTGGGCAAGTCTCTTATCATTCTTGTTCTTTATGTTGATGATCTTATCCTTACTGGTAGTGATCCCAACCTTATAAACCATGTGAAGTCCAGCCATAAAAATAAGTTTTAAATGACAGACTTAGGACACTTGCATTATTTTCTTGGTCTTCAAGTCTTGCAATCCAATGACGATATATCCCTTTCCCAATCCAAGTATGCCTATGATCTTCTATGCCATTTTCACATGGAATATTGTAAGCCACCCCCTTCTCCCTTTCAGTCTGGAGCCAAAATTTTAGTTACTTGTACTTCCCCTGAAGTTGATGCTACCTTATACCGTCAACTTGTAGGAAAACTTTTGTATCTGACCCATACTCATCCTAACCTTTCCTTTGTTGTTGGCCTTATTGCTCGGTTTATGAAAAACCCACATGAAAGTCATTGGAAAGAAGCTAAAAGAATACTTCGTTATGTTTGAGGTACAATTCAGTTTGGGATTCATTACAGTGCAGAAGCATCTCCTCTATTGGTTGGTTTCACTGATTCTGATTGAGTTGGTGACCCTAATGATTGGAAGTCTACTGCAGGTTATGTGTTCACTCTTGGTTCAGGACCTATTACATGGGATTTCAAGAAACAAAGTGCCATTTCTCTTTCTTCAACAAAAGCAGAGTATCATGGTGCCGTAGAAGCTAGTAAGGAAGCCCTGTGGCTTCGTCAGATCCTGTCAGAGTTTGGCTTTCAGCAGCAACATCCGACCACACTTTGGTGTGATAATCAAAGTGCCATTCAACTATGCAAAGATCCAGTCCAACATCAGCGCAGAAAACACATTGAACTGCACATGAACTTCATCAGAAAGTTCATTCATGACCATGTTCTTGAAGTGCCATATTGTTCAACAAATGATCAAGTTGCAGACATCTTTACAAAGGCTCTCACAGAGGCGAAGTTTACTAAACTTCGATTTATGGTTGGAGTTTAGGAAGTTGTCACTAAGGGGGGATAGGCTCTAATGCCTCCTTCCTTCTCCTATTGTGTCATATTTGTACATCCTTCAATCCTATCCCAATTTGTTCTTAAGGGGGGATGTTAGGATATTTCGACACATAGGAAATAGTTAAGTATAACTTGGTCTAGTGTAGAGTTAGGTAAAGTGTGTTTCTTTACTATGTACTTTTGTAACTTACAATCTAACGGTCACGATATGTAGTGATCTGACGGTTCATTCTCTCCTCAGTATTACTGACACTTGATCCGTGGCTTAACATTTGATTCGTCCATGATCTCTATTTAAAGTGCATGGAGGGTCATTTGTAGGGTAACCATTCATGAGAGAAGCTTATGTAAATTTTCATTCTTTTATTAATAAATTGCCTGAAGTGGACGTGTTGGCTGAGGCCATGGACTATTTCCCTCTTTGGGGGTTTTAACCACATCAAGAAACTGGTGTACTGATCTGTGATCTATTTGTGAGCGATGTCATTTGGTGTTTTGTCTGAGGAACCTACCTTGTAAATTCCTACAGAACTTCATTCAAAATACCTCAAAAATTGTACTGAGGAATCTCAACAACATAAATACTTTTGGTTGGACTTTTCTGGAGTAAATTTGTGCAAAGAGATGTTGATGACATTTCAAACTATCAATTTGTGGTCCATCTTCAGCATAAATAATGTAATCAAATATTTCTTTAAAGGATGGTTCCCTTCTTAAACCTAGTAAGATTTAGGTTCTAACTTGAAGAAGGGAAATAATTTTGTATATGCTTGCTTATGAGAGGCATCCAATTACCATAATCCAAGGTATAGTATTACTTTAAACATCATTCGATGACCTGAATTTTCAAGCCTGGGAATAAATACCTACAAATGAAAAAAATTAGATTCATGGATGAGTAGTCCAAATCCTATCTGCAAAATCCAGGCTTGCTAACAGCTATTGTTGTTGGAAAAACATACAGTTTACCATGAATGAATAATTATTTTTAAGCTCCATTCTTGTCATGGAAAAGTAATGAAAACATCTAACACAATAAGCTATGGGAAATGCTATAAAATCTCAAAATCAAAATTTCCAGTAGAAACACATATACAAAACACACAATTCACCAGGAAAAAATGACCATACCAAGTGGAACTAGGTGATCAAAACAGAAACTAGGTTCAGACAAAAAATTACTTCAACTAAACAACAAACTAACACCTCTTAAGTCTTCAAAATTTTTCATTGATTCTATGAGATGCACTTTCGATCCTTCTTTACATAGATCACAAGAAACCAACTATCCTTAAAACAAGAAACACTCAATTTGCATGAATGTATCATAATTTATAAAGGAAAGAATTCAAAAAATGTTGAAAATACACCATAGAAGATAAAACCACAATACACTTGAACTGTCACTTTAAGAAAATAACCCTCGAGCTGAATCTAGTGTCTAATATTTTGAGCTGATAAAATGTAAAAAGAGAGAGTCAACTTACATGCTAAAAATTACAATTTCTTCTGAGTGTTGAACATCAATGTTGTCTACTTGGTTGGAGCCACAACACATCAATTTTTACGATGTCACCTAAATAGGAAAGTAAGACAAACCTCTTTACCAAATAAAATCTGCAGGTTGTGCCCTTTGCCAATGTTGGAAATAATACTGAGAGTGGGGGTGAATCAGTATTATCACATTAATAAAACTTTTTCATTTCCATAATCAGATTCATATATGCTACTTCCACAGCTTCTTATGATTCAGTTAGTTGAGTGTATTAGAACATTATCAATCATATTAACAGTAAACTGGTGCAGTAAAATAGAGCAGATCATCACACATAAGTCACACACATGAACACCATGATATAAGGTGGAAACCCAATGTGAGAGAAAACCACCTGCTGCAAGTCATCTCAATCTTCTTCTTAATAAGAAAATCCTTTTACAATATTTGTACTGGTGCAGTCTTATACCAGTACGGGAGCTACAACCCCCTTTGCTCTTGTACTAGCCGATCCATTTACTAGTACGCAGGCTGCTACCTGCTACAATGCTCCAAAGATTTCCTTTAGCTCTTGTACTAGCTTAGATACTAGTATGTAGGTGCTGACCTACAATCTTTTCTCCTCCATGTACCACGTTTCATCAATTTTCAGACTGGATACACTGAAGCACAACACATAATCTGAAAGGCCACATTTCATCCAATTTTCATACTGGACCCAACAACAACATTGAAGCACATAAACAATCTTCTGAGTTACCCAAGCACTAGATCAATACATATACAAGTGAGTCATCAACCAGATCTAGTCCATCAGATCACATAAATATGAGTCATTAAGAACCTGATCCATTCATCCATCAATGTATAAACATTTAATCAATCACTTCTCAGACTGCTGTTATCAAAACATAATATCATACATCACTTAACAACCCAGAATACTTCAGTAAACAATAGAAGCAGCTAAGACATATTCTAAGAAATGTACGCAGCTTCTCCAACGGAAACCTGCGGGTATCCGCCCCTGCACCAACTACTGACCCACGGGTATCCACAGCTAACTGTCTTATTTTCTGCGGGCATACGCATTGTACCTTCTATCTTTCTGCGTACCTCTGTGCAGATACGCACTTGTATCTTCTGTCGCGCCGCGTACTCCTAGGGCGCCTCCGCACCTGCGTCTTCTGTCGCGCCGCGTATCTCTACTGTGCTTCTGCAACTGCGCCTTCTGTCACGCCGCGCACCTCCAAGGTACCTCCGCACTTAGTCTTCTGCCGCCCCGCGCTCCTCCGCACCTGCGCCTTCTGTTGCGCTACGTGCGTCCGCACTTCTCCAGTGGATCGCCTGCGTGCCTCTCGCACTTTCACCGTGTTGCACCTGCGGTCCTGAGGTTATAGGTGTTTTTCAGTCTTCAAGCATAACCCAGTCTATCAGATCTACAGATCTGATCTTGCGCCAAGATGATCTCGACCCATCAGTAGATTCGCCTTATTTAGATCTAGACATTACTCACCAAGAGATCATAGTATTTCAGATCTAGCTCCCATAAGATATTCAACCCAAAAGCATACTCTAGCCAAATGATCTCCTTCCTCTTTTATAGCCTTAGGCCTTTCACAATACCACGGGCCAAAACCATAATAACACAATACCGACGGGCTAAATACCAAGGGTTAAACATAAGAAACCCCACGTGTGCTTTTCTCTGCATGAAAGTGTGTGCACTTTAGGTCCGCACCTTTTACATGGTGCACATGCGGGTATGTACGCACTTTATCTGTGATATTCCTGCGGGTCCGCGCCTTTTGTACTATGTACCTGCGTACTTCTTATTTCCTTCATTATTGTGAGCTAATCATCAATCTCTGCTACTGAACGGATGTACAGTGATCCATCACCTGTAAGAGTTTCCATCAAGGACAACACTTTAGCCATAATGCCAACAATCTCCCCCTTTGGACTTGATGGCAAAGCTTACTTGTGAACTGTCATCTGATCCCTTTGAATTGTCCTACATCCATGTATTCTGTCATATCTGATATCTCTTCTGTGGATTCATCTGAATGTATACAAGTGAGATGATCTTCTATGAGAGGGTTGCCATCAAGTACAACACATGCATTATAATGCCAACAATCTCCCCCTTTGGACTTGATGGCAACAACACCAAATCACTCTCCCCCTTTGACATCAAGGGCAAAGGGTTTTGCTCCCCCTAAGAACATGCTCCTCTTGACTATAAACCAGATCTGCTGAAGTCTCTGAATGATCTCCCCCTTTGTATATGCCATGGTGCACCAATCTGATCATGCTCTTTCAGAGAATAGGCTGAAATGTCTGCTCTGCTATATAGTGTTGTTCATGCTCAAGCTCCCCCTGACAGTAAGCAAGGTCTGCAAAAAGATGTTCTACAAGAAGAACATGTTTCTATACATCATAAATGACCTTCCTATCACCAAAAGACTCAATACATATATCCATCACCAAACCAAGTGAGGATCATCCACCCAACCAAGTGGGGATACATCAGAAATATTACATCTTCATCCCAGGCATAGTGGGGAAACCAGCATAGGTCGTTACATGACCTGAAGAGATCTCATCAAATGACTACAATAGATAGAGACACACTATTACAGCATGAGTCTTGATATGACCTTTACAGAGATCAAACACCTAAATAAGATCATGATAAACATTAGCAACAACATTGTATGATCTACTTCATAGTATCTGTCAACAGCAATTAGTGCATGAATCATCAAGTTATGTCCGCATCAACAGAATTTCACATTCTATGTGAGAAACACCATAGCCATCATGAACTAAGTGTCAACAATCTGCATTAATCATCATATGTATGAAACATTCCTATCATCATAAGAGCTCATTATCATCATGTCTCCAAATCATCCTTGTATCCAACCAACAATCCTCATCCATATGAGCCAAGAATAAAAGGAATCATGCATCATAACTGTAATATATGATCTTTATGCATATGACGACAGCAGCATATGAGAGACTCATCATCAAGAAGATGTGAATTCAAGTTAAGTACTGCTCCTTATCCTTATGAAGATCACCATGCAAGCACCACATATGTAGCATCTGATCTGAAAATCAACTATGTAAACCCCAAGAATCATCTGAACAACTCATGACCATATCATAGCAAGATGAATCATTTATCCATATAAGCATCATCACCAAGGACTATTACCCATAATGCCAACAATGCATTAAAAACGTATGCTCCCCCTAAACCGGTGCCATAATGTTTACTGTCAGATCTGATCATGCATAATAGTAAGAAATATCAAGATATCATCAATATCAACACATCAACTCATTTCCACACATCATCAGCAAAATACAACCAATATCAACTAGAGAAAATCATAACTGATCCTTTTCCTGAACCTCTCCCTACTGCCTTTCCTCAAACAATCATATACGCGATTGCGCAGTCATTAACTCGCGTATATATGCAACTTCCCTTTATCAAGCTTGCGTAGGAGATTGAAGTTTTACACTTCCGACTCCCTCTGTTATGTCTATATGATGTGCAGTGCCGCCACTTTCTGACTGAACTTCCTTTTTCTTCCATATCTTCAAGTGTGATGATGTTTTCTCCTTTTGGTGTGATGTTCGTGCTTTGTTCCTGCATTCCTTTGCTATATGTCCAAGCTTCTTACATGCATAGCATCTTACATGTTTCATATTCCTTTTGTAGCAATCAGCGGCTTTGTGACCATACATATTGCAAGCAAAGCAATATCCATTAAAGTACCTTGAATGTGATGATCTTTCTGCATAATGGTCTTGAACCCTTCTTCTTCTACATCTAGCTGCAACATGTCCAAGATTATGACATACATAACATTCAACATTATTCATAGGAGGAGTAAAGGATTTTCTTTGAGGAATCTCTTTCCTTGGTTGATGATGAGATTGATCTTTCATTTCTTCGTTGATCACTTTAGATTTCTCTTTAGAGTTCCTTGCCTCACCTTGTGAACTAGATTCACCTTCAACATTTTCATGAAAGCCAAGACCAGTTTTGATAGCAGGGGACCTTTGACTATTAAGAATATCATCCAAGACTTTAGAACTATCTTGAAATCGTAAAATCTTATCCTTTTCTTCTAATTTACCTTTCAAGATATTTACCTCAACCTGAAGCTGTTCTTCCTTTTCCAGACATTGCTTCTTCAAAATTTCTTCAGATTTTCTTCCTTCTTCCATTTGTTGCCTTAGTTTGAGTATCTCATTTTCTTGTTCTTCATTCAGATCCTGCTGCATTTGACGAACTCTGAAGGCACATTCCAGCTGGGATTTTAAGTTGATGACTTCGTTGTCTTGTTTTTCAATTGCTTGGTGTAGATATTCATTCTGCTTCTTTGATTTTTCAAGATCTTCCTTTAGTGAGAGGATCGTGGCTTCAAGGCTTTAATAATAACTGGATCGATCTCTGAGCTCCTTGATTTTTGTGTTCTTTTCAATGACTTCATTTCTTAGAGATGTTGCTTCAACCTGCAACTTTTGATACTTTTCTTTGAATAACTCTCGACGAGCTTTTTGTCTAGTAACAGCTTCTTTGAGGGCACCACTCTTTATGTTCAGAAGTCTTTCTTGTTCACTAATTTTGTTTGTCAGCCTGTTAAATTTTGCCTCTATTTAATATCTTTCTTCCTCACCCATAAGAGCACATTCAGTTTTTTCGTTATCACTTCCATCTTTTCCAAATGGATAGATAGCTGGAACATCAGAGGATAGCAAATTCATACATGATAGTTCATCTTCATTCTGAAATGATTCTAAATCTGATTTTGAATCTAAAGAGCTTCTTATACCTAATCCCCAATCGATTCTCCCACTGTCATAGTTCTTCTGAGATGTCTTCTTCTTCTTAGGTGCTTTCTTCTTAAGCTTCTTTCCCATTGTTCCACGGATCTCCTTCAAGCGATCAAGCTTCTACCAAAGGACCTGCTCTGATACCAATTGTTGGAAATAATACTGAGAGGGGGGGTGAATCAGTATTATCACATTAATAAAACTTTTTCATTTCCATAATCAGATTCATATATGCTACTTCCACAGCTTCTTATGATTCAGTTAATTGAGTGTATTAGAACATTATCAATCCTATTAACAGTAAACTAGTGCAGTAAAATAGAGCAGATCATCACACATAAGTCACACACATGAACACCATGATATAAGGTGGAAACCCAATGTGGGAGAAAACCACCTGCTGCAAGTCATCTCAATCTTCTTCTTAATAAGAAAATCCTTTTACAATATTTGTACTGGTGCAGTCTTATACCAGTACGGGAGCTACAACCCCCTTTGCTCTTGTACTAGCCGATCCATTTACTAGTACGCAGGCTGCTACCTGCTACAATGCTCCAAAGATTTCCTTTAGCTCTTGTACTAGCTTATATACTAGTATGTAGGTGCTGACCTACAATCTTTTCTCCTCCAGGTACCACGTTTCATCAATTTTCAGACTGGATACACTGAAGCACAACACATAATCTGAAAGGCCACATTTCATCCAATTTTCATACTGGACCCAACAACAACATTGAAGCACATAAAAAATCTTCTGAATTACCCAAGCACTAGATCAATACATATACAAGTGAGTCATCAACCAGATCTAGTCCATCAGATCACATAAAGATGAGTCATTAAGAACCTGATCCATTCATCCATCAATGTATAAACATTTAATCAACCACTTCTCAGACTGCTGTTATCAAAACATAATATCAGACATCACTTAACAACCCAGAATACTTCAGTAAACAATAGAAGCAGCTAAGACATATTCTAAGAAATGTACGCAGCTTCTCCAACGGAAACCTGCGGGTATCCGCCCCTGCACCAACTACTGACCCGCGGGTATCCGCAGCTAACTGTCTTATTTTCTGCGGGCATACGCACTGTACCTTCTGTCTTTCTGCGTACCTCTGTGCAGATACGCACTTGTATCTTCTGTTGCGCCGCGTACTCCTAGGGCGCCTCCGCACCTGCATCTTCTGTCGCGCCGTGTATCTCTACTGTGCTTCCACAACTGCGCCTTCTGTCACGCCGCGTACCTCCAAGGTACCTCCGCACTTAGTCTTCTGCTGCCCCGCACTCCTTCGCACCTGCGCCTTCTGCTACGCTGCGTGCGTCCGCACTTCTCCAGTGGATCGCCTACGTGCCTCTCGCACTTTCACCATGTTGCAGCTGCAGTTCTGAGGTTATAGGTGTTTTTCAGTCTTCAAGCATACCCCAGTCTATCAGATCTACAGATCTGATCTTGCGCCAAGATGATCTCGACCCATCAGTAGATTCGCCTTATTTAGATCTAGACATTACTCACCAAGAGATCATAGTATTTCAGATCTAGCTCCCATAAGATATTCAACCCAAAAGCATACACTAGCCAAATGATCTCCTTCCTCTTTTATAGCCTTAGGCCTTTCACAATACCACGGGCCAAAACCATAATAACACAATACCGACGGGCTAAATACCAAGGGTTAAACATAAGAAACCCCACGTGTGCTTTTATCTGCATGAAAGTGTGTGCACTTTAGGTCCGCACCTTTTACATGGTGCACATGCGGCTATGTACACACTTTATCTATGATATTCCTGCGGGTCCACGCCTTTTGTACTATGTACCTGCGTACTTCTTATTTCCTTCATTATTGTGAGCTAATCATCAATCTCTGCTACTGAATGGATGTACAGTGATCCATCACCTGTAAGAGTTGCCATCAAGGACAAAACTTTAGCCATAATGCCAACAATCTCCCCCTTTGGACTTGATGGCAAAGCTTACTTGTGAACTATCATCTGATCCCTTTGAATTGTCCTACATCCATGTATTCTGTCATATCTGATATCTCTTCTGTGGATTCATCTAAATGTATACAAGTGAGATGATCTTCTATGAGAGGGTTGCCATCAAGTACAACACATGCATCATAATGCCAACAGCCAACTTGCTTGAAACAAAGATGAAAAGCAACCATGTCAATCCTCCTCAAAATCCCTCTATCATGGATAGTTCTGATGAGTTCTTGGATAAACTCTAGGCTTCCAACTAGATTATACTTCTAATTCTTGTTTACTATTTTTTTCTTAGTGAATACATTGTGAACCCCACGGTACCTATATTGTGGTTACAGTTATAAGAATCCTTCACTTCTCTTAAATTTAGAACTTCCATTCCAAATTCTGCAATGGGAGGACAATCTCCAGACTTCAGAAAATGGAGGAATGAAAATATTGTGATTTAGGAGCTAAGGAAGTAACTCCAGTCATTTCCTTTCAAGTCATGAGCATAATTATTCAGAAGCATCATTAACACCTTGAACTACATCTGAAGAGGGATTGGATACAACTATCGCTCCAGGGTTAGCAATTACATCTTTCCATCATGCATATGCAAACACAACAAAGAGTAAGAATCATGGATAATCATCTACATGAAAAAGATGAAGTTGGGCTTGATATAATACATTCTACCTACTTTGAGAGAGAAAATTTGATGCAGTATCACAAGCCAATAGAACTTTTAATTCAAACTGATCAATTGTTTCAATGTTTTTATTCTGCATAGTCATGATTTTCCCTTATCCTTGCACCACTTTGACCTTGATTCATATGAAGTAAGGACCCTTCTGCACCATCTCCCATCACTCTTCTAATATCACCACTATTACCATCTTCCTTTCCTAGCTTGACATAAGAAACATTCCCCTCAAGGATGCCATTTGAAACCTTGCAAGGACTATCAGTATTACATTTGAATTCATTCTTTTGTATAGTGTCAGGAGCAGACTCAAAAGGTGCCTCTGGTTGACTAGTATTTAAAAGTCCTCTATGTTTTATTTTTGTTATAATATTTCCTTCCAGTGAAAGCTACTATGGCAATCTAGCTAAAACATTACTTAAGACAGACATTGACCCAATCAAAAAATCATCATTGGAAACACTTTCTAGATAGTAGCCAGACTCATTCTCTCCCGTCGTCATGAATATTGGTATTGTATTGTTTTTATCACTTTCTGAACTATCCATTTCTAAAAATTTAAATTCTGAACCATACTGATATACTATTGGGATGCCCTTACCAATCGGCCCACTTGAGCCTACATATGATGCCATATGTACATCCATATCTTGCTCTGCTACACTCCCAGTATCCAAAGTATCATCTTTGGAATTTTGAGATTCTGCAGCCATGCAAGAGTCCAAAATTGATATTTGTTGCATCTTTTTTTTCCACATTTTGTATCCATTTGCTATAGCTGACACATTTTTGCCTACTGTTATGTCCCTATATTTATCAAACATGATTAATTTTAGAAATAAGATTTCTTAAAACATATAAATACAATGGCAGAGTTCAAACAACACCAGACACTATTAAGCATACTTCTTTCGGATAACTTCTTCTTCCTCAACAAGCTCCTTCTGACAGTGAAGAGCTTCTGCATCCTTATCAGCTATCCATGCCTTGACCTACCAAAATAAAAGGTTTCAATCTTTTTAAAAATGTGAAGCATACAAAAAATAATTCGTTAACTACATTAATTAAAACATGTCATCTTCAAAACACCTATGTTTTGTATTTCACATAGACCTCACTTATCAATTTCTGCTCAACCAAGAAACCCAAGGAAGCAACCAGATTCTTCACTTCTGGTCCAACATTTCCTGCTTCTCCTTCAAATACAAGCCTTTGTATAGACACAGATGATCCTACACATAAAAAGGTCATTTCACTTGCATCATCCAATTTGCTGAATAGATATCCATTTTGCAAGTGAAAGGGCCCACCATGCATTACATCATCATGTTCCTTTGCATTGAAACTTCATAATCATTATAGATTTTGTTGTTCAAAGAAAAAATATCAAAGTTTTCAATGGAATATACCCAAACAAGTCAAGATTTAGATTATATTTCTCAATTTGGACGAATTGTGTAATTTGGTATTCCTTCAATTTAAAAGAGTCTCGACTGTTTTAGGAACTTTCTCAACTTGACTATCATAAAAACATATGCTCTCCTTTCTAAAGACAATTCCCTATTTAGTTAGCTTTAACACACTAAACATGATGCCATACCTCTGGTTGAACTTATAAAGTGTTATCTGCAAAGCCTTTTACTTCAATGAGTGACTGCAATTATTATTGATCCATGCATGAAGGCAACATTAATGTTATGCATCTCTTGATATCCCTAACAAATTGGTCTGCATCACATCGAAACTAATATATGCAAGACATCTTATAGTCTTCTAAAAAATTGTGACAAATGCTCATGGGATTTCACTAAGCATAGAGAGACAACAAACCTTATATTAATCAAACTCATATTTTGTACAAAAATTAAGAGATTGACTTTGCATGCTTTATATTCTAGACAAATGTATACTGACTTGTAAAGTATCAAGCACCTACTACACTTTCAAAGTGCACAAAAATTTCAATCCATTAGAAAAAAATATCATTTATTGTCAATGGGATTGTAGGTTAGTGGTGAAGTATGGGGCAAGTCAGGCCACCCACCAAGGTTGAATTCCTCCAAGGACATGAATAAGAAATTGGATCCAGGTGCATATCCTAGGTAAATTTGATGAAACACTACCCTCCCTATTGCAGCAGTCACATAATGAAAGTTCCCATGATCATCAATTCATCACTTGAGGACCCTTTTGCCTAGAAGCATTGAGGAGATAGAGATCGCCACAAACTAATGGGGAAGATAGTGAATGAAGAAAGTGTGTAGTGGTAGTATCTCTTGAATATCTTTGTAGTATCTCCACCATCTTACCAAATAACCTAAATGACATTTTTCACCATTGCGATTATTGAGGGGCTAAAAGATGGAATTAATCAAGTAGCTCAGCCTATAGGGTTATCACATGGTTTGGCATTGGCATTAGAGAACTGTTATCTTTTGAAAGAGTGCCAAAAAATATCTAGTTAGGATAACCCAAAAAGATAGAGAGGCTCCTTCCAAAATCCTTGAATAGGCAATAATATCTCACTTGTATCTCATAGTATATGAGGCACTGAAAAGTAAAATAATCCTTGGTCTCAACTTCCTAGATTGTACATATATGAAATTCTTATCATGAGGGATATGATGTCTGGTCTTAATCTTGAGCTAGTGGTATCACACTTTCATTGGCCCAATGGAAATATCAGGACATGAGACCAATGTTATTTTACTTTCCAAATAAAGAAAGCATAAACCTTTATTAAATCAAAGGAGTACATCCAAAATCAATGTCCCTACGGCGTTGTCCAAAAATGAGACGGATTTTCAAGCTGGAATTTGTCTTTCAAGGAACAAGTTTTGCAAAGGCGGCACTGGTATTTTCTTCATATACATTGAAAGAGTCTTGATAGACTGTATAAATTAGTAGCTTGTAAGCTACTACTTTGGCCTCAAAGAAATATTCTGAAAACTTGCAATCATCAGATATGGACTGAAAACAACTTCATGTTCAACCAGAGTAATCTTGAACTAGTATTCAATTTTCCTTGGTGGATGGATTTCTTCCCCACCCACAGTTGATCCTTTGATCGGCAAGGAACCATGTTCTCTTATGTGTGCTTGATTTGAGACAGTATCAGCTTCTTGGTTATACTCTATAGATGTGGTGAAAGGATACAAAAGTGAAGGTGTTCTTAAGTTCTTTTGCAAACTAGAGGCACCCTTGTAATTGAACACTTTCTTATTTTTGGAGCTCTGCATCCAGTCAATAACCAGTTTGGAGTCCCCATATATATTTAGGCTTCTGAGACCTCCTCCTCTTGCTAAGTTCATTAGGATGGTGGTAGCCTTTACTTCTGTAAAAATATTTGTGGCAGCACCTAATCTACATTCAAAGTTCATTATGATGGTGGTAGCCTTTACTTCTACAAAAATATATGTGGCAACACCTAATCCAAATTCAAAGGATATTATCTTTGTGTTCAGATTCTCTAGAATAATCAAAATCCCTCCACCTCCACTATTTTTTGAGTCTCTGCTTGCTACCTCATCAAAGAATCCATGAGGAGTATTAAAGTTTAGGAGAGATGTCAGGGGCTACTAGATTTCTTTAGTTTTTCTTACTTTGATACTTGTTGGTAGCAAAGGTAGGCTCTCTTTGATGATATTCTCATTTTTAGCAACAATATGGAGGATCATTTTCATCATTTGAAAATTGTTTTAGAACTCCTACGACGTGACTCTCTATCTACAAAAGAATTGAAGTATGAGATTGCAAAGAGATAGAGATGACCCAGCAAAGATTCCAACCATTATTGATTGTCCCATTCCAAAGAATGTGTTGCATACTTATGTAATTAGGAGACATCATATGTAGGGCCAGAGTTAGTGCTGACCCAAGTACGCTTTAGGCCATTATTGATTGGCCTACTCTAAAGAATGTGACATAGTTGAGAGGGCTTAATGGGCTATGCAACTTCTACATATAATTTATTAGGGATTTGGACGCCTCATGGCACTCCTATCTGATCTCACAAAGAAGGACCTGTTCAAATGGATAGAGGCAAAAAATTCTACCTTTCAACATACGAAGGGGGTAATGACTTCCATCGTTGTACTAGCACTCCTAGATATCTCACAACCCTTTATAGTTGAATGTGATGCTTCCAGCATTAGCATAGGGGTTATCCTCATGGAAAATTAATGGACAATTTCCTTTCAGTGGAAAATTATATAATAAGTAGAAGTTCTTATCAATCTATGATAAAGAAATGTTGTTTCTTATTAATGTTCTAGAAAATTTCAAACAATATTTGTTGGGAATCATTTCATTATTTAAACAAACCACCATTGTTTGAAGTATTTCTTATCACAAAATGACTTGAGTGAGTAACAAGCCAAATGGGCAAGCTAATTACAAGGTTTTGACTTTGAAATTCATTACAAGAAGAGGTAAACAATGTGGCTGCAGACTCCTTATCCCACCTGCCAGAACTAAAGTAATATCTATTGTAGAACCGTGGTGGAAAGAAAAGATATTGGCTGAATATGCCAAAGATGAGAGGGTTGTTTCCCTTCTACATGCTCTCATAAGTACACAAAAAGAGAACATGAATACCTTCTCAGGTGATATGATTTTTTATAAGAATTTCCTTTATCTTGTGTCCAATTCTAGATTTTATGGAGAGTGTCTTGATAGAATGCCATTCCTCACCTGTTGTTAGTCATGGTAACTTTTTTAAGACCTATTACGGTATAAAGAGTATATTATTTTAGAAGGGGCTTAAAGGATATATGAAAAGTTTTGTAGCTTCATATGAAACATCTCGAAGGGATAAAACAAATATTGTAAAGTCAAAAATCATTGTAACCTTTGCCAATTTCCAATGAAAAGTGATAATCCATTATTATGAACTTCATTACTGGGTCACTCCAGGTGGGAGGAAAAGAAACTAATTTTTGGTAATTGATCAATTGGTTAAGTGTGACCATTTTGTTTCAATGAATATTTCTAGCAAAGCCTCAAAGGTTGTTGAATTGTTAATGCAACATATCTATAGGTTGCATGAGCTTCCAAAGAATATTGTTAGTGATCATGACTTGAAATTCATAAGAAAATTTTGGAGGTGTTGTATAAACTTATTGGTACCACCTTGAAGCCAAATACCAATGATCATCCTCAAAGGGATGGACAGACAGAGATTGTGAACAAGCTACTAGAGGGGTATTGGAGAAACTATGTTGTACAGAACCAAGCTTCCTGGCCAAAATTGTTGCACTTGGAAGAGAATTGGTACAATACAATATACCACACAACCATTGGAATGTCACAATTTAAGGCCCTCTATAATTATGCCATTCTTTTTCTAATTTATTTAACTACTCAATACACCGAAGTGCCAATTGTTAGAGATTTCTGGAGAATAAAATCCATCAAATATTGAAGCAGCTAAAGCAAAACATCAAATTGGCCCAAGATGGGATGAAGTCCCACTAAAACCAACAGCACAGTCAACATGAATTTACGTGTAGATTATGTCTTCTTGGGACTAACAATGTTATAAGCAGATATCTTTCAAAGGTAAAGGGGTGGAGAAACAAGGGAATGCATACTATGGGCCTTATAAGGTTCTAGCAAGTATGTGATAGGTGGCATGTATTGTTGAACTACCAATAGGATCAAGAGTGCATACCACATTTCATGTCTCATGTGTAGGGAAAAAAACTAACATTTCAAATATCTTGTCTTCCCTCAATAATGAAGTACAAGTTCTTTTGATTCTGATCTAGAAACTTAAGAGAAGACATTGAGGACTAATGCTTTGTTAGAATATCTCATTCAGAAGAAGAATTTTCCATTGGAATAAGATCTGAAGGCCTTAAAATATCATCAAGGGAGATGAAAGGCAGCCTTAATAGACACTATGGCATTTGAATCACAAGTAACTCTCTAGAATGTGGAGGAGGGCACCTAGCTAAACATTGATCTAAGGCAACATTTACAACAATACAGGACTTCTGATATCACAACCAAAACAAAGCAAAGGTCCAAGTATTCTAGATAACCCATGCTATAAGTTCAAATTTCTAAACTTGATGCAGCAAATCTATATTAGGGCAAGGTTAATGCCCAAAACTAACTCAATCCACTTCCTTAGAGTGACTTACAACTGAAATATTTGTACCAAGATAAATGAGGAGCACTACAGAGCAAAACAGTCTCCAAGTCCAGAGGCAAATATTGTGTGTGCATAGAATGATTCAATAAAGTTTCAACTACCAAAATATAATCACTGTTGGCAACAGGAGGGGCCTAAGATGCAGAATGTGTCGCATGAGGAGGAAATCCTATATGACTTCCAAGAGACAATTTTCTCTATTCTCATCCACAGTTTGGCATGAAAAACAGAGAAAGAGAAAGGTCATAGGACCCACTTAAACATGAAAATCCAATGTGAACCTTGGGTAAAATGAGAGAGGAGAAGAAGAGAGCACATGATTACATGCTCTTCTAATAGTTTCAAGATTTTCCAAGAACAGTATGTTAGTAAGGCCATTTACTAGCCAAAAATCTGATATGGGACAGACTCTTTGATGAAATGGAGGACACATACAAGTAGAAGCAGACAATTAGTATGACTATGAACCTTGATGACACATCAATCTGCTTCGGCTAAACATCCAAGAGTTTCCATTCAACATGGCAACATATCAATAAGCTCAGCATAGAGCTCTAAAGGCTAGAGGGCTCATCGGATAAGATTCCTTGTATCTAACTATGCAATCTTATGACTTATGGACAATACCATTTTACAAGGACAACATGAAACTATACCACCAAGTTGAGTGGGTAATTTAAGATATAAATTCACTCCCTGACTTAAACCATCCAATAAGTTGAGTGTCATACAAGATGAAATTATTTTTCTAAGAGTTCAGAATCCAGATACATCCTTTTGCTCTTTTTCATCAGGAGTGGATGCCCTTTGCTGTGATTTTTTCATCAGGAATGGATGGCCTTCATTGTGATTTCTACAAGGCCATGTTGGACACAATACAAGATCATTTCTATTGTTTGACAACTAAATAATTCTCTTCTATAAGGCTATCTAAAGCTCTCAATCAAGGCCTTAGTAAACTCATTACCAAGAATGTAGCTAGGGGCACCATTGGAGGTTGGAGGCTCATTACTTTCCTCAGTGTCCTACACTAAAATTTGTTGATTTTCTTGCATTCTTCAACTGTGTTGAAGCAGAAAAAGAATGACGGTCACTAGAAAAATATGCATGCCATCAGGATTAGAGAATTGCCAGTGCAAATGAAGTCAGTGCCATGGAGCACATGGTTTTGTATTGGGATAATAAGGCATATGCATATGATAAGTTGAAAGGAGTACCATGTCTGCTTGGATTGCATAACTTCTGATCTAGTTAATCTTAGCTTGAAAAACTTGTTAGATGGGACTATGATAAGAAGATATCAACCAACACAAAAAATATTAATGGGATTTCAACTTTCAAGGGATTTTCTAGAAGCTGGTCCATTCAATCATGATAGCTAAATGGATTATCTAGTAGTAAATACATAACATGGTGCATATCAAAATGTATGATGACAAGAAAGAATCACTACTCCTGCCTCCTACAAGGGGTTTAATAGGATGGCCAGTGTGGGCTGGAGAAGGCTAGATAATAGCCCAGCCAATAGAGTTCTTTCCTAAGCCAACATAGTTCTCTCTGGAGGCACTAGAATAGACAACTTCGGGTTGTCCAGCTAATTCTCCTTCAGTCAATCGGGGGTGTGGGAAACATCCTAACCAATCTTGATACATTACTATCAGGAAGGGGTGAATCTCTACTCAACTAGGGAAGCATGGACCCTCCTTCTGAACAATGCAACCGGGGCTTTAGGATAGGATACTAAAGGAGGGCACTGTCTAACTCAGTTTATCCAACTAAACTATCTTGGATTAATGCTAAAACTGGAGGCAAGAAATAAGATGAAAGGCTTGGACAACTAGATTGATGTTCGAGGGATGCTCACTCGGATAATGGCTAGAGGGTGTAAATGAATGTCACCCCCAATTATCTTTCCTTTCTGCTTTGTCCATTGGCCAAGAAAAGTAGTGCATTCCTCTACTCAGTCCATTAAGTTTGTTAACCAAACATTCATTCCTTCACATCTCCTCCACCTTCTCTTGGTCGTCGACAATAACCAGATGGTCCAACTGGGTATTATAGTTGTTGAATTCTTGGTAGCTCCAGACAAGAAAGAAAGAGCTTATGGAGGTGAGGGAGCATCCCTTGGATGGATTGATTAGTCGAGCAAGATTCTCTCCCATACAATAGGATTCTCGATGCCGAGTGTAGGGATCTGATCTATATACTAGGAAATGTACCAATGTTCAGATTACAAGATTCAGGCTCTCTCAACTCCATCTTACTTATTAGCTTACTTGCTAACTAGTACCATCTCAGTACCAATACCATCCTTACTAGTTGACTAGCTACCCCGGTACCGATACCATATGCTCGTATATAACTGCAACGGATAATCATACCATTCTCGCTACCATCTTGGTACCGATAAAGCACGTAAAAGTTGGGTTTTATCCAATAGCAGTACTATGAAAGGCATAGGTGAAGGGGGTAGCTTGAGTTTATTGGGTCGTTTTATAAAGCCAACTAGACGCACAGTCATATTTCCATTGAATACACATGTAGAGTGTTGGTGTTGTTGTTACATTATATGCCTAAATATTCAGTATCCAGTGTAACAAGTACATGTAACCTAATTAAACTAAGGGCACATAATAAGGATTTCCCTAATACATGGCTTATAGAATAATACCCATTAATATAACTAGAACAAGGTAGTAGTATTGATCACGCTTTGTGATCTATGTAATACAAGTCAATCTGTTTGAGCATAGTTACCATTAGTATTCATAACAACTTAACTCTAGTTTGATTACGGTTCTACTTATGTTGAGTCTACTATAACAATGGAAACAAGAGTAAGCTAAGTCGGTTACTTCTATTATGTGAATAGTGTAAGCAATGGAGTTATAATTGGCATCATTTATACAACAGGTTATCATTAGGTGGTAAGTGAAACCAATACACAGTGAAATCAAACATGACATTTATCTCATAATCAATTCAACTACTTGTTACACAGAGTAATGTAACACAACCCGTAGATCGAATTCCATGTCAAATATTGGTTTGTTCTATCAACTAAGTGTGTTTCGTAATCAAGAACAAGTATATTGTGTATAATTATGCATTTATTGTATATGTACTATGAATAGAGTAGAACAACATGTACAACATTAAGCTTCTTGTATTGAGTTAGTGTAAGCATTGATAATAAAGTCAAAAGGATGAAGACAGATGCAAATAAACTTTGAACAAATAAATCTTCAGAGGTGGTGATTCCTAAACATCATCCTTTAATCATGGGGGACACAGAATGCAAGATAAGCAATGAGAAATCTTTCCAGTGGGGAAGAGTTTATCAAATGTTCAACTCAGGGGATTTCTCAGGAGTCAGAACTCATCCACAATGATCCTGAACATGACCTTAGTATCAACATTTACAAGAATATGACTAAATCAAGCCTCCATAGGATTGTTTCCAGATCTTTTGTTCTTCCTTGTGCGGAGGTAATCTCCTGGCTCATAGGCCAGGTGGACTTGTCCAATATATGGATCCTAAACCAACACCAGAGCCCAGTTGGAGGCTACCAGACCTTCAACATATTGTCAAGAAAGTTCCTCCTAGAGCCTGAAGTATGTCTATCTGAGGAGTGGGTGAAAAGGGCTATGGATGAGATACCTCCTAGCATGCTACTAAAAAATGGTGGTTTTATGCAAAAATATTTAAGACCAGGATATCAAAGGTGTATCCAACTACTAGATTGAAGCATCATTTTAGAATTGCCATGTTGTTGCTCATGAGACTGTATGGAGAAAAGGATGGCACCATGTTTCATGAATCATGGGTGCCTATGGTGAATGAAATTTGTACTCATGGGTCAGCATTCAATTGGAGTGCAATCATGTCCTCTTCATTATATAAAGCTATCAGGGCAGTGAAGAGTGCCAAGCCTACTAGTTTATTTATGTCAAGCTACCTATTGGACTCCATCTATTCAGAAAATCAATTTCCAGAACTAGGATGGAAATGGTCCAAGTATTTTCCTCCAATACATGTTTAATGCAAGCTCTTATGGGATTACAAGCATAAATCAAAGATGACAAGAATATGCAACCATTTTATTGCTCCAGTGTACTCTTTGTTATTTGAGAAAGAGTGTCCATGCCTCTCGGAACAAGCACAAGCAGTCATAGGAGGCACTGGAGACTGGTATTTGCATGAACAAGGAGTCTACATCAGAGTTTATGGTGCATTGAGAGCTCCTCATCTACTACCTTTATATTCTCTAGACAGAGTGGTTATGTTGGAAATATTATATCATACATTTTCTCATCGAGTGATAGGTACTCTTAAGAGGGAAAAGAGGTCAATATGGCCTAAGTTTCCTATCAAGATCAGATACTATGGAGTTGATATCACCAGATGTGGTCTTATACTCATGAGAGGGATACTGATGAGGAATTCTTCAAGAGACTTATTTATCCATCTGAGGTTAAAGAAAATCTAAGTCAAGGACCTCATAAGAAGGCCAAACAGACCCATGCTTCACCTATTGTCAACCTCGAGGAAGAAGTTGAAAATCTCCAGAGGGTAGAACAGGTGAAGGAGATGAAGGAAGCATTGGAGAAAGAAACAGACAGACTCAACAGTGAGATTGAAGAAGAGCAAGCAGCAAAGGAGGCATAAGAACAAAGAAGGAAAGTAGAACAAGATGACCTGGTGAAACAATTGGCTTTGGAAACTAAACAAAGAATCAAGCAACAGGAAAAAAAAGGAAAAGAGATGAAGAGCTTCAGAGGAAAAGAGATGAGGAACTCCAAAAGGAGAAGGAATAAGATGTGGAAAGAGAAAAGGATTGAACACTCCATCATCTCTAAAGATACCCCCCACTCCTCAGTCTCCAGTGGAACCATGTCAGATTGAAGAAATGGAGAAGGAGAAATTTTCAATTTTCCCCATGACCATGGCTGACCCAGTAGTGGTATTGAAAACATTCAATTATGAATACAAGAAGAACAAGGTCAGCATGAGAGTTTCCAAAAAGGATAAGGTTTGGAGAGATTGTCACTGAGGAGGTTCTCATTCATGATACAACAGTTGATCTAGAGATGACTGCAACTGCCAGTATTGCCATGGCCCAAGCAACAAGTGATAATGTTGCCAAGCTAAAGAGAAAGGTCTATGATGCTCAGTTGGAACTCAATGTTGCTAAGAAAAGAATTACAGAGCTAGAATTAAAGCAGAAAGGTGAACTAGACTCAGTTAAAGAGTTCAAAGGGAAATCACTTGAGATCCAAGAGGAACTGAGTATGGTTCAGAAATAATTCTATAGGAGCATTCAGGGCATCAAAGATAAAACTCCTAAGTTTGATGATTATATAAAGAGGATGGGGCCTGTCAAGGAATAATTGGAGAATATTCCAAATATGCTAGATGACATCATTCAATGGCAAATACAGTATCCTGATAAGGGGGTAGACATTCCTCATCTCAGTGACTTGGAGAAAATAATATGTTTTTCTGAAGCTTGGAAATGTCTAGACAGGGCTAGAGCCTTAGAGGAAAAGGCTCAGGAAGCTTTCAAAATTTGCTTCAAGTTTGAAGGAGAGGTTGATGCAGTCTTAAATAACTTCAAGTTACCGATGTTACAGTCAACCTTTGGTCCTGTACCTGTGGAGCAGTGCATAGAATAAAAGGAGAGAGTGATAGAAAACTGCAAGCAAGAGATCCAGGCATTAAAAGTCATCACCAGGGACAACACAATTTATATGAAGATTTTCATAATACAATGTTGATGCAAATTAAAAGGCAGGTGTGTCTGTTTCTAACAAGGTTGCATAGGTACGAGGTTATGGCAGTAAGCGACATACAAGTATTGGGTATATAAGAAGAATGTTGAGTAGTTAATCTAGGACCTGGGTCAATCTAACATTTTTTCCCTTTAATCTCATAATTTTATAAAGATTTTGGCCAGATGAGAAGTTTCTATTTGACTCAAAGCCTAAAAAATATTAAATTTTTGGCACTATGTTCCAATTGGTTTAAAATTCATAAGGTCACAACTCCACTAACATTTACAAGCAACCTCATAACATAAATAAGAAAAGAGAGATGGAATCAAAGAAAACCATCATATACATACTTAAGTGTCTTGTCCCAGCTTCCAGTTGCAAGCAAGTTCATTTCTGGAATCTATGCAATTTCCTTAATAGGTGCATCATGCATGGCCACAGTTACTGGTTGAACCCTAGTCAATAGTGGCCGCATTTTAGCTTGTTTATCACAGCCAGCAGAGAAAACAGCAATGCATCCTTCCATGTCGAGCAGAGAACCTGCATATGAAGCATTACATAATATAAAAACTTAGAAGCACACTTTGAAACTTCATTAATGGTTCTTTCCATAAGTAAGCTACAACCCTGGTTCCTGCAAGCATATTACAACTTCTGAATAAACTTCACAAGAAAAAAGAACAGGTACTAGAATTCCAACCACAATTTGAAGCACCTCATCGGTTGGTCATGTGACATTGTTGATTTTGGCATGCTAACCCCAGTTTGAAGGACCTTCTAGCATCTAACCTAGTAACCTACATTCCAAAATATAACAGAAGATCAATGTTGAAAATGGCAACAATAAATGCTATAAATAGCATTTCAGGATATACTCCAATTCTGTTGGAAATAGCAAAAAATAGAAATGCTAAAAATAGCATTACTATAAATAGCATTTCGGGATAGATTCCAATTTTAATTAGTCCCTGAATTAAAATTGAGAATTAAAATTCGAATCTGGTCTCAGCAACTGTTTGAAAAATAATTAATTAATTCATCTTGAGTTAATTAGTTGTAGAAAATCAAACATGAAGTCTATGTGAAGACATGCAACAGTTTCTCCATTGATTGAGGAAGTTATCCCTTAATTAAGGAGATCAAGATGAGTTGTACTTTGAGTTGTAATTAGTTACCTCAGTTAACTGAGTTAAGTCCAGTTAGATTAGTTCCAACAGTTTGTGGAACTGATTGTGAGTTCAGTTAGTCAATGCATGCATGCATGCAACTAGTGTACTCCAGATAACTGAATATTCTCTCATAAATAACTCATGCATGTTAGTTCAGACAAAGACCCAGTTGAGATTAAAGATAGGGACATTGTACTATCAGTTGGAGGAATTTTCCTATAAATGAAACTCATCCATGCAGAAGGAACAAGGTTCCCTTGAGGATTGTGCAGTTCTGACAGTGTGTTAGAGCAGGGTGTGAGATCAGTGTGAGTGATCAGTGTTACACTTGGTAACATGAGGATCACCCAGAGAAACTACATAAGGAAATAGGAGGCTTGGAGGGCAGAGGAGAAGGCTTAGGAGAAATCTTGATTGCCTGTGAGCATCTAGGAGGATTGTACTGAGATATGGCTAGCTGTGAGAGCTAAGGCTTTGTGTAATCCTAATGTATTTCCACCTTCATCAGTGAGGGATTGTACTGAGAGTTGGATAGTTGTGTGAGAGCTAAAGTTGGGTGTAATCTCTGAAATATTTCCATTGTATGATAATACAGATAGCGGGGTTTTTAGCTGAGGCTTTCCCTAGAGTATTCTTCTGTGTTCATGTGTGATTGATTTCTTCTTTATCTGTTATATGTGTTCTATTTGATCTTGCTCAAAATCGATTAAGCTTCTGCAAGTTTGTTTGTAGAAGTAGATCAAGTATTTTGCTTTAGTATATTGCATAATTTGTTGATCTACAGTGAGAATTTTTACATGGTATCAGAGAAAAGGTAATTGAAGAAATGAACAGTATATGTAGAAGAAAATTCGAAGTAAAAAAATAAAAAAATAAAAATAAAATAAAATAAAATAAAAAAATTGGACCGTGAGTTTGCAGAGAATATCTGAAAATTTTTGTGCAACATTTTTAGAAACAAATAGTAGATCTGGATTCCTTGCAAAAAAAAATACCCAAATTCAAAAAAAAAATCAGCTGAATTGGAATTCAGATGATGGATATATCGTTGATTTAAAATCAGCTCTTTTTCTAGAAAATTTCGTGACGGTGGGAAAAATGAAACAGATTGGTGTGCTAGCCAAAAACCTGTATGCTCTTGAGGTTCAAGATGCGTGCAAAGCCTTGAGGAGTAAGGAAAATGTTAGAGACTTGGTGGTTGAGAGGGAGAGTAAATTACCTCTCAACATGCAATGCCAGAAGAAGTCTCAGACAATCGTGGAGGAACCACAATTGGTGAAGCAGCTTCAGGAGGTTGTGGAGCAACCACAACTGGAGAAGCCGAGAGGAGATCGAGTGGAGGCATCCACTCATGCAGAGACCTCTAGTAGGGGGGAATTTCAAGCCAAGTGGGCAAAGGGATAACATGCAACCATACCTCCAAGTGTGAGGTGGGGAGATGTGAAGTGATAGTTCCATGAAGGCTGAAATAGGGGCAGGATCCTTGAGGTACCCAACCTCTTTGATTAGACCTTGCTACGGGAGCCTCGACGAGGAGTAGCGGGACTGATTGAGTGGGTAGAGACGAATGCGGATGGAGTGGCAGAGAGAGCTACAGTGCAGGAGTCCCAAGACAGCGCAGAGCTAGCTGGCTGTAGCAATGCGAGAGGCACAGGAGTGTTGCACCAGTGCAAGATGGCACAAAGAGGTGTGCAATGGTGTGAGATGCAGGGAGTTGTTGCAGCAGCGCAGAGGTCAGAGAGGGAGCACTTGTCAATGGTAGAGGGAGCTTCAGCATCAAAGGGTGTTTCTAGCCCAACAGGGAGGTCAGTTGGGAGATCAGTTACTTACTTCTCAGTAACTGAGTTGCAGTGCGGCAGTGGGCAGAGCGATGCAACATGATGAGAGGAGGTGCAGTGCGGATGTAGTGCTGAGAGAAAGGACTAGTAGTAGCATAGATGCAACAGGAGGAATCAGTGTGATTGATGCAGCCAGAGATCAAAGTGATAGAGGCTAGAGCATTCAGATACTGAAGAGCATAGAGGTGCACAGTTTTTAGTCGATAGAGGCAATAGAAGTCAAAGACATTGATGACTGAGGCATCATTCTGATTCAAGTTGGATATTTTTTGTTTCTAGAGTTGCTGGAGCAACAACACTTGAGAGAAGTGTTGCATGCAGAAAAAGGTTCAGGGTCGAGTTCAAGTTGAATGCCTTTCTTGTTGAGAGGGAGTGTTGAAAATGGCAACAAGAAATGCTATAAATAGCATTTCAGGATATACTCCAACTCTGTTGGAAATAGCAAAAAATAGAAATTCTAAAAATAGCCTTGCTATAAATAGAATTTCGGGATAGATTCCAATTTTAATTAGTCCCTGAATTAAAATTGAGAATTAAAATTCGAATTTGGTCTCAACAGCTATTTGAAAAATAATTAATTAATTCATCTTGAGTTAATTAGTTGTAGAAAATCAAACATGAAGTCTATGTGAAGACATGCTACAGTTTCTCCATTGATTGAGGAAGTTATCACTTAATTAAGGAGATCAGGATGATTTGTACTTTGAGTTGTAATTAGTTAGCTCAATTAACTGAGTTAAGTCCAATTAGATTAGTTCCAACAATTTGTGGAATTGATTGTGAGTTCAGTTAGTCAATGCATGCATGCATGCAACTAGTGTTCTCTAGATAACTTAATATTCTCTTGTAAATAACTCATGCATGTCAATTCAGACAAAGCCCCAGTTGAGATTAAAGACAGGGACATTGTACTATCAGTTGGAGGAATTTTCCTATAAAGGAAACTCATCCATGCAGAAGGAACAAGGTTCCCTTGAGGATTGTGCAGTTCTGACAAAGTCTTAGAGCAGGGTGTGAGATCAGTGTGAGTGATCATTGTTACACTTGGTAACAGGAGGATCACCCAAAGAAACTGCACAAGCAAATAGGAGGCTTGGAGGGCAAAGGAGAAGGCTTAGGAGAAGTCTTGATTGCCTGTGAGCATCCAGGAGGATTGTACTGAGAGCTGGCTAGCTGTGAGAGCTAAGGCTTTGTGTAATCCTGATGTATTTCCACCTTCATCAGTGAGGGATTGTACTGAGAGCTGGATAGCTGTATGAGAGCTAACACTGTGTGTAATCTCTGATATATTTCCATTGTATGATAATACAGATAGTGGGGTTTTTAGCTGAGGCTTTCCCCATAGTATTCTGTTGTGTTCATGTGTGATTGATTTCTTCTTCATCTGTTAATGTGTTCTATTTGATCTTGCTCAAAATCAATTAAGCTTTTGCAAGATTGTTTGTAGAAGTAGATCAAGTATTTTTCTTTAATATATTGCATATTATGTTGATCTACAGTGAGAATTTCTACACATATTACAACTTCTAAATAAACTTCACAAGAAAAAATAACATGTACTAGAATTCCAACCACAATTTGAAGCACCTCACCGGTTGGTCATGTGACATTGTTGCTTTTGGCATGCTAGCCCCAGTTTGAAGGACCTTCCAGCATCTAACCTAGTAACCTACATTCCAAAATATAACAGAAGATCAAAACAAAACACCAGGCCAAAATTATTACAATAATATCATTATCCCCAAAATCTCATATGAACGAGTCCACATTTCAGTAAATGGAGACAGTTGAGAACAAACCTGATTATCCCAGGATGTGGCCACCAAATAGTTAGCTTTTGGACTGAAAGAGAGGCTTGAGATACTATCATTTGGGGGCTACACAATCTGCAAAACAAAAAAATTACGAAGATAATTGTTAAAGATTTGTTAGGATTGTGAGGACTTGTAGCAGTATCGATGGTGCTGAAAGTAGTAGCCATTGAAGAGACTCTCTATTAATTAACCTCTCGAATACGAGGAAGCGCAACAGAATTCTCAAGTCCGCCTGCAATCCCTCAATTTTGCCCAGAAACTATCACTGCACAGAATTTGTCAAAGCTTTGTCTTAGCAAAAATGTTTAAACTGCTCAACCTCAAATCTCCAGGACTGTAGGCTGCATTGTTTTTACTGTACAAGTCTCCCTGGGCTCGTGCCTTGGCTTTCCCTCCAATTGATAAGCCACCAAAGTTCAAATGCTTAACATACCCACCAAAGTTCAAATGTTTAACATACATCCATCTTGCCTCTCGATTTTTTGACATATGTTTTTCCATATTAACAACAACAACAAAAATTAATGGTAAACAATAGTTGTAAAATTTTATTATATATATATATATATATATATATATATATATATATATATATATATATATATATAGATATATATATATATGCCTCTATATTTTTTGACATGTGTTTTGTCATTGTTACACAGTATTTTGTCACACCTCCTGCACTTCCCTGTGACATACCCCGAAGTGCCCGAAACATGACCATTATGCAGTGTACTCATTCATGTATATAGCTCAAATCCCTCCTAAGACATTGATTGGAAAATGCCTTGAGCTTTCCCTGAAGAAATAGCTCTAAAACCCTAAATTGAGAATCATCGCTCTTATAAGGATTAAAACTGTGATGGTCGCGTGTTGCATTGTACTTGACCAGCGATGGTATTGCTCTATTCCCTTTCATACCGCGATGATCCCAAAGAGGTAATTTTCCCAAAGAGGATGAGAAGCTTCGTGATCTAGAAGCTTCCAAAGCGACGAGCTAGAGGTTATTTGGCATAGATGAGGTTGAATCCTCCCAACTTGGCCTCTTGATCTTATCCTTATGAGTTACCTCCTTGAGATGAGGGCCTAATCCTATCTTTGGAGAGATCCTAACTCCCTTTCCCAGCCTATAAATTCATCCTCCTATTACCAAATGGTTGGTCTATGTCTATTTGAACCCTTATGCTAAGATTGTGCCTAGAGGTTATTCATTTGACCTGGAGAAGGAGTGCTTGGAGAGTTATTGGCTTGGACTTGGATTACCACTCAATGAGAGTCTATCAACATCAATGCTTTGGTTGTAAGCTTCCCTTTATTTTCTAATAATACACAATTACTTATTCATATTCCCAAAATGCATATGTTCATGTATCATTTAGCTTGACATTCCTTGATCAGTTAAGTAGGTTGCTATCAGATTTGCTATTTGTTTTGGCATGCCTTGTTGTGTCTTGATCACTTGTGCAGGTGAATAAACACTAAGAGAAGCATGAAAAAACCTATGATACAAGCGGTTCAGGGTCTTCAACAAAGGAGATCGGAATAGCATCAAAACGAGGTAGGTCATCTCCTTTATTCTTCTTTTCAATTTTAACCTAGGAAGATGTCTAGTTGATTGTCACTTCAGTTGCTAGACCCACTCATTGGGCTAGAGGGATCATCTCTGTCTGCAGAGAGGATTTACCTTAATAACAAAATGGCGACTCCACTGGGGAGCCTATGATCTTTTCCATTCAATCCTTCACCTTGAATTTGTGATGAGTTTGACCAACCGTCAGTTTTCTAGCTTCACTGCTTTTCTGTAACTATTTTCACTTGCGAGTGATTGCTTGAGAACATTGATTTTTTCCTGGTCTTGAAGATTTCTTTTTTTTTTCTTCATTTTTCTCGCACATCGCGGGTTTTCCTCTCACAGTCATGATGACATCGCAGATGTTTTAAGAATAGTCGTGATTATCACTTTTTTTCCTATGACAGGCGTGATGATCTCAGAGTATAAGAGAAAATAGGGTTTTTCTTCTTGTTTTTCAGCCTTTGTTTCCTCTATCAGTGATTTTCCATAGTGTCTATGGTGTTTTTGATTGATTGTCTTGATTAATTTGTAAAATTTGTCTCATTGGATTTGAAGTGAAATCTAATTGTGTTTTTGGGTTTCTAGTCAAATGGTCATCACTTGCTACTTGTTGGCGTCATTGAGATGTTTGTTTTGTTGATTGATTGAGTGTTGTTTTCTGTGGAAATCATTAAAAACATCGTTTCACATTTGTTTTAGCTTGTATTTCGAAATCTACTTTTTGTGAAAATGAATTAGATTAGTTGCATTGAAAATTTATTTTTTGAGATTCATCATTGAAAATAGATCACATTTTTCAATGATTGAAAGTTAAAAATTGTATTAGGTGCATCAAATAATTCAAAATGGAAACAAAAGCATAATTCCTATAAGTGAATCTTTATAAAGTAAAACCATTTTGCTTTCGAAAAGTTGCATTTAGGATAGTTAGAAGTGAGAACCATTTTCACTTTTTGTCTTGCATTTGGAAGACGAAAATGAAAGTTATTGGAAGGCATTTTGCATGATACATTTTGTTTGATACATTATTGATCGAAATTTCTTCCCTTGATTAGTCTAGCTTTCATTGAAGTGAAAATTTTCCTTTTCTCATATAGTTGCATCTTAGGTGTTCAGGTGACATCGTTTTGAGCCTTAAAACCGAAACATAATTTCAAGATCAAATTTAAAATCTATCAATTAATCTAAGGAACATTTGAAACATTGACGCTCATACTTAGTGATCTAGGCTAGAGACGTGTTCCGGCGTCTATAAAACTTAGCAGTTGTCGTTCTCTTTTGCATTAGATAGCGCTAGCACGGAATTGTGCTCCCTGTACCGTCGAGTATATAAATGGAGACCCTTATAGATTGCAAACCTTTATCCATAGGAAGTTGAGTCTGTCTTCCTATAAACATGATACACCGAACACAACATTCGAGGAGATTGCATGCACGTACGTTAAGTCCTTGGTAAATTTATTTACTGAGGTGTATATTGCAATTCACGGTTACTTGCTACTTGTTGGCTTAGGGGGTCTTGACCCAGGTTCAACGTTAAGTTAGCCAAAAAAATCCCTACACTACTGGCCCTTTCGACATCAATCCGCGGAGTGCGGACTGATGTCTCACCCGAAGCAATATGAGGGGATGCTGGAACCAAGTTTTTGCACCTAGATATGGTTATGATTTCGTTTTAAGCCCTAACTCTGCCTTCACGCAGATTGATAAGCCTTTTAGAGCTTATCGATATACTTCTCTTACTCACCCTTAGACATTTGCGAAGGTCTATGACTATCTTTCATGGACCTTAAACAGGTGAATCAACTACTTACGCACTTCTGAGATTACTTCTACTTATGTATTTACCCAGATCAGCTTAAGTGTCTGATATCTTTAGCATGCATTAATATATCCTTCGCATAAACATATATTATTACTTGCATTCGTATAACAATGTAAAACATATAGATTCACGCATCAATATAGTATTAAATCATAAGCCCATTATTCATCATAACATAGCCGCATTCATTCATAACATAAGTAAATATATCAAACACAGATATTTCCATAAAAGTCTCTTTATTGATACTTCAGATTTGCTTCATGACTCAAACTACCTTGTGCACTTGGCTGCAGGGGTCCGCGCAATCAGTTGTGAACTCTACTCTAGGCCTCTACGCACACAACTGCAGAGCCTCTCTTCTACTCTAAGACTCTTCGCTCGTCACTTCTATTGACCCATTACATTCATATCTTTCGCTATCAAAAACTTGCCTTAGACTCTCTAAGACTTTCCTTTTTATACAATCCCATGGTCCGGACCATGCGTAGATATTCTAAAGCTGACAGATCTTACATAAAAGAAGGGTAAATACCCTTTATGAAACTTTACATCTACGCGCTCCACGACCACATCTTACGGAGACTTTACTCTGTATATACAAAAACTTGGGCTTTTTCCCAAAAGTTGACCTTAGGGGGCCCTGTCCCAAAAGGCCCCCAACACAAATATTGTGACTCGCCCTCGAGTCACTCTGCTAGTGTGGAGATCTTACTGTGAAGACCTCCCAGCTCCACTTGCGCTACTGCAACTTTAGTTGTGCACTGCGTAGCTCCCTGCTTGACCTGCTCCACCAGCTGCTCGGTTGTTGGTTTTGTGCTATCTTCCTAGATCTTCTACTGTGTTCTTTGCAGGCTAGCCAACTTCTCCCAATGGTGGCGGAGATCACATAGGCCTCCTCCAACCAAGGCCCCAATCTGGCCTTGAGGACTGCCTCTTTCCATTGCACTTCTTCCACCTATTCTTGCAGTTTCTTTGCCTACTATAGCTTTGCCAATCTCTGCGTGACAACGACGATGCACTTTGTCGCATTTGCTTCGTCATACTTCTATCCCCACCACCTCCATCACCATTCAATATGGCAAATTCAGTAAAATTGTTTGTTTTCAAGGGCTTGGGGAATGGGGACCTGGACCAGTTTTAGTTCGTTGTGAAGGCTATGTGGGAAGCCCGGGGCATTACAGATGATCAGATGAAGAAATACAAATTGGTTACTGCTTTGTAGGAACGTGCACTAACATGGTACATTAAGTACTTCACTGATAACTCATCGGCTGCGTTGAATAAGGAATTCAGTAGGCCCAAATCTGAAGCGCAATTGATTGTTGGATTCAAGGAGATCATGATGAAGCCTGGAAAGACACCCTAGGACCTGGATCAAAGATTGAAGTGCAAGATCCTTGAAGCTAACATGAAGCTTACGGATGGGCAGCACTGTGAATGGTTTGTGGCTTCGCTTTTGCCTCATCTAAGGGTTGCTTTATCACATCAAAATATTGGGACCCAGGCGAAGGCCCTAGAGATTGCGATGAGATTGCATGAGACACCAATTCAAGATGTTGCTTTGGGGGTTCAGCAGATTCATGTGGAGTTACAGAACCTTTGCCTAGAGTTTCAAAGTCTGAAGAAGGATAGATCAGCTCAACCAGAAGTGCACGAAGAAGTTTGGTGTTTGAAATGTAAGAGTCAAGGGCATGATAAAGATCATTGTCTTGTCTTCGCGAATTATGTTGCAGGAGGAGGGTCGATGCCTCTGAGGTCGGAAGCTCAAGCAAGGCCAAGTACAAGGCCCGTGCTATGGTGTGCTATCTGTCAGGTAGCTGGAAAACATGTGTCAGATAATTGCCACTTGTTTCAGAAATTTGTACAGACACCGAAACAACTCTTTTGTAACTTTTGCAAATCAGTAGGTCACGAGGAGCGCAATTGTCGTACTTATGAGTTAATGATGGAGATAACTCCCACGTATCAAATGCAGACCGAAACTCAGCCTCCGAATCAAGGTGTTGGGGAAGCGCGAGGAAGATATCAGGGGAGCGGACGAGGCCGATGCATAGGAGGACTTGCGAGAGGTCGGGGGCATGTTATTTGCTACAATTGTGGAGGTCCATGACACTACGCACAAGAATGCAAGAACCCGACACACTTTTCGTGCTGATACATCACTCAGTTTGACCACACGACAGAAGACTACATTGTATTAATAATTAAAATGCACGAAAAGGGGACGTAGCCTCAGTAGCCTACACAGAACCTATAGATGATGAGGGCCAAACCCCTCGAAGAGGATCCTAATGTGAATATTGTGTTGCAAAGTGGAATGACGAGTGGTGAAGATAAGGGAAAGCAGCCTGAAGAAGGTGAATGGGTCTGCAAAGCTCCATAAAAAGAGGTTAGCTTTGATTTGGAGCGCGCGAAGGAAACCTTCATGGAATAAAAGAAAATCTTTGCTAAAGCTTCTACCTCAAGAACTCAAGATAAACAGTCTAAAGAAATGAACCCACCCATGCTTACTACCTTTTTGGAGACCTGTATGAAGCTGCTACATGATAGAAAGGCCGTAAAGGGATTACAGGAGTTAATCAATAAATGTGCTGGTAATGCTCCTGAGGGACCGTGCGTGGTCAGGAAAATTGGTAAGCATAAGGCAAGAATAGGGCATGAGATGAGGCTCACCACACAAATAGGAGAGTATGAAATGGACCAAGTTATTCTGGATCTTGGGTCAGATGTGAATGTTTTTCCGAAACAAACATGGGAGAGAATGGGGAGACCTATGCTGCAGTGGTCTCCTATTCAATTGAGGATGGTGAATCAGCAAAAGATTATCCCCATGGGAAGATTGTAGGGAGTGATAGTCGATATTGAAGGCGCGAGCGCATTGGCATATTTCAAAGTAATAGAGATTTTCGATGACAACAATCCCTACCCTGCACTCCTTGGGATCGATTGGGCTATCAACATGAATGGGGTGATCAATTTGAAGAAGCAGACGATGTCATTTGAAAGAAAATCACTCTGCGTAGTAGTACCTTTGGACCCTGCAGAAGGACCGCGCTATACTGAACTGGTCCGCAATTATGAAAGTGACGATGATTTGGACCAAATTTATAAGATAACGGCACAAGATCAAGATTGGTTGAATCTGACAACTGATGGATGCATTGCATAGGACTGTGAGAGCTCCTGCACATCAGATTCATATGATGAATTGGAACACTAGAAGAATCAATTGCACGAAGTGTCTACGCTACGTTGTAACATGATGACCAAATCGCTGCGTTGTGTATCGCCAGAGGTAATAAGTCTACCTTATTATGATGGTTTAACTAAAGTTGATAAATGTTTGGATGCATTTGGAATGGAAGTGCCGGAGAAGCATCGCTTCCAAGCCTTGGACTTAGCGTTGTGCGCTACGCCTGCAAGATGGTGGGGTACGCATAAAGAGAATTCAGACGAATGGCGCGAATATAGAAGAATGATGAGGGTGCAGTTTGGTCATCCAAAGGTACGATTGATAGAAAAATATGATGGAAGGAGTGATCCACGCGACCACTTGGCAAAATGAACTGATTCTTATGGAGCAGAACCGCAATCGTAGTAGGTGAATTTTCTTTGTCATACTTTAGACGTGATACCACTGAATTTCTACTTGGAAACGGAGCTCCGCCATGGCACGGACAAATGGGATATTTTGAGACAGGGATTCTTGATGACATTCAGCTTTGAAGATGGATTCGAGTGCATCGATGAAGTGTTGCAGGAGGTCAAAGCAGCGATCTTCAGAATTCCGCAGGATCCCTTGGATTTGATTCAACTAGATTGGACCACCCATCTATGCCATGCGCTGGAGTGCTATAATGTGACTATTGAATAAGAAGAGGAGGATCCAAGGAACATTAATATCCCAGAGACATAAGGTCACTGCGCAATGGAAGTACCACAGATAGAGAATCTAGATATCACCGCAACGTTGAAACCGAGACAAGTGAACATTGGGACAGAGGCAGAGCCGAAGTTTGCGAAGATAGGGGACTACTGGGATGATGCTATGGTGGATAAGGTCGTTGAGTTGCTCCGCGAGTACCAGGATTTGTTCCCTACAAAATTTTCAGACCTGAAAGGGATAATAGGTGATTTAGGGGTGATGAGGATAACATTGAAACCAGACGTGAATCCTGTGAAACAGAGGCCATATCGCCTTAATCCTAAATATAAGGAAAGAGTATGTTTGGAGTTGGATAAAATGTTAGTAGCAGGAATCATTGAACCAGTGGAGGAGTCCAATTGGGTCAGTCCCATGGTAGTTCAGGAAAAGAAGCAGAAGGATGAAATAAGGATATGTGTAGATCTCAAGAAGCTGAACGATGCTTGCATGCATGACCCCTTTCCAAATTCGTTCACTGATGAAGTGCTAGATAATTTTGGCGGGTAGGAAGCATATGCATTCACTGATGGGTTCTTTGGGTACAGTCAGATCAAGATCGCGCCAGAAGACAGGAGTAAGATGACCTTCGCGACTGAATGGGGATGCTTTTTTAGTATACTATAATGCCTTTTGGACTGAAGATTGCATTAGAGATCTTTTCACGCATAGTCATCGCAGCATTCAAGGACTTCATTCACAAGTTTTTGGAGGTATACTTTGATTGTTGGATGGTGTTTGGGTTATTAAAATTCCATGTAGCTAGTTTTCACTTGATGTTGGATACATGTCGGAGGTATCAGATTGAGTCCCTTTTGGAATTTTGTTGGGTCATGTAGTGTGCAGACAAGGATTAATGGTGGACCCAGCTAAGATCGCAGTTATAATCAATTTGGAGGTGCCAATAAATGTTAAACAGTTGCGCGCAACACTGGGGCATACTGGTTATTACCAAAAGTTCATCAAGAGTTATGCCCAGATTACCGCACCGATGGAAAAACTGTTGAAGAAGGATGCTACATTCTGTTGGAATGAATAATGTCAGCAGAGCCTGGATGTGTTAAAGGAGAAGATGGTCACCGCATCGATCCTAGTCTTCCTGGATTGGAAGAAGGAATTTCATGTGCATGTGGATGCATTGTGTATTGCACTGGGAGAAATACTGACACAGGCTGGTAAGGGCAAGTTGGATCACCCTATAGCATTTGCAAGCAGGAAATTATCCAAGGCTGAGAAGAATTATTCGATGACAAAGCGCGAAGGTTTGGCTATGGTGTACACGCTCCAGAAGTTCAGACACTACTTGCTAGGCGGACACTTTAAGATGTATACAGACCATTTTGCATTAAAGTACCTGGTCAACAAGCCTGTGTTGGGGGGGGGGGAATATGCAGATCGCTGCTTTTGTTTCAGGAATATGATTTTGAAGTCATTATGAAGCTAGGGTGATTGAATGTAGGACCGGATCATCTGTCGCACATTGAAACAGGGGAGGAACCTACCAATTTAGAGGAGGGGCTACCTGACGCACATATCTTTGTGGTGCACATAGCAGACATCATACACTTTTTTACTACAGGAATGCCTCCAGAAGGGTACACCAGCCAACAAAAGAATTAATTGGTGGTGCGCACAGCAGATTTTTATCTTATTGATGGTCACTTGTATAAGATGGGAGTGGATGAGATATTGCGACATTATGTGCCTGAGTTTAAACAAAGCAGCATCCTAGTCAAAGCTCATGGAGGGGCTGCGGGAGCCCATTATGCAGGAAAAGCAACAGTGCAGAAGATTACGGGCTGGGTTGTGGTGGTCGACACTGCATAAGGAATCCAAATCTTATTGTAGGGCATGCGATACATGTTAGAGGATGGGCAGGCCATCGAGGAGGGATGAGATGCATCTAAACCCACAAGTGTCATTGCAGACATTTGAAAAATGGACAATTGATTTTGTAGGACTGATTCGGCCTCCAAAAAAAAGACGAGTGCACGGTATATCATCACCGTGATTGAGTATTTGACCAGATGGGCGAATGTGCACCCTGCAAAGGATTGTACAAGGGAAATAGCAGCGAAGTTCCTGTTTGAATATGTGCTGACCCGGTTTGGTTACCCAAAGATTTTGATCAGTGATCGCGGTACACATTTCCTCAATGAAACAATCAGCGCGTTGACAGAGGAATTCCAAGTGTATCATTAGAAAATCACACCATATCACCCTCAGGCTAATGGGACGGTGGAAGCATTTAATAAGATATTGGATAATGTGCTAACAAAGGTTTGCAATGTGCAGAGGAATGATTGGAACGTGCGCGTACCAGCGATGTTATGGCTTATAGAACTACTTGTAAGAAGATGACTAGATAGACAACTTTTCAACTAGTCTGTAGCGTAGAAGTTGTGATGTGATGGAGCACATTGTGCCTAGACTATGATTAGCGGTGTTTATAGGAATGGCGAACCGTGAAGCCTTAGAAGAAAGGCTTGCGTAGCTGACAAAGCTGGAGGAAGATAGATTCTTGGCTAGATTTCATCAACAAGTTCAGAAGGGGCGTGAAAAGGCATGACGCGATTAGCACATCAAATTGTGCACCTTTAAGGTAAACGATTTAGTGTCATTATATGACAGCAAGTTTGATAAATTTCCAGGAAAATTTCAAATGCATTGGCTGGGGCCATATGTGATCAAGGAGATTACCGATGGTGGAGCAGTTCAGCTTGTGAAATTGAATGGAGATCCATTTCTCGGGAAGGTAAATGGCAGCCAATTGAAGCCATACACTCGTGATCGGCCAAATGAATAAATGATGATAGCACATTCTTAGCGTTCCAGGCAGCTGCAAGGAGGCGCAAGACTATAAACTACACTGCCCGGGTTGTAGAGCTACGCGATGAGGGGCCTGTGCGGAATAGAAGGGTATCACAGTGTCAGGAGACGTGCGAAGGAAGCTGTGCTATAGGAAGAGAGAACACGCAGCGTGGCCAGAAAGTGATCATTACCATCATTGTTCATGATTTTTTTCTATCTTTAATTTCATTTTAAGTCACTCAATTGTATTTTTTAATGTTATTGAGGATATGTTTTCAGTCGAGAAAATGAATATTATTTATTATTTATATATAAATATAAATTTATTTATTTTATATTCTAATTTGATAAGTCAACCAAACTATATCAATCTAAGAATGTTGCTTTCTCTTCTTTTTGTTCTTCTAATTTTTAATGTTAATGAAGAACCAACCCATGAACTCACATTTTTCGTTCTCTTTAATACCATTCTAAATCACTTGTATTTTTTTAATGCTAGTGAGGAAATATTTTCAATAGAGAACATGGCTTGGAATTTGAAAAACTTACTATTGATAAATTATAAACATATCATTGTTTATAAAGTGTGGAGGGAGTAAAATGAATTATCATATTAAAAAAAAAACATTAAAATATAAATATATTATCAATTATATTTAAAATATTTATAAATTTAAATTTAAATTATTAACCAAATCATTTAGATAAATATAGTTATGGATATAAATATTATTTATTATTTACGTATAAATATAAATTAGTTTATTATATTTTAATTTATTTTATATCATAATCTGACATTTTACATCCATATAAAAATAAAGAATTAAATTAATAAATAGAGATGTTTTCAATTATTTTTAATGTATTGATAAATTAATTTATTTTAATTTATTTTATGTTATAATTATGAAATTAATTTTATATGAGAGATGCTCTACAACCTAGTATAGGGGTGATGTGTAAGTGTAATGTAAGAAAGTTCATCAATATTTTTATATGTTGGTTGAATATATTGAACTTATATTAATATGTCCAATTTATTACACCTAAAAGATTGATTGGTAAATATTTACATTTTGGTTAAAAGTAATATGTAGTCTCCATAAAAAGTTAGAAATAATAAAAACAAAAAAAAATCAATTCTTTACATTGTAATTTTGTTTACGAATATTTATTTTTTTAGATAAGAAAATCATAATATACATATTACATTAAATTATATAAAATATATAAGTATCATCAATAAGTTAAGGTCCATTTTGGATGGAGGTCGTTCGTGCGGGTCTAGGGTAAAACCCTAGGGTTGTTACAGTTTACTGCAGACTGTCGTTTCTGTTCTGGCGTCGCTCACTGTTTACCCTGTCGTTTCCGTTCGCACACCCGTCGCTTTCAATTATCGACCTCTGGCTGGAATATGGGGGACAATATGGAGGTTGAAGCAGTGGATTATTCCGAGGATCCCTTCCCAGACCGCGTTATCTTTGGAAACCCTAGTTTCTCCCGCACTCTGCCGCTTAACTCCTCTATTTCGTTGTCTTCCTCGGATCCGCCCTTCTCCTCCCCTGTCGTCTCCTTTCCTCGGCATTGCTCTGTTCCTCCCCCCCACTTGGTCACATTCTGTGGACTCTCTGGGCTTCGAAGTCCCTCCTCTTTCACCGGGCACCCTCCACATCTTATCCTCGCATACCCCTCCCTCGCCCTCTTTTGACCCCCATTCATCTTTCTTCATTGTTCCCTCTGTAGACATCCCGGTTACCACTGCGGCACAACAACCCCCCTGCTCGGGAGCTTGACCATATGGCTACTTTGAGACCCCTGCGGTTAAGGTTAGACCGACAAAACAAAACCCTTCGGAAGGCGTCCCAAACCCTTTAGTGGACCACCCATCGGCTCCTCGCACCAGCAAAAGGAAGACTAAGTGCGTCAAGGCAACCTCAAAGGACATCACCATCAGATTCAGTGAGACCTCAACTATTGGTGAATTTGCTATCATGGAAGGTACGGTGCTGGTTGGACATGTGCGTGGTCGGGCGTATTCAGCCAACAAGCTGACTCAGTGGGTTAAGGAGATTTGGGGTGGATTACTGAAAGAACTGCTAGAGGTTCATGTTTTGCCCAGAGGCTGGTTCTCCCTGCATTTTTCAAAGGAAAACTACACAGATTTGGCACTGGCCAGGTACTGGCACATCGAGATGGCCCCGGTCCTTCTCAAACGTTGGAGCCCTTTATTCGACCCTGAGCATGAACAAATTGGGGCAGGTCCACTTTGGGTGCGCTTTTCAGGACTTCCATTACAGTTCTGGAGTGAGGAGGTTTTTATCAGGATTGGAAATGCTCTGGGCACATATTTAGATCACGACCGTACCTTTGTGGAGTCCAAAAATAGAACCCTCACTCGCATTTCAGTCCACTTGGATACTCGGGAGGGCTTGGAGGAAAAGATTACTCTATAGTGGGGGAAGTACATCAGGGTCCAGATCTTGGACTACGAAGGGGTGTCGTTTCGTTGCAAACGATGTCACAAGGTAGGAAATCTCTTCAAAGAATGCCCTATCAATCGGAAAGCAGAGGATTCACCTAAAATTACACCTACACCTTCCAGGGTAAATTCTCCGGTCTGTTCGCGCCCCTTGCCCTCGGGCCCTACATCGGCGGTTATCTCCCCCATCTCCAAGACAGTGGATAGAGGAATCAGACAGTCTTCATCGCCGCTGACCAGGGCTCACTCTGCTGCGAAAGCCACGAATGCTTCGGGTATTTCTCTGAACCCTCCTCTCTCATCTTTTGATTTTACCACATCTGTGGCAGCCTCATCGGTTCAGACTTCCATGGCTCAATGTATCATGACTACCCCTCCTCTCATTGTCACTACCGCCCCCTCATTGTCCGCTCCTTCCACATCTTCTGTATCACCGTCATCCTCCGGGGTGTCACCACCTCACCAATACTTCCTTTGCTCCAGGTCCCAATCCAAGGAATTCCCGGTCCGTCAGACTGGTCTAGGTCTTATGTTGCCTGGCACCATCCCCCTAACATCCAGGGGTAGGAAGTCAAATCTCTCCAAGGTAATTAGGAGGGTTGGGGCGGAGGTCGCTTCTGGTCGCCAATCCACTATTGATGGGGTCCTTAGAGCAGTAAATACCCCGCGTGGTGTCCCTCCATGAAGTGCTTGTCTTTTAATTGCAGGGGTTTGGCTAGTGCCTCTAAGAAACTAGCCTTGAGGAGACTCATCGAGACCGAACCGATTGACATTATTATGCTTCAAGAAACTCTGGGTATGGCTGATCAAATCTCCCAATCTCTTCAATCTATGATCCCGAGCTGTACATTTGTTGCCCTAGATGCTGCAGGGAGATCTGGGGGTCTGGCTATAGGATACAACCCTCGAACCATCCAGGTTGATGCATCTTGGGGGGGATCGAGATACTTGGGACTGGATATTTTCTCTGCTAATCTTGGTATGATTCTCAGGATTGTGAATGTGTATGGACCATGTCTACAAAGGGAACAATTTTGGCAGCGATTATTAAACCTCTCCCTTTTGGACTCAGAACATACTATTATCGGAGGGGATCTAAATTTCTCATTGGGGTTCAAAGAATCATGGGGGTCTGCGGCTCAAATTGATGCTATCACTGACCATATGACTAATCTGCTGGAACAGACCAATTTTATAGACGTCCCCATGCACAAACCGCTACCCACCTGGAGGAACAGAAGGGTGGGTGATGCAGCATTGGCTCGTAGACTTGACAGATTCTTAATGAAAGGACCGCTCCTACAGCAGCTGCATCACTACAAACAATGGGTGGGTTCGGGAGGCTTATCGGATCACTCACCTATATATCTGGAAATCCAAGGGCCTTTCAAAAATCCGAAAGCCCCATTCAAATTCAACCACGTCTAGCTGAGTGACCCCGCTTACATCAAGATGGTTTCCAACTTCTGGATTGCAAATCCTATTAACCGAGCAGAGTCCTTCGCAAAAGGTTTTTGCAATAATCTCTCTGAGATTAAACACCTCTCTATTAAATGGGCTAGGGAGAAACACTCACGGGAAACCTCACAGCTCACTAATATTGAAGCTGAGCTGAGCTCATTACTTGATGATCGAAGTTTGGGATTCATCTCTGCAGAGGAAAAGATACGATTGATTGAGCTAGAAAATCAGAAGGCCAACATTCTAAAGGAGCACGAGGAAACCCAGAGGTTGAGGAGTAGAGAAATATGGTTAAAAGATAGGGACGATAATACGAGGTTCTTTCAAAACTATGCCAAGGGAAGAAAGGTAACTAACACCATTTGGAAGCTTCCTATGCCTGAGGGAGGCTATGCCGATACCTTCAACAAGCTAGCACACCTTGGCACTTCAAATTTCCGGAACCTTTACAAATGTCCTCGCGAAGCAAATCTTCCAGATATTATAAATGTGGCGGGACACTTTCCAAGGTTTGTCAATGAGGATGATGCTGAAGAGCTCTTCGCACCAGTCAACTTCGGGGAACTTGAAGGCACGTTAAAATGGTTCAAAAAATATAAGAGTCCATGCCCGGATGGCTGGACCATTGAATTCTATCTGGTATTTTATGAGGTTCTGGGGCAGGACCTATTGAATTTGGTGGAGGAAAGCAGAACTTCGAGATCCCTATACCATGCCATCAATTCGACCTCAATCGCTCTCATCCCAAATTCTGATTCCCCATCCTCTTTTGATGATTATAGGAATATATCCTTATGCAACTGCCTATTTAAGATTATTTCTAAGATTATTGAAAATCGACTCAAGCCGATCCTCTCCAGGCATATTGCTCCTCAACAATTTGCCTTCCTCGAATCCATACAGATCCATGAAGCCATCGGATTGGCACAGGAAGCCATCCACTCTATCTGAACCAAGCATCTATAAAGCATCATTCTCAAGATTGACTTGTCCAAAGCTTTTGACCGGATCAGTTGGCTTTATATTAAGATTATGCTGATTCATTTGGGCTTCCCTCACAATTACAACACTCGGATTATGGCCTGCATTACCACACCCTCCTTCAGTGTCCTCATCAATGGCTCGGCCTCTCACTTCTTTCACTCTGAAATGGGGCTTAGGCAGGGCTGCCCTCTATCCCCACTTCTCTTTCTTATTGTCATGGAGGGTCTAAGTCATTTAATTGCATCAGCCAAAAGGGATGGAGATATCTGTGGACTCAAGATCACAGAGGACTGCATCCTCACACATCTCCTATTTGTGGACGATGTGCTTATTTTGCTTGATGGCAGCATTCGGGACTCCAGATCTTTCTCCAAGATTCTCCTCCTCTTCTCGTCCGCTACTGGGATGCTTTCCAACCAATCCAAATCCACCATTACCTTTACTCATACCTATGTTCATGAATCCCAATTTGCTCACCAGGTCTTTCCCTACAGTATCCTCCCCTTGGATAGAGGTATCAAATATCTGGGTTATTGGCTTAAACCTACCTGCCATAGAATTGCAGATTGGGTCTGGCTAGTTACTAAACTGGAAAAGAAACTATCCATATGGAGTCATAGATATTTATCCAGGGTGGGTAGATTGGTGCTTATCAAATTGGTCCTCGAAGCTAAACCGGTTTATTGGATGGCACTTGCATGGATTCCCAGGAATATTCTATCTCGATTGAAACAATTATGCAATAGATACCTCTGGAACGGGAATCAGGATAAAAGATTATTTTCTTGGGTCAGCTGGAAAAAAATTGTTTTGCCAAAGAAATGGGGAGGATGGGGACTGAAAGATCTCCCCCTTTTCGCCCAAGCCCTAGCTGCTAAAATGGGCTGGACCTTGCTGACTGGTCAAAATCTATGGACTCACATCTCATATCATAAATATATCTGGCCACAAAACATGCTGGACTGGGCTCGTCTTCCCACATGGTAGTCAATGGGTACTTCATCTGTATGGAAGGCATTACTCCACTCCCTCCCCCATATAAGAGACAATCTGATGTGGCGAATTAATGATGGCTCCCTGGGTAGGATCGGGCTGGATCCGTGGATTGGCTGTGGAGGAAGACACCTACTATCTAGAGACCTCATCACATATCTGCATGCACATGATATCAAGGTTTTCTCACACATTGCAGACCAACAAAATTCGAATATATTTTCACAAGCTTGGAAATCGGCACAGCATCTCGACCTTCCTCCCCGATGGCACCAGGAATGGAATGAATATATCCAAGCACTAACGGAATCCCACATCAGGATAAAAGAGGGACCTGATGAATTAGTCTGGTGTCTGGCAGAGAATGGTATTTGTTCCCCAAATTCAAGTTATAGCTCATTGATACAACACAAAAAACCAGAACAGACATTGAATTGGTGGAGTCACATTTGGAAGCTTACTGCACCTCCATGCACTAGACTATTCTTCTGGTGCATTCTTAAAGACATAGTGCCCACGGGGGAGCATCTAACTCACAGAGCTATTTTTGGGCCTACCTGGTGCATTCTGTGTAAACGTGAATCGGAATCCACGGAACATCTGTTCTTACTCTACACTGCATTACAAGCTCTTTGGCAGAGTATATCCTCATCTATCGTTTTCACTGGGTTATGGACTGGCAATGATCTTAGTAGTGCATGAGAGGATTGGTCTGGCAGACACAAGGGAACTAAACTTCAGTACCTCCCCTTGCTTGCCAGCTGGTCTGTCTGGCAGGCACGCAACCAATACATATTTGATAACAAAACTGTGAGTTGGCCACACATTGAGGCTGGCATAATCTCTGCATATCATGAATTGCCGGATCCTATACCTCCTAGAGAGCGTCGCACTCACCCACCTCCCAGCATTGACAAAACTACCCCCTAGGTCTTCTTTGATGGAGGTGGCTTCATTCTTTTCATAAATGAACAACATTTTTACAAAGTAAAGATGGGATTAGGAGCTGGCACCAACAATTTCGCGGAACTCATTACCCTCCATCACCTATTGCATTTCTCCTTGGGACATTAGTGCTTCAATCTAAATATATTTGGGGACTCAAAGATTATTATTAACTGGTTCAATAGCATATACGTTAGCCACATACACACACTCAGCAACATATTAAACGAAGTGAATATTTTCAAGGCGGAATTTAACAATATCTCTTGTAATCACATTTACAGGGAGCATAACAGCAGCGCTGACCAAAAGGAGGCCGCGTCATTACCCAAAGGAGAATGGGTGATACAAGAGCAGAGGGGGACTGATGAATTTCGCTATTATCACCGGCCATATATAGATCAGCATTATCAAGGGGACCCTAGTCCCTAATCTAAAATTGTTTTTTGTAAAGAACTGTAAAAACTCAAATTTTTGAAACTTTTTTTTTGATGTTATATACTTGAGATATTATATTGGAAGGGGCCCTACGAGGCCTATGTACAGGCGTAAACAGATACATAATAGTATATAAACAGTTGTTTTGTGTTTTAGGCAGATCGCCCCGCGTGGTGTATCTAGACAGCTCAGAGTCCCTCATGTTAGACTCAGATTACAGCATATGCAACAGCATTTACAATATGTAATTTTCTCTATACTAATGAAAATTACAGATTTTTCCAGTGGAAAAAAAAAAAATTAAGGTCCATTTTACCATCATTGTTCATGATTTGACAGTGAGAAAATGGCTAAGAGGAGTGGGGGGGAGCATTTAAGGCTGAATTTAAGAGCGAGATCTTTGAAAATCTGTCGTTAATCTAGCATTTATGAGCAGATTTTGGGGGGAAGAATTGAATTTGAATTCGAATTTGCCTATAAATTACAGATGGTTGACCAACGAGAAACACTTTGCATTCTAAGAGTTTATGTGTCGTGTTGTCTGGTGTGCATGAACTGTGAGTTCTTTGAGGACTTGGTGGCTAGTTCTGTGTTTGACAGGTTACCTGAGGAAACCCAACAGCTCATTAACAGCTTCATGTTTGCACCCGTGGAAATTGCAAGTGCTGGAGGGTCTATTGCCCCTGAGGTCGTAAGTATGGAGGTTCCCACATCAGTGCTGAAGTCACCGAGGTCACCTAGGCTGAAGCCTACGCTGGTAAGAGAGGTCCCTAAGCCAAAGAAGGATAAACAGAAGAAGACGTTGCCGGTGCACGAGTCTGTAACAACCTTGGTGAAAATTCCATGTAAAAATATATAAATACCATGGTTGATGGGACACGTATTCCAAGCTGAATGGTGGGCAAGACATCCTAGGAGGTGTTAATTTGGTGTTTTATGGCTAAGGAAATTGGCAAAGGCAATGGATAAGGCATTAAAGAGGCAAAAAGGTATTTTGGCACATTTATTTATGAAAATAATGGAAATTAGGAGAAAAGGAAGGTGAAACGTCACACTTTGCATGTGAGGAGGAAATTGAAGGAAAATAATGGAAAATGAAGAAAATAGAGGCCTCATTAATAAAAAGGCTTATGAGGATCAGTTGGCAAGCTTTTGTTAGTTTAGTTTTGGAGCTCTCTCATTATTCTCTCTCTCTCTCTTTCATACTCTTGGTTACTTAGAGTTTTCTTGGAGCACTCTTGGTGGGTGTGGCATACTTGGATTCTTGGAGCAAGAAGGAAAAGGAAGAGTAGGAAAGTGCAAGAGGGCATCGACATCAACAACTACATCATATTTTCTTGCAGGTATCGAGTTGCATGTATGATTTATTCACTAATTTTGGCATGCATGGCACATGCATGTGGTTTCTTGGTTGTGATCTATCATTAGCATGGAGGATTTCCTGCATTGACAGTGGATTTCCTTGCCTTGTTATTTCCTGGATAGCCATGGTGATTGTGGGTTTACTTTCATTGCTTTGTTTTTGTTGGTTCTCATGTTTCCGTAGCTTAGATTGAGTTATTAGTCCTGGAAGCCCTAGTTGAACGAACGCTCTAGAAGCCCTGTAACAGCTTGGGTTGAGTTATTAGTCCTGGAAGCCCTGGTTGAACAAATGCTTTGGAAGCCCTGTAACAGCTTGGGTTGAGTTACTAGTCCTGGAAGCCTTGGTTGGCCAAACGCTCTGGAAGCCCTTCATGGGTTGAGTTACTAGTCCTGGAAGCCTTGGTTGGACAAACACTCTGGAAGCCCTGTATAATTTGTGGGTTGAGTTACTAGTTCTGGAAGCCTTGGTTGTACAAACACTCTGGAAGCCCTGTGTAAGTTGTGGGTTGAGTTACTAGTTCTGGAATCCTTGGTTGGACATGTTAGCTCTGCTACATACTTCGAGATTTGAGGGTCAAATACATGTCTGGCCATGTTGGTTATGCTCACAAAGGACCCGTATTAGTCATCCTTCCCTTCCCCCTTCATTCCACTCACACTCTCATAACCCCCGCTATCTCTGTTTTCCTCCAAAACTCGGCATAAGCCCCTGTTTCATCAAGCCCCTAGGCACTAAGTTTTGAACTCATATAACCGTGCGCTTTCACAAAACCCCTAACCTGTCGTCTCCCTGTGACATCAAATGAAACTCGTGTGATTAAACCCCCGTCGTCTGATCATCTCCACCGTGATCGGACGGCGTCTACTCTTCCCACACCCGCAAACCAAACGCCTGTTAACTCGCGATCAAAGTGGTTTTCGTCACATCTCGTCTGCCACGCGTCATGCGTTGACTGGAATCACGCACTTTTGTACGATTACCACCCAAGCCCCAACGGCGATGCGATAAATACCGCTTACCGCCCGTCCTCCGTCCCCTCTCGTTAACCCCCGTGCATCTCCTCCGCCCGATAGCCGTTGGATCTTCCCACCCAAGATCCAATGGCTCGCGATCATCTTTGCTCTCGTTTCTTCCCGATACCTCCCGCTGAGAGATCTCCACTACCCATTCATTCGATCCAACGGCTGATATCTATTCCCATCCTGCCCATGCATCCGCCATGCAGTCCTCACGTCCTTGAACTTTCCCATGCATCCGAAGGACGAAGGTGGCTGGTATCTAGTACACGGCGCATTAGATCCTCAACCACCGCTTTCAACAGACCATGTACCCGAGAAGAAGAAGGACAAGGCTCGAGCAGAAATTTACATTTAACAAGCATGGCATTTTGGCTTATATGACACTCCAGCCACTTCAGAGTACAGCAGAGCACCCGAGAAGATCAAATCATTCACTACAGCAAGCAATTGCACTCAGAAGTTCTGCCAGGCAGTTAAAGCAGTTGGTGGTCCATTATGACCCCTCCATGCCTAGAATAGCAGAACATTTTTGTAATCAAACTCTATATATACCCAAAAAATAGATGTAATCAAGGTTGATGGTTGTTGTTTTGATGTAAGGTTCAACTTCTAGAGACTGTAACTGCTTTGATACTTGCAGCGTCTCGTCTTCATTTTTAGCTAATACAAGCTTCTTTTGTTGTTAATCGCTCATTTTACATTTCTATTATGTTCTGGGTTGTGCTTGATTTGTAGTTTTCCTGAACCCTTGATGTGTAACATTAGAGGAGCTGTCATCCTACCTCTGTGTTATAGTCATGCATGTATCAGTGAATGTGTTAATCATGTTTCTCTTCACTTAGTGACGGAGAGCTGACATCCTGTCTGTACACTAGGGAATTAGATTTGCAGACCTTTTTACTGGTTGCAACCGGCCATCACAGGGTCTTGTGCATCTGTTAGTGTGGCCAGTATTCTCCATATTCACCCAATCCTTCAACTGTGAGTAATTGGTCGTCTAAAGCCTTGTAGTCTGGGGGTGTTCACGCATGTCTGGAGTCCAGCAAAGTAGGAGTGGTTATCTGGCTTGAACAAGTATCATTCCTTCGATTCATCCATTTCCAACATTAAGTTAAGTTTGTAATGTTCCCAAGTATCTCTGAGCTACAACCTAGGAGAGTTTCTTGGGGTGATAACAGGACAAACACTCTGGAAGCCCTGGAAGGCTTTGATGGAGACCAATCTGATGATGGTTTTTGGTGATGTCCGCCCGTGAGGTGGAATCACTATTTAATGGGTTGAGGTGGGTGGCCTCTGGAAGATAGTGCCTGACCCTGAGAAGATTGCTAAGCAGAAGAAAACATCACAGAAAGGAGCATCAGGATCAGGTAAGCCTAAGAAAACTTATGCATCTCTGAGAGAGAAGGTTATAGCCGAGGATATACAGTTTGAAGATTTAGAGCCTAGCACTATTAGTAAAGAAATACCTTCAGAGATTCATACAGCTCCTTGTTCAGTAAATTCCCCTTTGGATCTCAGTCCAAAGAAAGCCTCCCATACAGTCCATCATTTCCCTTCAGTTCTATCATCTATTTCATTACTTCCTACTACTAAATCTACCAGTATCCTTCCACCTATCCCATTCATGGTAGGCCAGCAAGCTCCCACGAAGATGGAAAGAATCATAGCTACTAGGTATGGACCCCTGGTCTTGCCTGTTCCTTTGAATGTCATGCCTGCAGGAGTGTATCAGAAATATATGCCCAAGTTCACTGGTACAGAGGGAGTAACAGTTGAAGAACACCTTCAGTCTTTTTACAGTTATGCTGATAACTTAGATATCAATGAGGATGATGTGTGGATGAGAGGATTTGTCCAAAGCCTTGATGGGGAGGCTAGAAAGTGGTTCAGAGAATTGCCCCATAGGTCAATAGCAGAAATTGAGGCATTGGATGATGCATTCTTGAAGCAATGGGGAGATAGAAAAGACCTGCTCTATGTTGTGGCCAGCAACAACCCCCCTTTGTTCATTTAAGTGTTGACCAAAGTACTAAATGAATGGGGACCCTTAGTTAATTATTTTGTTTTTAGGAAAAACAAGAGTTTCCTTTCCTCAAAATAGGGTTACCATCATCGGCTTAGGTAAGTCTTTTGAATATTTTAAACCTAAGTCTATGATAAGGAGAAAATCTTTAAAGTCGCCTTGCAAAAAGATACGAAATACCTCCATTTCTCTTTAAATATCAATATGCGCAAGATCCTCGTGTTAAGAATAACATCGCGTCGCAACAAAGTAATACTCATAAAGAAAAACTTAAAAATTCACCGATCTGCGATAACGCCGATCGCAAGATCGCATATCGCAGAAACAAGCCGGCAAGATTTGGCAAACATCAAACTTCTGCGATCTACGATGTTGCGATCACTGTGATATTGCACCCTTGCGATTTGCGATGGTGCGATTTGCGATCGCGCGATATGCGAGGTTACGTAAGCAAATCATAAATCACTTCATTACGAATCCTTCGGGCACGCCATTCAAAGAAAAGCCACTTACCATAATCTGACTAGAAATCATGCGCTTTTAATGATAGTAAATGAATTAGTTGTCAGTTATTAAATGAATTAAAGACGCGTGCCTTTATAGAGATTTACTTCACGTAAGGTGGCATATTTGATACATCTGTTGCATTTAAAACTCTCCCATCACCTTTCTGGATCAGTCATTTCCATTTCACTCGTAATCTGCAAGAACGAAGAGCTAAGATGATTCAAACACAAACGCAGGAAGAAATGGGAAAGAAAAATAAAGCTCAAAGCTCCGAAGCGAAGGAAAAGACGAAGGAGATGGCGCCTTTGTATACAGACACAGCCTGTAACAGAGACACGGGGATATCAACATGGGAAAGCATGTACAGGCTGCTAGAAGAGGAAAATCCTAGAATAATGAAGGTTGTTGCCGTCGCGAGTTCACAACGCTCTTCTGAGGCGTCCTTAGAGGACCTAGAATGTTCATTTCTTCACAGAATAGCGGCAAGACCCAAAATTCTACCATATAAGGATATGATCAAGTGGATACTGGATGATGCAGACATGAACAACAAACAATTCAAAGTTCAAGGACACGGGCTCATTGGATCGTTTGTTGCGCAAGATTTGAAGCTTATGTATCATCTTCCCGAACCGCAAGCGACCTATAACGCAGAATTCGTTAAGAAATTCGCGGCGGAGAACCCAGACCTATCAGAGACCACCAAAGATTGGTCTAGAAAAGAGGAGCCACTCAAAAAGGACAAAAACGGTATGTACAGCACTGGTTCCCTCACCTCTCCATATTGTTTTGCTGCGGCCATGCTTTGTAGGTTATTTGGGATGCCGGATATCAACAAGTTTTCGTCTGAATGGCTACCATTAATTGATGCTGCCACAAACGCCGATATTATAGATTGGGCCAAAATCCTTTCTGATAATCTATACACGGCGATTATCAATTACTGGTCCAAAAGATCCTTGTCTCAAAGGATCTATCCTCCTTTTTATATGTCTGCATATGTTATGGATTATGTTTGTCTTGTGTCTAAATTCCTTATTATGGGTTGGAAATGGACTACCCAGGACCCATTGCCTATCCATGTTTATCATAAGGTGTTATGGGATTCTCAATTCGCCCCTCACTTCTACCAGATTTGCCACGGGCTTATTTTGCCCTTGTATAGAATAATGTATGATAAAGACCCCCCAAGGTGCTCTCCCGAGGCACAAATCGACATCATCCCCATCGCGAGATGGTTCGGGGAAGAATGGTTTACTTATATTAGAGTTTTTGGAAGCACTGTATCTCCACATGTCCTACCTCTATATATCCCTGATAAACTTTTGGCTCGGGAAATTGCTTATCAAACCTGTTCATAAGGCGGCCTGACCAAAGACCTAAAGGACAAGAAGAAGGCCATATGGGCTCAATTTCCTGTAGCTTGTGGGGCCTTCTCATTGTTCGATATGGGACACGCTTTCGGCGAAGTGGAGAATGTGATGTGTCTTCAATTATTTAAATTCCCAGCAAGGCCATTTGACCCAAATGATGTTGCCCAAGAGTTCACAACGAACATCAAAATAAAAGTGTTCTCTGGAAAGAAAGATTTGTTTGATGATTTGTTTCAGAGTAGAAGTTCGCTCCAAGAAATTTTGCGGGAAGCTCGGTTGAGGTTGTCTCCAGATGACCTCCAAAGATTCATGTTATACAGGGAAAGAAGGCTGGCCAGTATTCCTCTAGAGAAGCTGCGACTGCCTGCTAGAGAGCCAACTCCAAGCATTAGCCTCAGTGAAAACTCTAGCACTTCCAGATCTAAATCCAACGCTACGCAAGGAGTGCCTGAGCATCCTAAAGAGTCTGGATACGACCAAGGAAAAAATGAAGAAACAACTAAAGATACAGCTCAGTCAAGTGCAATGTCTGAACAGCAAGTTATCGCCTCCCCGCCAAGAGATGTCCCCCCTCCTATCATCGAAGCACCACTCGTCACAACAGAACTGGACAAAGAATGGGAAACCTTCAATGAATTGATCAATCTTGAAGGGCAAGCCCCGAAAACACCTGTGAAAAATACACAGGTAGTGCAAGAAGTGATTCCGCCCATAGTCAGTAGTGTCACAGAAACGGAGCACATTCCTATCGCTCCACCTTCTGAGCTTCTACTTAATGTAGAAGAAATTCCCCCACTGGATGTATTCTATAGTCCCCAACACAAAGCAGTTGTAAGGAGACAGAGGAAGAAAAGAAAACTAGAAAATACACTGTCACAAGATGTTGAACATTTGGACGTCTTATGGAAAGACCCCAACAATAACCCGACTGAAAATCTCACTAAGCTGTCTCAGATCGCAAGAGCATATGCTTCTGCAACTATTGATAAAGCATCGGAAGTTCAACAACTATTGAAAGAACAAGAAGATCAGATACAGCTGCTACAACAACAGTTGCAACAACCCAATGCTAACACTGAAGCTTCCAAACAGCTCGAGAAGCTGCAGGAAGACTTTCAACAGATGTAGATAGGCTATCAAAGAAGTCTAGACGAGAAAGGCAAAAAATTGCAGACTTTACAAGAAATGCATAAAGATGAGCCTAATCTGGCAGAATTTATTTCAGAAACTATTGGCTTAAATGAGCAACTACTGCAGCAACAGGAAGAGTTGGGACGTAAAATATCACAGTGGAGTCACTATTGCGAGCTGAGCGATAAAATCACCAATCAGGTGGTAGACTTGCGGAGTGACTATGATCAGAGTGACAGAAGGGTGACGGAATATTTAACTTGGCAGGATGATGATGAAGGGAAAAGAGCAGGTGCACCCAGGATAAACGAAAACCATAAAGAACTGCTCTTTAATAAATGGGACGATCAAATCAGGCAGGCGGAGCGAGCAGCGGAGACAGCGGCTACACAGGCAAGCATTCTTATCGACTGTGTAAATGAGAATTTACATAGGGCCAATTTAATCGCAGAGACCACCCTGGGGTACCTACCAAATAAGTTACAACTGGAAGTAGAATGGAAGCAGAGAGCGCAGGCAAAGGGGAGAGCAATCCAAGCACTAGCCGGGTTGAATTGGGAATGTTACTGGACGTACTTGGTCAAGCCACACATCCAATGGATGACGGTGAAGTGCATCACAAACGCGGCTGAAAAAGTAGCGCCAGCTCTTGTAGATGTTGTTTTCGCAGCCCAGCTCAGCACCGAAATCAGTCAACCGACTCTCCTCAAGCCCATGCTGAACACTTGCAACTTTAAGGACCAAGTTCAGAAGTAGCCTTATTTAGAATGTTGTTTTTTCTTTTAACTAGATTAGAAAAAGGACGGTCATTTGAAAACCGCATCCTAAATTTTGTAATAATGCTATTATTAGAATTAGGAAGTAGTATTTTAACCCTTCTCATGCATTTAGAGAAGGGTCCAGAAATTTGTCAAAAATTGGTCCTCGGAACATGCACTTCTGCACCCTCAGAGGAGGTTTTGATGAATGGATGGATCGAGATTTATTAATGTTTGCATTTAATGTCTGCTACTGATGTTGCACTTTTGTACTCTTAGTAGATGTTAGAACAAGTAGAGATAAACCGTTATTGCTTGAAGCTTATGAGTAAAACCAGTCATAAATGGTACTTTTATCTCTTGACCAATTTATGCTTGTATTCTTAAAGTGATATGCAGTTTTCAGTTGTTTATATGTTAATGCTCAAATGTGTGGGTTACCATTTGGCACTTTTGTACGGTGGAGTCATTTATTTGTGCTCAATATATGAATAACTTATTATGCGATATGTTGTTCACAATTGTTTTGCTTAACTTTTTATGCAGAATTATTTATCTTAATTGATTTCTATTCTTATGATAGTTGAATGATCTTTATTACCAGTTATTGTTCGAAATCTCTTTAGATCGCATAATAGAAGAAATACACCCCGGGTTAGCGTAGATTAGATGTGTTGTTTCTCATTAGATTACAATAGCCTAGAGTTAGTTTAGAAATTTGAATTAAATTAGCTTAAAATACTCTTAGGTCAGCATCATCCAACTCTACACACACACACACCCTTTACATTGGGAAACTGGTCCCATTATCCCCAATCGGACCCGCTATACCAAACGGATAAGGAGCTGCCAACCAAGGTCCGGACCGAGTGGGTATCCCCCTTGTTGTCGACCCGATTTTCGGGGCCTCAACATATTTGGCGCTAGAAGGAGGGCCTGAACATAGTGTCTGTTGGAACGATTTTCAATTGAAAATTTTGAATCAGGATGGCTGCTCGTAAAATTCCTATTTGGAGTTGCATCCATGTTCCTACCTCTTCCAACACTCCACCAGAAGTGGTAAGACTCTTGTCTCAGGTAAAATTCAATGGTAAGAATAATTCTTCTGCTTTTAATCATGCCCTTCAATTTATTCAAAAAGTTTCAAGTTCTGATATTCAGAGAATTGATGAAGGCATTTTGTGCTGGAGTTTTACTCTTACATTCACGGCGGAAGCTAGAAAATGGTGCAGAACCCTCCCAGTTGCATCAATTCACAGCTGGGACCAATTCGTCAAAACTTTCATTTTTGAATTTGATTGTTATGACTATGACCAGGTATATGATGAAATTGATTATCTACGGAAACAAGATGAATCTGTTAGGGATTTTAATATGCGATTTCATCTTAATTGTCTAAAGTATGATCTTGAAAGTGAACTCACGAATGAAGAATCTTCAGATTATGCTAAGTATTCCCTGCCTCCTATGGCTAATCAAGCATAAATTAGTTCAACCTTTGTCTCATTTTCTTATAATATGAATGAGGATTCCAAGTTGAATATACAAATCAGCCATGATGAAGAAAGTCCCCAGAGCCTGGGAGTCATGCATGCTCTAATGCAAGAAGACAAAAGCGAGAATGCTGGAGGAAAGCCTACCTTGGAACCAGGAGATGACTTTGATACAAGGTCAGATAATATCATTGTAAATCAACAAATGCAAGTGCCAAGGTTAGAACAGCAAACTATTTCTCTTTCAAAAAGTATCAGTACACAAAGGTATGATCTAAAGCCCGATGTCTATGATGAATTTGATGAACAAAGATTTTTCCATGATGATTTCAAATGCATTGTTCCATAATCGCATTTTTCTCTTTATCCTGATGTTTTTTGGGATGATAATTTCTCCCCTCTCAATATTAAAGATATCCCAAAAAACATAGAGGATTATTCAAACAAGCCATCATTAGGTTTTCAAGATAAAGAGATAGCTATAGAACATCCTTTGGCCATTTTCAAACAAGAACCACTTGACCTTCCTTGTTTGAAAATATATGACGAAAAAGAGAAATCTAGGGAAACCTGTAAAATCATTTATGATAGCTACTTTGACAACGATGATGTTGTTGAGTTATCCCAAGTAATTCAACTAAGCTCAGAAAATGAGAGATATCCTAATTCAGAAATCATATCAGTCAATCCTCATTTCAAAGTAAAAGATCGTTTGCATGATTTTACTATCTAAGACAATACCCCGATCTATGATTCATATCATGAGGAAACCTCCATCCCTGTTCACAATCATAACTTGTCTTCTGATTCACAAGACGGAATTCGAAGTTGCTCGGATCCCATAATTCTGGCCAGTTCTTGTGAGAAGCAAGATATTACAAGTAAATCCCAGTTGTGCTGTAACACTATTTGTACAGATAATCATTCCTTTCTTTCTCACTTGCACTCATTTTGTACAAAATCGGATTTTGCTTTGAATTTTCAGACTTTTGATAGATTACTGTGGCATGTTGAGCATCTTATCAAAGAACATTCGAAAGATGTGCCACCATTCTGGAAAGTTGAGCTGCGTCAAGGAAGTATAGAACTTTCTCAATTCCAAGATCAATCGATATCAGATTTTCTTAAGAAACTTCTTTGGCATCCAAAACACCATCAACCAAGGAAAGTACCTTTCGAAACTTGTTGGCAATTCGCGCCAATCGATAAAGATCTTTCCGGGAATTTCCATCTATTCTGCATCAAACTATTTGGTGATTTATATATGGAAACTTTCCTTTTAAACGAAATCGCTAAAAGATCAGCTTTAACGAACAGTAAGTTACAAGCCATTGAAACTAAAAAATCATATTCACAACCTGGCTTGTCATCCTTCCTATTACGAGATCATCAATCCATAACAGAAGTTCATCCAAATTTTTATGATCCGATAGGTATCCAGTTGGAAAGAAGTTTTCATGAGAAAGAAATATCAGACAGAATTCCAACTGAAGTTACGCATTCTTATTCCACATCCAACATTAACAGTCCAAGGAAAATTTTGTTCTTAATATTGATGTTTGGAAGTTACAAACGGCTAGGAATAAAAATGAAGAGATGGTTCCACTGGAAATATCATTTCACCTAGCTAATTTTCTATATATAGTTAGAATAGGAGTAGGAGTAATTTATCTAGGTTATTAGGTTTACTTTTTGATAGGCAAAATAAGAGAAGGGATTATCCCTATTCTGTACATAACCCTAGAGAACGTCTACCTCTCATTACAGTTAAATATTTTTCTCCATAATAAAATTTTCTATGGTTAACAGCATTTGACATTTACTAAAGACACCTTTTCTCCATCAAAGATTTTGAACTTCTGCTTCTATGAATAGCAAATCTTTTGAAAACTTGATCTTTATTATCAATAGAACTTTAACCCAGATATGATGCTAGTTTCAACTCCAATAAATTTGAAGAAAGTTATCTTGGTGAAGAAATTGTTTTAGGTCAGTACAATGAAAGGTATCAATAATGAAATAAAGATTCTCTGTAGAAACAGCCTTTTCCAAACAACTCTAACATTGTCGTCCAGAACTTTCTTAAGGAAAGAAAATTTGACTTCCTCCCTGCTAAAGGAAATCGCAGCATTCAGAGGAACAATCCAAAAAGAAACACTATATCTCAAAGAATAAGAGGTCTCATCACAAGCTGGCTTATCATGATCACAGATATTATAACTTGCTGACTTTGCCGATACTGTCCACCAAAACAGGGCAACGACTCAAGATTGTTGCAATCAAAAGACAAGGGGTCTCATCACGAGCCAGCTTGTTCAACAAAAGTGTAAATCAAGTGAATGATTGTGTCATAATTTGGCCACCAAAACAAGACATTGTTCTTTAGAGAATAAAAAGGAAAAAGTGTCAAAATGGGTTTTTCTCTGAAAAAGTTGTAAATAACCTTAAGCAGGATAAAGGATCATTATTGGGTAATAGGTAACCCTGTCGAGGCTATGGACGCCTGCTGGCAGCAGAGGCTCTACCTGCGACAAAGGAGCATATTTAAAAAAAAAAGGCTACTACACAGGGGAAACTTTATTTTATGTTTTACAAGACCAAGTAATGGCTGATGTAAATGCAAGGACAAGCTGAGGATGTAAGTAATTAAAATAGAAAAAGGTTGAAACAAAACATCATTGACAGTTTGAAGTATGATATGCTTTATCTTTTTATAATAAAGTTTAAGTTCTCTGAGAAAAAAAAAAAAATCAGGAGTTTGAAAGCGTCAATAGAAGATCAGAGATAACTGGTTCTCCCAAGTGAATCGCCAATTGTTGTGGCCAGCAACAACCCCCCTTTGTTCATTTAAGTGTTGACCAAAATACTAAATGAATGGGGACCCTTAGTTATTTATTTTGTTTTTAGGAAAAACAAGAGTTTCCTTTCCTCAAAATAGGGTTACCATCATGGGCTTAGGTAAGTCTTTTGAATATTTTAAACCTAAGTCTATGATAAGGAGAAAATCTTTAAAGTCGCCTTGCAAAAAGATACGAAATACCTCCATTTCTCTTTAAATATCAATATGCGCAAGATCCTCGTGTTAAGAATAACATCGCGTCGCAACAAAGTAATACTCATAAAGAAAAACTTAAAAATTCACCGATCTGCGATAACGCCGATCGCAAGATCGCATATCGCAGAAACGAGCCGGCAAGATTTGGCAAACATCAAACTTCTGCGATCTGTGATGTTGCGATCGCTGCGATATTGCGCCCTTGCGATTTGCAATGGTGTGATTTGCGATCGCGCGATATGCGAGGTTACGTAAGCAAATCATAAATCACTTCATTACGAATCCTTTGGGCACGCCATTCAAAGAAAAGCCACTTACCATAATCTGACTAGAAATAATGCGCTTTTAATGATAGTAAATGAATTAGTTGTCAGTTATTAAATGAATTAAAGACGCGTGCCTTTATAGAGATTTACTTCACGTAAGGTGGCATATTTGATACATCTGTTGCATTTAAAACTCTCCCATCACCTTTCTGGATCAGTCATTTCCATTTCACTCGTAATCTGCAGGAACGAAGAGCTAAGACGATTCAAACACAAACGCAGGAAGAAATGGGAAAGAAAAATAAAGCTCAAAGCTCCGAAGCGAAGGAAAAGACGAAGGAGATGGCGCCTTTGTATACAGAAACAGCCTGTAACAGAGACACGGGGATATCAACATGGGAAAGCATGTACAGGCTGCTAGAAGAGGAAAATCCTAGAATAATGAAGGTTGCTGCCGTCACGGGTTCACAACGCTCTTCTGAGGCGTCCTTAGAGGACCTATCATGTTCATTTCTTCACAGAATAGCGGCAAGACCCAAAATTCTACCATATACGGATATGATCAAGTGGATACTGGATGATGCAGACATGAACAACAGACAATTCAAAGTTCAAGGACACGGGCTCATCAGATCGTTTGCTACGCAAGATTTGAAGCTTATGTATCATCTTCCTGAACCGCAAGCGACCTATAACGCACAATTCGTTAAGAAATTCGCGGCGGAGAACCCAGACCTATCAGAGACCACCAAATATTGGTCTAGAAAAGAGGAGCCGCTCAAAAAGGACAAAAACGGTATGTACAGCACTGGTTCCCTCACCTCTCCATATTGTTTTGCTGCGGCCATGCTTTGTAGGTTATTTGGGATGCCGGATATCAACAAGTTTTCGTCTGAATGGCTACCATTAATTGATGCTGCCACAAACGCCGATATTATAGATTGGGCCAAAATCCTTTCTGATAATCTATACACGGCTGTTATCAATTACCGGTCTAAAAGATCCTTGTCTCAAAGGATCTATCCTCCTTTTTATCTGTCTGCATATGTTATGGATTCTATTTGTCTTGTGTCTAAATTCCCTATTATGGGTTGGAAATGGACTACCCAGGACCCATTCCCTATCCATGTTTATCATAAGGTGTTATGGGATTCTCAATTCGCCCCTCACTTCTACCAGATTTGCCACGGGCTTATTTTGCCCTTGTATAGAATAATGTATGATAAAGACCCCCCGAGGTGCTCTCCCGAGGCACAAATCGACATCATCCCCATCGCGAGATGGTTCGGGGAAGAATGGTTTACTTATATTAGAGTTTTTGGAAGCACTGTATCTCCACATGTCCTACCTCTATATATCCCTGATAAACTTTTGGCTCGGGAAATTGCTTATCAAACCTGTTCAGAAGGCGGCCTGACCAAAGACCTAAAGCACAAGAAGAAGGCCATATGGCCTCAATTTCCTGTAGCTTGTGGGGCCTTCTCATTGTTCGATATGGGACACTCTTTCGGCGAAGTGGAGAATGTGATGTGTCTTCAATTATTTAAATTCCCAGCAAGGCCATTTGACCCAAATGATGTTGCTCAAGAGTTCACAACGAACGTCAAAACAAAAGTGTTCTCTGGAAAGAAAGATTTGTTTGATGATTTGTTTCAGAGTAGAAGTTCGCTCCAAGAAATTTTGCGGGAAGCTCGGTCGAGGTTGTCTCCAGATGACCTCCAAAGATTCATGTTATACAGGGAAAGAAGTCTGGCCAGTATTCCTCTAGAGAAGCTGCGACTGCCTGCTAGAGAGCCAGCTCCAAGCATTAGCCTCAGTGAAAACTCTAGCACTTCCAGATCTAAATCCAACGCTGCGCAAGGAGTGCCTGAGCATCCTAAAGAGTCTGGATACGACCAAGGAAAAAATGAAGAAACAGCTAAAGATACAGCTCAGTCAAGTGCAATGTCTCAACAGCAAGTTATCGCCTCCCCGCCAAGAGATGTCCCCCCTCCTATCATCGAAGCACCACTCGTCACAACAGAACTGGACAAAGAATGGGAAACCTTCAATGAATTGATCAATCTTGAAGGGCAAGCCCCGAAAACACCTGTGAAAAATACACAGGTAGTGCAAGAAGTGATTCTGACCATAGTCAGCAGTGTCACAGAAACAGAGCACATTCCTATCGCTCCACCTTCTGAGCTTCTACTTAATGTAGAAGAAATTACCCCACTGGATGTATTCTATAGTCCCCAACACAAAGCAGTTGTAAGGAGACAGAGGAAGAAAAGAAAACTAGAAAATACACTGTCACAAGATGTTGAACATTTGGACGTCTTATGGAAAGACCCCAACAATAACCCGACTGAAAATCTCACTAAGTTGTCTCAGATCACAGGAGCATATGCTTCTCCAACTATTGATAAAGCATCGGAAGTTCAGCAACTACTGAAAGAACAAGAAGATCAAATACAGCTGCTAAAACAACAGTTGCAACAAGCCAATGCTAACACTGAAGCTTCCAAACAGCTCGAGAAGCTGCAGGAAGACTTTCAACAGATGTAGATAGGCTATCAAAGAAGTCTAGACGAGAAAGGCAAACAATTGCAGACTTTACAAGAAATGCATAAGGATGAGCCTAAGCTGGCAGAATTTATTTCAGAAACTATTGGCTTAAATGAGCAACTACTGTAGCAACAGGAAGAGTTGGGACGTAAAATATCACAGTGGAGTCACTATTGCGAGCTGAGCGATAAAATCACCAATCCGGTGGTAGACTTGCGGAGTGACTATCATCAGAGTGACAGAAGGGTGACGGAATATTTAACTTGGCAGGATGATGATGAAGGGAAAAGAGAAGGTGCACCCAGGATAAACGAAAACCATAAAGAACTGCTCTTTAATAAATGGGAGGATCAAATCAAGCAGGCGGAGACAGTGGCTACACAGGAAAGCATTCTTATCGACTGTGTAAATGAGAATTTACACAGGGCCAATTTAATCGCAGAGACCACCCTGGGGTACCTACCAAATAAGTTACAACTGGAAGCAGAATGGAAGCAGAGAGCGCAGGCAAAGGGGAGAGCAATCCAAGCAATAGCCGGGTTGAATTGGGAATGTTACTGGACGTACTTGGTCAAGCCGCACAGCCAATGGATGACGGTGAAGTGCATCACAAACGTGGCCGAAAAAGTAGCTCCAGCTCTTGTAGATGTTGTTTTCGCAGCCCAGCTCAGCGCAATTAATTAGTCAACCGACTCTCCTCAAGGCCATGCTGAACACTTGCAACTTTAAGGACCAAGTTCAGAAGTAGCCTTATTTAGAATGTTGTTTTTTCTTTTAACTAGATTAGAAAAATGACGGTCATTTGAAAACCGCATCCTAAATTTTGTAATAATACTATTATTAGAATTAGGAAGTAGTATTTTAACCCTTCTCATGCATTTAGAGAAGGGTCCAGAAATTTGTCAAAAATTGGTCCTCGGAACATGCACTTCTACACCCTCAGAGGAGGTTTTGATGAATGGATGGATCGAGATTTATTAATGTTTGCATTTAATGTCTGCTACTAATGTTGCACTTTTGTACTCTTAGTAGATGTTAGAACAAGTAGAGATAAATCGTTATTGCTTGAATCTTATGAGTGAAACCAGTCATAAATGGTGCTTTTATCTCTTGACCAATTTATGCTTGTATTCTTAAAGTGATATGCAGTTTTCAGTTGTTTATATGTTAATGCTCAAATGTGTGGGTTACCATTTGGCACTTTTGTACGGTGGAGTCATTTATTTGTGCTCGATATATGAATAACTTATTATGCGATATGTTGTTCACAATTGTTTTGCTTAACTTTTTATGCAGAATGATTTATCTTAATTGATTTCTATTCTTATGATAGCTGAATGATCTTTATTACCAGTTATTGTTCGAAATCTCTTTAGATCGCATAATAGAAGAAATACACCCCGGGTTAGCGTAGATTAGATGTGTTGTTTCTCATTAGATTACAATATCCTAGAGTTAGTTTAGAATTTTGAATTAAATTAGCTTAAAATATTCTTAGATCAGCATCATCCAACTCTACACACACACACACTCTTTACATTGGGAAACTGGTCCCATTATCCCCAGTCAGACCCGCTATACCAAACGGATAAGGAGCTGCCAACCAAGGTCCGGACCGGTGGGTATCCCCCTTGTTGTCAACCCGATTTTTGGGGCCTCAACACTCTACTACCATACAGAGTTTGGAAACCTAAAGAGGGAGAATGGGGAATCTTTGCCTGATTTTAATAAAAGATTTAACCGTATGTATAGTAAGATACCAGCTGAAGTAAATCCAACCCCCACCTCTGCCAAACTCACTTACGCCAATGCTTTTGATTCTGATTTCTGCCTGCTTTTGAGAGAAAGAAGATGTGCCACTCTAGCTGATATGCAAGATGCAGCACTGGAGGTGGAATCAAATATTATGGCTGCAGAAAGCTTAAAAGTCATGCTGACAGAAGGAGGAAAAGAGGTGAGGCTTCTTCTTCCTCTGCTTCATCTTCAGAACCCAAGTTAGATAAAATGACTAAAATGATAGAGTCATGGCTACTGAGATATCTAAGCTGAAAGTTGAGCAGAGTTCTGGGAAAGCAAGGTTTCAAAACACATTTGCTCCAAGAAATCCAAATCCACTCAGAAGAGCAAATGAGCAGTTTCAAATCATTCAAAGGGGTAAAGAAGCAAATGAAGAACAAAGAGTTAAGGCTCCTTTCCAAAATGTAGTCACGGAGGAGGAGCAGTTTGAAGGGGAGGATGAAATCCGTTGCATGGAAGATAAAGGTAGTGCTACCTTTTTTACATTGGCAGCATATGAAGAATCATTACTGTAGGAACAAAACAGACAAGAGTGGGACAGAGAGGTTGTTCTGCAGACTGGTGAACAGCAAAGATATAATCTGAGGTCAAAAGCAAACAATGTCAAGGATAGTCCTACCCAAAAGGCTGTTGTCCAGACAGAGTCACAGAATATCAGACAGAAATACCAACAGCTGATCCAGTCATCCTCAAAGCACCATCTCAAGAGGTAAGAGGTCCTGATAAGTCCCCTTCCCCTTTCAGTTTTGAGTCAGAAGAATCCTTCTAATCATCCCATTTATGCTGTGGACACCGACTTTGGAGCTTGTATTCTCCAAATTGAAAAATCCCAGAAGGCCTCAATGCAGATCAAGAAGCCAACAAATCAGGCCAAGGGAGAGCAAGAAGGTCTAATTTGGGAGATGTTCTTTGATGGAGCATGTTCCAGGGAGACCGCGGGAGCAGCGGTGGTGTTGATCTCTCCAGAACAAGAAAGCACACATATGTCTTTTAAGCTGGCTTTCCAAATCACCAAAAATATAGCAAAATATGAAGCTCTACTATTGGGCCTTAACGCAACTAAAGACAGAGGAATCAGAAATATAAAAGTGTTTGGAGATGTCGATCTTATCATTCAGCAAGTGAATAGAACATTTCAAGCAAAGCACACAATGCTGAAAGCATACAGAGATGAGGTATGGAGACTCAAAGATTCCTTTGATAATTTGTGTATCTCATATGTCCCTAGAGCCAAAAATCAGCTTGTTGATTCCCTTGTTGTGTCTGCCAGCATGTTTATTCCTCCCATGCCTCCCAAACTAGTTTATGAAGTCCATATGAAATATAGACCATCCTTGCCTGATAATGTCCATCATTGGAAAGTTTTTGAGGATGATGATGAAGTAAATAGGTTTCTGCAAGTCATTGATGATTTTTCTGAAATCAAAATTGACCAAGAGAATGAAGCCTTGGAAGAAAGTCACCAATCCCAGCTTAGAAATAGAATTGGTAAAGATAGCATTATCCAACTGCCCAGCAATCATATACCTAAGGGTTTGGTTCCATTAGAAAAGTTGTTTGACTAGAATGATGTGCTTCATAAGGTTGCCCAAAAGGAAGACCAATTTGCAGTCTGTAAGCATAATATAGGGAGTCAAGATCAGCCCAGATACATAAATCTGTCCACTCATCTGTCTGCTGCCCAAAGTGCTGAATACTACCATTTAATGAAGCAATTTGCTGATGTCTTTGCCTGGGAATATAGTGACCTGAAAACATATGACAAAAATATCATCCAGCATAAAATCCCTTTAGAAAAAGACACCATCCCTTTTAAGAAGAAGCTGAGACCCATAAATCCTTTGCTCCTTCCTTTGATGGAAAAAGAAATTAAAAAGTTATTGGCTACCAAAATCATAGTCCCTCTCAGATATTCCAAATGGGTAGCCAACTTAGTGGTAGTGAGGAAGAAAAGTGGAGAAATCAGACTCTGTGTTGATTTCAGAAACTTAAACAAATGCTCTAAGAAAGACAATTACCCTCTACCCAAGATGGAGCATTTGCTGCAGAAGGTCGCAGGGGCCAAAGTAATGTCTTTCCTGGATGGATTTTCAGGCTATAACCAGGTTGCTGTACATCTAGATGACCAAGAGAAGACTGCATTTACCACTCCTTGGGGCACTTTTATGTATTTCAAGATGCCTTTTGGGTTGATGAATGCTAAAGCCACCTTTCAGAGAGCTATGGATATAGCATTTGTAGGGGAGAAGGATAAGTTTATCCTTGTCTACCTTGATGATATAACAGTATACTCCAGCAGCCATCATGACCATTTACAGCATTTGAAGAAAGTGTTCCTGAAGTGTAGAAGGTTTGGGATTTCAGTCAATCCTAAAAAATCACAGTTTGCTTTAGAAGAGGGTAAGCTGTTAGGACATGTTGTTTCTACTGCAGGTGTCTGAATTGACCCAGAAAGAGTAAAAGCAATACAGACCTTGTTTGTCCCGAGATCAAAGAAGGATATCCAGTCTTTTCTGGGCAAGATAAATTTTGTAAGGAGGTTTATCCCAAATTTTTCAGAACTTATAAAGCATATTACCTCCATGTTGAAAAAGGGGTCAGAGATTAAATGGACTGATGTAGCAAGAAGATCTTTTGAGTCTATTAAGAAAGCTATTATGGAAGCACCCACTTTAAGAAGTCCAGATTACAGCAAGGAGTTCCATATATTTTCATTTGCCTCTGAAGACACCCTTGCAGCAGTTTTATTGCAAGCAGATGAAGAAGGCACAGAGCATCCAGTGGCTTTTTTCAGCAAAACCTTAAGGGATACCGAGCTAAGGTATGATATTATAGAGAAACAAGCATATGCACTTATCAAGTCTTTCAAAGCTTTCAGAGTTTATATTCTGCACTCCAAGATAATTGCATATGTACCCTCTGCTTCAATAAAAGATGTCCTAACATAGCCTGATGCTGATGGAAGAAGGGCTAAATGGATTGCAAAGTTAATTGAATTTAATATAGAATTGAAGCCCACCAAGCTTGTCAGAGGTCAGGGCCTTGCTAGACTGATGGCTGAAGAAAATTGCAGATCATTGGACATAAATCTCATGGGCACAATTGCAGAAAATGGTCAAACAGAAGAAGAGGAAGCAGCTGAACCAGGGAAAGAACAGTCATTAGCAGAAAATCTAGCTTCTTGTGATTGGTACTCTGCAATAGCTAAATTCTTGCTGAAGCTAGAAATCCCTCCAGGCCTTAGTTCAAGCCAAGCCAGAACTGTTAAGCTCAGGGCAGCAAAATATTGCATTCATGAAAATCTGCTCTATTGGAGGGACCCATCTGGAATGCTTTTGAGGTGTCTGGACAAAGAACAATCCATTGAAGTCATGCAGCAATTTCATTCCAGCATATGTGGAGGGCATCATTATTGGAAAACTACAGCCCACAAAATTCTCAGAGCTGGGTACTATTGGCCCACCTTGTTTTCTAATGTCTTTTCATTTGTTAAATCTTGTGACAGGTGCCAAATATTTGAAGGAAAGCAGCAATTGAAGTCCCTGCCCTTAAAACCAATACATGCTAATGGACCTTTTCAGCAGTGGGGCTTGGATTTCATTGGAGAGATCAATCCACATTCCAGTGGCCAACACAGATGGATATTAGTTGCCACTGATTACTTCACTAAGTGGATTGAAGCAATTCCTACCAGAAAGGTTGATCATAAGGTGGTCATGAGTTTCTTGATAGAGAATATCTTCACCAGATTTGGCTATCCACATAAATTGGTCACAGACAACACAGCAGCCTTCAAGGCAAAAGAATTGGTGGACATGTGTGACTCAATGGGCATTAAGCTGGTTCATTCCACCTCATACTACCCTCAAGGCAATGGTCTAGCAGAATCTTCCAACAAAAGACTGATCAGGATAATTTAAAAGCTGTTGGAAGACAATAAAAAGGGCTGGGATTCTAAGCTCAAATATGCACTGTGGGCTGACAGAGTAACCACCAAGAAATCCATAGGGAATTCTTCATTCAGGCTGGTATATGGCACTGAGGCTGTGTTTCCAATTCAGTTAGCTCTCCCTGTGGCAAGGTTCCTACAAGAAGAGCACAATGAGGAAGAGGACATGGAAAAAAGGATCACTGATTTAGCAGAGGTACATCAGATCAGAGAACAGCTAGTTGAGAAGTCAGCAGCACATCAGAAGAAGATCAAGGAAGTCTTTGACAGAAGGACAAAAACAGATAATTTTCAGGTTGGAGACTTGGTTATGAAGTGGGATGCACTAAAAGAAAAGAAAGGCAACCATGGGAAGTTTGATGCTTTTTGGACAGGGCCTTTTATCATTTCTCAGATTCAAGGGAACAATACCTTCATGTTGAAAAGTATGGGAGGAGAAGCAGTTTTTGATGGCCCAGTTAATGGACGTTTTCTGAAATTTTATGTGATTTAACATCTTTGGACTTAAAGTTGTAAATATGTTGTTTTATCAGTTTCAGTGTAAGATCAGTTAGACTCCATGCCCAATGGAACACTAGGAAATTTGCTATTTTATTTTCACAGGAAAGGCATTGATCTACAAGTTCTTGAAACCTCATAGGGAGGATCTCATCCCCAGAAGGAGCCAGTGTTAGCTTTGCCACATACTTCGAGATTTGAGGGTCAAATACATGTTTGGTCGTGTTGGTTATGCTCACAGAGGACCCATATCAGTCATCCTTCCCTTCCCCCTTCATTCCGCTCACACTCTCATAACCCCCGCTATCTCTGTTTTCCTACAAAACTCGGCATAAGCCCCTGTTTCATCAAGCCCCTGGGCGCTAAGTTTTAAACCCATATAACCGCGCACTTTCACAAAACCCCTAACATGTCGTCTCCCTATCACATCAAACGAAACTTGTCTGATCAAACCCCCGCCATCCGATCATCTCTGCCGCGATCAGACGGCGTTCTCTCGTCTCGCATCCGCAAACCAACCACCCGTTAACTCACGATCAAAGCGATTTTCGGCATGTCCCTTCCGACACGCGTCATGCGTTGACTAGAATCGCACACCTTTGTACGATTACCGCCCAAGCCCCAACGGTGGTGCGATAAATACCGCTTACCGCCCGTCCTCCATCCTCGCTCATTAACCCCCACGCGTTTCCTCCACCTGATAGCCGTTGGATCTTCCCACCCAAGATCCAATGGCTCGCAATCATCTTTACTCTCGTTTCTTCCTAATACCTCCCGCTGAGAGATCTCCGCTGCCCATTCATTCGATCAAATGGCTGATATCTATTCCCGTCCTGCCCATACATCCGCCATGCAGTCCTCTCGTCCTTGAACTGTCCCATCCATCCGAAGGACGAAGGTGGCCGGTATCTAGTACACGGCACATTAGATCCTCAACCACCACTTTCAACAGACCGTGTACTCGAGAAGAAGAAGGACAAGGCTCGAGCAGAAATTTACATTTAACAAGCATGGAATTTTGGCTTATACGACACTCCAGCCACTTCAAAGGACAGTAGAGCACCCGAGAAGATCAAATCATTCACTACAGCAAGAAATTGCACTCAGAAGTTCTGCCAGGCAGTTAAAGCGGTTGGTGATCCATTATGACCCCTCCACAGCTAGAATAGCAGAACATTTTTGTAATCAAATTCTATATATACCCAAAAAATAGATGTAATCAAGGTTGATAGTTGTTGTTTTGATGTAAGGTTCAACTTCTGGAGACTGTAACTGCTTTGATACTTGCAGCGTCTCGTCTTCATTTTCACCTAATACAAGCTTCTTTTTTGTTAATCGCTCACTTTCCATTTCTATTATGTTCTGGGCTGTGCTTGATTTGCAGTTTTCCTAAACTCTTGATGTGTAACATTAGAGGAGTTGTCATCCTACCTCTGTGTTATAATCTTGCATGTATCAGTCAATGTGTTAATCAGGTTTCTCTTCACTTAGTGACAGAGAGCTGTCATCCTGTCTGTACACTAGGAAATTAGATTTGCAGACCTTTTTACTCGTTGCAGCCTGCCATCACAGGGTCCTGTGCATCTGCTGGTGTGGTCAGTATTCTCCATATTCACCCAGTCCTTCAAATGTGGGTAATTGGTGGTCTAAAGCCTTGTAGTCTAGGGGTGTTCGCGCATGTCTAGAGTCTAGAAAAGTAGGAGTGGTTATCTGGCTTGAACAAGTATCATTCCTTCGATTCATCTGTTTCCAACATTAAGTTAAGTTTGTAATGTTCCCGAGCATCTCGAGCTACAACCTAGGAGAGTTTCTTGGGGAGATAATAGGACAAATACTCTGGAAGCCCTAGAAGGCTTGGATGGAGACCAATCTAATGATGGTTTTTGGTGATGTCTGACCGTGAGGTGGAATCACTATTTAATGGGTTGAGGTGGGTGGCCTCTGGAAGCCCTCGATGAGTTTTGATTGATGTGTTCTATGAGATCCCACATTCATGCTTGGAATATGGCACAGGGGTGATTGGCTGAAGAGAGACTTGGCTCAGCCAATCTATGGTCGAGTGGAACGTGGTAGTCCCATCACCGGTTGGTTCATTGCATTTATTAATGAAAAATTCATTCCCTTGATTTTCATGTGCAAATGTACTGATATATATATGGATTTTGATGGCTGATATGTTTATTGTATTTATGTTCCTATTATGTTTTTTATATGCACATTTACCTTGGAGGGTGTTACAGAGTGGTATCAAAGCATGGTTCAAACACTTGGACTGGATGGGCTCTATCATAGGTAAAATGAAGAACAAAGGTTAAATTTTAGACCTTTCTGTCATATCTGTTATAACTTTTCTTCTGTGGAATATTAGAAGTCAAAAATTTGTCCATACTGAAGGTAAATCCCACTGATAATGTGGTAAAAATTTCAGATATTGGTTCACAATACTTTAGGAATTATGATCTAAGGAAGATGACCTTCCTAAATGCACCTTTAAACAAGTCATGTTGGCATTTCTGCAATAACTCATCTTTTGTAGGCTTTCAGAAGCTAAAAATTTGTCCACATTGAGTCGAAATACTAATGATTATATTGGGTCACAATATTTTAGGAGATATGAGCAAACAGAGTCGAGCCTTCTGAATGCTCCTAAAATCAAGCCTCAAACAGGTCAGGCTAAATATTTTGTTATAACTTTTCTTCTGGTCACTCTCAAGACCTGAAATTTTTTCCACAATGAGGTGACATCCCATTGATATTGTGATAAAAATTTCAGACATTTATTCTCTATATTTTAGAAGATATGACTAGTGTAAATCAAGCTTTCTAGATACTCCTAGAATTGTGCACCAAATAGGATTGTGTTGGTATTTTTGTTATAACTTTTCATATATGAAATCTCAGAAGCTAAAACTTGAACCATAGTCAGGAATAATTCCACTGATCATATGGTTTAGTTTCCATAACTTGTACTACTACATTTTAGGATATATGCATTGAATCATTCGCTATATTAGTTTGCATGCAAAGTGTTTGATGAAATGCTTAAATGGTTCAATGATTAATTGCATACAAATTGTTTGATAAAATTCCCCAATGAGAATGTTGTTTGTGGTTTGGGATACTATTGATGTGTAATAGTATTTCTGTAGTTGATATATTCTTACTTATATGCAAACAGTTTTCTATATTAGTTTGAATGTAAAGTGTTTGAATAAATGCTTACATGCAAATGTAATAGTATAGTAGTTGTTTGTGGAAAATGTAAAAGTATGGTAATTGTTTGCATGCAAAGTGTTTGATGAAATGCTTAAATGGTTCAATGATTAATTGCATACAAACCGTTTGATAAAATGCCCCAATGAGTATGTTGTTTGTGGTTTGGGATACTATTGATGTGTAATAGTATTTTTGTAGTTGATATATTATTACTTGTATGCAAACAGTTTTCTATATTAGTTTGCATGTAAAGTGTTTGAATAAATGCTTACATGCAAATGTAATAGTATAGTAGTTGTTTGTGGAAAATGTAAAAGTACGGTAATTGTTTGAAGAAAATGTTATTTTTTCTTGGATGGGATAGTATTGTAGTATGATAATATGGATGTAGCTGATCTATGCATATTTGCATGCAAATAATTTGAAGATTTTCATGTAGGGAATTTGAAAGGTTGCATGCAAGGAATTTGAAAAGTTGCATTTAAGGAAATGGAAAAGTGGCATGTTTTTAGTTATGATGTTACAAGTGGAATAAGTGCAATATTTTTTACTTAGTCTCATACAAATGTATGAGAAATAAAAATAAATTTATTTTCAACCTGGTTAAATTTAGTAGATCTTTGGAGATCCCATTTCCATAATTGGACATTGGAGAACGGGCCATTATAGTAGCTTCCTCCTTCTACCTTAGTGTGGACCATGGATAGTAAGGGGGTATGCTTATAGGTTGTTTGAATGCTTAATTAAATGCGTGATATGTTTTTGTGCTTATAAAATTCTATGAAGGAATGTTCTCGTTTTAATATGGTTGTACTAACACAATATTTTTTGAGACAATTGATATGCACTTGCGTGAAAGTGGGTGCTAGTTCTAGTATTATGACTATGATTGTGAGTTGATTGTTGACTATGAGATGGTTGTTAGTATTGGTGAAAGCTGATTTCAAATTAATAGACACAATGTCTTGATTTTTGGAACATGTGACTAACCGTATATGGATTATATGTCGCTTACATGTTGATTTCATGATACCTACTTACATCATTGTATGTTAGGTTACATTTTTAATATTTTGATTACATGTATCAGTCTTGTAGGTTGATTGCAAGAATTGATCGCTTATGTTCGATTACATGCATTTATGCGTAGGTGTAGTTGATTTGGAATTGCTTATGCATATTGTTGGTTGCATGTGGAAATGTGTACAATGGAGTAATGGTTGATGTCATGCATGAGGTCATGGTTTGTGTAGTTGATATGGCCATTCATTGATGACTGGACTCTAGCTGGAATGATGTGTATATGGTTTGGTACTCATTTTTTTATGTGTGTATATGCAGTTGTTATGCATGTATGGTCTTGGTTATGATTATGCATGTATAGTGGCTAAAACATGCCTTTTGAAGTCATTGTATGCAATTTAGGTCATCATGGTGCTATTGGATGTTATGATGCTAATGAGTTGGCTAAGATAGAGCAGGAGATGTAGATCATTATAATGAGGTTGCAACATTGGACTTTGGGGTAAGAGCAGATCGTCATACAGGTATTATATGTTCGACATGCAGGTATGTAAGTTAAGGATTTTATATGCATTAGGTTTATATACATTAGGTTTATGTACATGTCTTTTGATGTTATGGTTACATTCATGATAGATGTTGGTTGATTAGTGTAGTTATATGCACATGTGTCGGATAGTCAAGAATGACAGTAACTTGTAGTTGTATGCATTGTTATTATTGTTTTATATTAGATAACATGATGATTATGCTATATGTTGTTGATGAGTATGTTATAGGTTAACTTGTTGATTGTTATATGACAGTTAGCTTGATGATTCGGTTTTATGTTGTTGATGAGCATGATATATAGCTTATCGTTGTTATATGATATTAACTTGATGATTAGGGTTACTTCATCGAGATATTGATGTTTTGGATTGGTCATATGTGTGATGGTTATGTTCATTGCATTGAAGATCTTGATATTGTGCTAACATGGTTTGGCCTATGCAGATGGTTATGGTTGCAATATTCAGGTATGAGCTGACATATTTATGATATGGTGTCATACTCCTCTAGATTGATCATACATATGTGATTGTTATGCATGAACGACAAATGCTTATGAGCTTATGACATGAACATGTTAGTTAGTTACTATTAGGGATATCATGATTTATGTTTGAGTTGATAAGTTGTGAAGTTGTATCATGCTAACCTAGCTTTATTGTGTAGACAAGATAGCCTCCCGTGATATACATTAAGGTATGAGTTTTCTTATGTCGTATATTTGGTGCTTGATTGTTGATTATGTCATCTAGTTGATTTATTTAACATGGTATGTTTGTGAGTTGGTTGAATGTTTGATGAATTGCATAATATGAGTATGTGCTCCAATGATCTTGTTTTAAGATGATGGTACTAATACATATGTGTTAAGACAGTTGATAGGTACTTGAGTGTAGTAGGTGATAGTTTTAGTATTATGCCTAATGACCGTGAGTTGACTATGGATTATGACATGATGGTTAGTCTTGGTAAAGGTTGATTTGAAATTGATAGATATGATTGTCTTGATATTTGGAACATGTGGTTGACATGCGTGAGCATGATGCAGGGAGTTGCATGGCAAGAGAGATTGCCATGAAATCTTGAGGAAGGCTCGGGTTGAGCTTTCCTTGGGAACCATGGGGATTGAGTCATGGTGTTTGTTGTTAGTCTTGTGCTTTTTGTTCTTTTGTGAATTGTTGAGCTTGATTTGCAACTTTGTTTATGTCTAGTGTATGGCCATACCACTTTGTTTGCATATTCATGTTGTTATTGGTTTTTATGGTCATCTTCTTGTTTGTTTCTTGTCTTGCCTTTTATGTTTTGAGTCTTGGGAATTGGTTGGGAAAGAGGAAAGTTAATGTATCTCGAGGAGAGATATGTGGTACCCAACAGCTGATGTAAGACTTATATGGAGCTCGATGTATGAGTAAGCATAATGGAAGGTAAGACTATGACAGTCGGTTGGACTGGTTGGGCCCATTGTGGTAAATGGATAGAAGTAGTGCAGACATGAGAAAGGTAACTAGAAAAGGTAATGTAAATGGATCTGAGGTGTCATATGACTTGGATGTGTTGGGAACTGTTGTTCTCAATATCATGCATGTCGTGCATGAATAAAGGAGGTTCTCTTAACATTGACCTTATGTTATCTAGAAATTTTGTTATGATCATGATTATGTTGATGTTTATATATGTTGTATGTATGTCGTTGTCTGACAGGATCATGATTGTTTTATGCTAACGTTTATATACATATGTATGTATCCATGTATCTATGTTACTACGTAACAGGGTTGTCAAGGATCATTCTTGTGGAGGAATGATTGCTTATGCAGGAGAACAACATGAAGAGGTTCATGGTCTTACGAGGAATCAATTGGGAAGAATAGTCACGACAAATGTATGAGGTCAATCTCATGTGAATATGAATTTATATGCTTGTATTATGCCTATGTTTATGTTATGACAGGTAACGTTGAAGGATACACCAATGGAATGAAAGCAGCGTTGTCTGTGGCATACTAACACAAGCATGGATAAGACACGGGAAGCAAGATTCATTGGTAAGGACAATGTGGCTTTGGATGTGTGGTACTACTGTTACGCATACGTTGTATATGTTGTACATCTTGCATCTATGATGTGTGCATTTGTGGTGTTGTGTATACATAGCATGTGTAAATGTTATTTATGCAATGTTATGTACAAGATGGTACAAATAGGGTTGTGTGAATATTTCATATGGTGTGTTGTGTACATATTTTACTTTCTTCATGATTTATATGTGGTGTGTGAGCATATGGTGCTCTGCGCATGTTGGATATGCAATGTTGTGTACAGATGATGTTATGTACATGTTGGATATGCAGTGCTATGTACACGTGGTGTTGCGTGAATGTTGTACATATGGTGCTATGTACATATGGTGTTGTGTGCGTGATTGTATAAGTGGTGTTGTGAGCATGTGGTGTCGTGTGTGTTATAGAAATTTTTGTGCCTTACAGCATGGAGCATGAAATGTCCATAATCTAAGGGATCCAAAGTCCCTAAACATGTTGTTCCTACCCCTAGAGGAACAAGGCAAACCAACCACAACAATTCACAGAAGTTCTCCACCTGAAACCACTCAAAAACAAGTCAATTCAGGGTCATGTCAACTGCTCCACTGAGCATCTGCGCTGAATGTCAACTGCTCCACTGTCTACCTGCATTGAATGTCAACTCCAACAAAGGCTACCTGCGCTGAGCGAGTTTGGACAAGTGGCAGGCTCATTCCTCAAGGTGTCAATGCCCAGGAAGCTTCCAAAATGACACTTGCCTCAGGGAATTCGACTGGTGATGAGTAAGAGGTTCCAAATCTCCAAGTGGAAGCAAGAACCTCCAAGTGGACTCAAGAACTGAGAGAGGGAGAGGACACTAGTCAGATCTCAAGCTGACTCATCCTCTCTCCAAAATAACTATATATAGATCTCTCCTCCATGAGATCTAGAGGCTGGAATTTTGTTATTGCAAAGAATTGTTGTTGGTTTGGGACTGGAAACATTGGGTGCTTAATGCTTTGAAGGGAGCTGAAGAAGGAATTCCATTCTGCTGGGAAGGAGATGCTGGATTGGAGCCCTCTGGGTTGTATCTCTTCCTGAACCCTGTTATCAATCAATAAAGCTATCTTGGTTCTTTCCTATATGCTGGTGTATTTTGTATGATTGCATTAGTGTATTTGATTTACTTCTAATCCTGAATCATTTATGAATATGAATATTTGCCTTTGTGTTGTGTTCTTCTCTTGTCGCAAGTAGCTATTCTCTTGTCACAGGTAGTTGTTCTCTTGTGATCTCGTGGAAATCAAGTAGTTGTTCTCATGAGCAAGCGAGGAGGCAAGTAGCTGTGAACACCCAAAGAGAAGAGGATTTAGATCGAGGGACAAATGGAAGACAACAGTAAGTCTATCGATCTCCCCTCTTTCACATTTCATAAAGGAAGAAACCATAATAGCTGTATCTGTTTGTTGCTAAGGCACTGTCACACCTTAGGTGGATAGGATCGTCCTACATAGGCATTTTTCCCCACAACAAATTGGCGACTCCGCTGGGGAGAATTTGTTTATTCATTTCATTTGTGTTTCTGTCATTTGTTTACTTCATAGACTTGACAGCAACAATCGAACTGCATCTTTCCCGGATGCGAAGTAGAAAGTTACTGCTTTGATCCAGTTGTTGGACTTGTCTATGATCTAAACAATAGATCCAAAAATGATTTGATGATCCTTTGTGATAGTCTTTAGTACCCTCTCAAAGCATCCCTCTGTTTATACCTTGCTTGTGTTTCTGATTTGGCCTGAAACAGTTGATTTTTGAGCATTTTATGACCCAGAACCCAGGGGAAATGAGAGTTTCTCCTTCAGCGCAACTACTGTGAAGGCAGTCTACATTTCAACGCAGGTCCCATGAGGGCTACCTGCGCTGAATGTCAAATCCTCAGTGTTGAGGTTGCGCTGAACCAGTTTAGCCTTGTGCAGCTGGGGTTCTCAGCTGTCTGTTGCCCTGTTTTGATCTCTGTTTTTTGCAGCCTTTAACCAGCATAGGTACCAGTCAGATAACTCCTTTTCTTTGCTTAGATTCTGCCTCCTTTTGTACAAAAAGACTGTGAATGTTTTTATGTGTTTGTGGCGTCATTTACAATTTTCCTTTGCATGAGTAAAGTAGTCATCCTGTAGCCTTTGATTCAGATCTGATTGATTGTGATCTTAGAAGAGAGTTCATTGGCTGGTTTCAAATTGATTATAGATTTACTTTTGCTTATTGGTTTGAATTTGTCTCTTTTGAAGTGTCAAAACAAGTCTTTATTTCGAAAATCGTTAAGTAGTGTAATCTCTTCTACCTTCTCTGATTTCGAAAAACTGAACTTGTTTGTATTGATCATTTAAAAGAAAATTCAAAGTTGTGCAAAAAGCTTTCTTTGTAGGCATTAATACTAAGAAAGTGGAAAACAAACACCTGCATTGTGCATTTTGCATTTGATAGTTTGCATGTTGGATTTAGGAAAAGTGCATTAGAGTGTGCTGATTGCTCTTTGAGAAAAGATAGTGTTTTTCTTTTCCCTTAGTAGCTAGGATTTTCAGAGTTGAAAAGATAATAAAGCTTGCTTATCATCTTTAGACTGCATTTAGGAAGTTGTATCATACATCTCGTGGTGAACCTTGAAAGGCAAACTTTAAAAAGATCAACCTAAAATAAACTGAATGAACCTAACAACGCTTTGTAACATAACGCACAACATAGAGGTCTAGGCTAGAGACGTGTTCCGGCGTCGTTAAGCCTAGTGACTGTCGATCTCGTGGAAGGTGGGTGATTCCTCCTGAGGGACAATAGCACTAGTACGGATTGTGCTCCCACGTACCGTCGCGTATATATTGGGAGACCCCTATAGGCATATATCTTTTATCCTTAGGAAGTTGTGTCGACCACCCTACTGATCGCAATGTAGTGAACACAGCATTCACGAAGATCGACCGCCCGTACCCTAAAAAGTATTCTGCGGTTTTGTGAAAAGTTTGGCACACCCTCTGCCTAGAACTCCAGAGCAGTTTCTTTTGGCCTTTTTCAGACTCTATAACAGAAAAAGTCCATCCGATCATTTGTCACTTCGGGCTCGTTAAAACATCGAAGGAGACTAGAGTCATCTTTAGCTTTTTCTCGACTCTTTAAAAGTGAAAAAGCAAGTTGTGTCTAAAGCGTCGTTAACAATTTATTTTAAATGGAACAATCACCCTTTAATCCTGCGTTGATCTTTAGGTTGAAGAGATGGAACACACCAACCAAGGAGTTCCCCTTGGTGGAAATCCTAGTCCCTTCTCCTCTTGGGGAGATGTTGGTGCGCCCCACATGGCCACATTGTTGCTTCCAGGACTGACAAATGGCCTACCAGTATGGCTCTTTTCAACCAATGACATTCAGAATACCACCATTCCTGAACAGTCGAGTCAACAGTTAGATCAGACAAGAGTTGCCTCCCAGCCTTCCACTTCATCTTCCTCCCCTCCTTCCTCTTCGCTTGACGGAACTGGTCGAATAAAAAACTGGGTTCCTAAGGAGAAGAAGAAAGAAAAGAAGAAGAAGGAGCCTAAGGCAACTGGGGGCAAACAAGTATCATCTAACAAAAATCCACACACAGCACTCGTAAGGCCTAAATCGCAATGCGTCATATGCAAGGGAGACCACTTCCATAGAGATTGTCCCTGTATCCCCCGGATACTAAGGGACTGGTCCCCCATTTGCACAATTCGGTAGCATCGACCTCTGATAGCCATGTCGACTGCTCACCGTCAACTAGTGGGAGTGAAGCCCCAGGACAGAGCGGGAAAGCTAAATTTCCCTGCAGACTATGTGAAGGCGATCACGCCATCCACCGTTGTCCCTTCTTAGACGAGGCAAAAAGAGTTCTGGAAGATCGCCCGATTTTACGAGCGCATCTCCCTCCTGGATATCAAAGACTCCTGCCAAGTCCCTCACTAGTTGAGAACCCGGCTGACCCGCCCAGGTGGTCAGCCGAAGCACCTGTCATTGAAGATGAACCGTCTGAATCCATACCTGACGAAAGTCTAAAGGTTGAAACGACAGTTGACCCGGTTTTGCCTTCAGAGGCTCCATCTTCGAATGACGCCATCACAGAGGAGAATAAAGACGACACCGTCCAAATTCTCTTCATCAGCACTGACTCTGATGATCAAGGGGGCAATGCCACCATTCCTTTATCGCAGGAAGGAAGTTCGTCAGAGCGATATCCGGCCGTATATTCGGTCCCACCAGCAAGCAACCTGGTTGTGTCCTTTGATTGGAACCAACTAGGCAGACCCTGGTTGCCAGCCAGTATACCATTCAGAATTATTTGTCAAATATACAGAATGGTAATGGCTGGCACTATCATTGATGAGGGGGCATCTGTGAGTATCCTTTCCTCTATTGCTTGGAAAGCGCTTGGTTCGCCAGCGCTTTTGCTTGAGATGAGAAGTCTATCGGGCTTTGATAAAGGAACCAGTCGACCTTTAGGGATCCTCCCCAATGTGCCTATAACATTGAAAGGGAAGACCGTTCAAATGAACGTGATGGTCGTTCAAGGACGCTTGGATTATAACCTACTCCTTGGACGAGACTATATATATTGCATGGGAGCTATAGTCTCCTCACTCTTTAGATTAATGTGTTTTCCGCATGAAGGAAGAATGGTCAAGCTCGTAGACCAACTTTCATTCCCCGGATCACACATCGCAAATAGTCATGTACCATCCCTAAATGGTCTATTCATGCAAGAAGTGTCTCAACCCACGGTCCGTCCTCCTGATGAGCGCGAGTAATCCGGGAGGATATGACTGGAACCCAGGGGGCATGCGTCCTGGCCTGCTTCGGCAAGAAAACTTTGGGTATAGGGTAGGTTTCCGCGGGAGAATATGACTAGTCCGTACCCCGTCCGTGGATGGAAGAGGGGTTGTTCTAGAATAGGATTCTTTTGTCAAAGTTACGTGTTTGGCACCAGAGTCATTCACCCTTGTCTATTCCGGTAGACATTGCCGAGGAAGTGTTTTGTTTGAAAGAGTAACGAGACAATCTTTGGGTAACCTGAAAGAGGTAAGCCTCTCTCGTTAAAACAAATGTTTTGACGGAAGAGAAGTAGAGGTAACCTTGAAACTCTGTTTTATACCTGGGGGCATGCAAACCTTTTGGAGTGCAAGCAAGGGGCGACTATTTATTTTTTAAATTTTTAGGACCTCTAACCCTTTAAACTCGTAGGATTAGTCGTTTCCAAACTTGCATAAAGAAAGGATCGGGAGCAAAGCTTAGTGAGATGAAGCTCCATAAAAAATAGAATCTTGATGAGACACTCTTATCTTATGACTGGGATATCGAGCAGTTTTAACGCGGAATTTATGCTCGTTAAAAAAAAGAAAAGCGATACCGAGCAGTTTTAACGCGGTCTTCATGCTCGTTAAAAAATAAATATAAGCAGTGAGCAAATGTTTCCTCCAGTGTTTAAGCTCATTTTTAACTAAAAAATGAACCTACCCGGTAAATAACCACCGTGAATGTAATATCATCAGCCATTAAAGCCTTGGTCGTGTTTGCACCTGCCACCTCCACCTTTCATTTGGCCGATCGTTCACCTCCATATGATTGTTTACCCATTTTGAGGAACAGCTGCGAAGAGTGATTTCACCTAGCCATCCTTGTGACACTGCCGTGATTGGAAAATTCCAACCTGTACCTGGAATCAGCTGCTATCCCTGTTTATCACTCGTTCCTCAAAAGACGAGTCTTGTTTAAGCTCTTTTCAATTGACTCGTAAAATGTGAAAAGAATGCCGAGTTTTGGCCTTCCAGCTCGTTAAAGGACAGGAAGAGCTATCCCTCCTCTAGATTTTAATCTTTTTGGACCTGAGGGATTATTGCACAAAAAGATCGAGCGCTTGTTTTATTCGGCTCGTTAAAGATATCGAAAACTCACCCCTTCTGTATTATTTTATACTTTTTCGGACTTAAGGGATTAGATGACGAAAAAGGAATTTTGGAGTTAACTTTATGTACCTTTTCAGCCTCTCTAAAAATGAAAAGGACCGAGTTATCCTTGTCGTTAGACTCGTTAAAATTATTAAATAGCGACAAACTTGTCTTTAGACGAGAACGACTTTCACTATCGCTAAGCTCGTTAAAACATAGCGATGGGCTTGCCCGAAGGGCAGGTTATATAACATGCATATGTTATCCTCCTCAAGCTTGAAAAAAATAAAGAGGTACTGATCAGCAATGACTGGGGAAAAATTGGGAGAAAATCAAGAAAACTTTGATGGTAGCAGGTCGCTCTTGAACATGACACTTTTCCTCCGTACCACAATCAGGTTGGGTTGTTTCATTCACCAGTCACATCACCATGGTCTCGCCATACCATCCATATTTGGGGTAATGCTACCGATCCATCGCATCAGTGTCGCCATATGTTCAAGAGAAGTCGTTCAGAAAGAGTCAACCGGGTCCCATCCACTGCCATACATTATCCTTCATCCATTCATGACCGCCACCCTGAATCATATGTCACAGATCGTTTTCACCTCCATTAAAATCATTAGCTCCATTCCGTGTCACTGATGTGGGATTCATCAAGGCCCTCCTTTGACGGATCGCTTCTTGTCGACATCAGCTCATTATCCAAGAAGTTGATCTAGGAACAACCCCCCCAGTACTTTGAAGCTTGCATGCCTCAATGGCAAGTTTCTCACTTCCGGCAACAGGTATACATCAATGACCTTCGACCAGAAGATTTTGCGTGGCGTTCGACACCAAGTCCTTTATTCACACCGCGTGAATTGTACTGCAGTACCTTGAGGGTCATTATCATTATCGGTGATTCCTCTCGCGCTTGTTAACGGTTTACATCATTGACCGGTAATCAAGCGATGTCTTTCCATGTTCGACTTCAGTGCAATTCTCACATGGATCGACTTGTACTTAGAGTGAAGATCGAACGAGTTTGAAGACCCCGGATCTAGTTTCATCCATCCGGGCTGCGATATATATTCAGGAAAGATAAAGACATTTGACATGTACATCATTGCATCAGATGATCATCCTACTCAAAGGATAATAATTTCGCCAAAATTATCAGTCTACCATCAGACGATCGTCTGTTCTATGTACAAAAATGAATTTATAAAGCTGAGCATGGGAATGCCCGCCTCAGCTAGATCATGAAAGCAGTATGAATCATAATGTATTGTATTGTATCTTATTACAGGTCTCCTCCCAGCAGATGGATGAACTTCGGACCCTCTTGGATAAAGCATTTCACCCGATAAATGGCCTCATACTTTAGGGGGCAACTGTTATAGACATTTTTGTGCCTTACAGCATGGAGCATGAAATGTCCATAATCTAAGGGATCCAAAGTCCCTAAACATGTTGTTCCTACCCCTAGAGGAACAAGGCAAACCAACCACAGCAATTCACAGAAGTTCTCCACCTGAAACCACTCAAAAACAAGTCAATTCAGGGTCATGTCAACTGCTCCACTGTCTACTTGCATTGAATGTCAACTCCAACAAAGGCTACCTACGTTGAGCGAGTTTGGACAAGTGGCAGGCTCATTCCTCAAGGTGTCAATGCCCAGGAAGCTTCCAAAAAGACACTTGCCTCAGGGAATTCGACTGGTGATGAGTAAGAGGTTCCAAATCTCCAAGTGGAAGCAAGAACCTCTAATTGGACTCAAGAACTGAGAGAGGGAGAGGACACTAGTCAGATCTCAAGCTGACTCATCCTCTCTCCAAAATAACTATATATAGATCTCTCCTCCATGAGATCTAGAGGCTGGAATTTTGTTATTGCAAAGAATTGTTGTTGGTTTGGGACTGGAAACATTGGGTGCTTAATGCTTTGAAGGGAGCTGAAGAAGGAATTCCATTCTGCTGGGAAGGAGATGCTGGATTGGAGCCCTCTGGGTTGTATCTCTTCCTGAACCCTGTTATCAATCAATAAAGCTATCTTTGTTCTTTCCTATATGCTGGTGTATTTTGTATGATTGCATTAGTGTATTTGATTTACTTCTAATCCTGAATCATTTATGAATATGAATGTTTGCCTTTGTGTTGTGTTCTTCTCTTGTCGCAAGTAGCTATTCTCTTGTCACAGGTAGCTGTTCTCTTGTGATCTCGTGGAAATCAAGTAGCTGTTCTCTTGAGCAAGCGAGGAGGCAAGTAGCTGTGAACACCCAAAGAGAAGAGGATTTAGATCGAGGGACAAACGGAAGACAATGGTAAGTCTATCGATCTCCCCTCTTTCACATTTCATAAAGGAAGAAACCATAATAGTTGTATCTGTTTGTTGCTAAGGCACTGTCACACCTTAGGTGGATAGGATCGTCCTACATAGGCATTTTTCCCCACAACAGTGTGCATGTTGTACATAAGGTGCTATGAGCATGCGGTGTTGTGTACATGTTGTGCATGTTATACTATGTACATATGGTGTCGTGTACACATCGTGCGTGTGGTATTGTGGACATGTGGTATTATTTACACGTTGTAGAATGGTGTAGTGTACATGTGGCATTGTGTACATGTTGTGCAGGTGGTGTCGTGTACATGTGATGTTGTGAACATGTTGTGCAGGTGGTGCAGTGTATAGGTGGTATTGTGTACATGTTGTGCATATGGTACTAGTGTACGTGTCGTATTGTGTGCATGTCGTCGATGTTGTGTTATGGGCATGTGGTATTATGTATGTTCATCATGTAGTCATGGTATTGCTTCGTGTGTACTCGTTGTGTTGTACTCTATGTAGGTACATGCATTGGGTGGTATTTCACATCGGGTATAGATGGATGCACTGTGTTGTACACTAGTTGTAGGTGTATGTGTTGTATGTGAGGTGTAGATGCATGTATTGCATGGTGTGGTATGCTGTGTGGTTGTATGTGTGTGATTCACACTATGTGTCTATGCACATGGTTGAGGAGAAGGCTCTGGGTGTTTGTCGAGTGTAGCAACTGATCCAGAGTGTGTATGGAATAAAGACAAAGGTAGAAGTTAAGGATTGATGAAAGTATAAGTATCGGAATTTTATTTTAGTTTTATTATGCATGTGATTTATGACTATGGTATATGATGATTATATGGGATCTATGATTTTGGTTTATGATGGTTACATGTGATTTATGATTTTGATCTATGATGGTTATGTTTTGAGCTAACCTAATGTGATATTTGTATACATGTTGATTTGGTAAAATATGCTAGTTTGACTTGTTGTGATAGGAAGCGAACAGGATTTCAAATGTACCTTATTGGCGAGCTACAGTGAGGTATGATGTGAATTTATTTCAATTTATTTTGAATCTAATGGAAGTTATGTTCTTGGTACAAGAAGAATGAACATGCCCATTGGGGTGGTTGAAATTGACTACAAGAATTAGCAGCAACAACGAAAGAAATTGGAACATGTAGCAGTTTGTTGGTAAAGCACTTCAGGAACAGGGCCATTGTGGGACACTAGTACCCAATAGTGTCCATTGATTTCCATGAGCATGCTTGTTGTATCTTTCGATGTGAGGAAGCCTTGCCAAGGGATGGACTACCCGGGATGGGGGTGCCAGTAGAACTTGGAAGTTGAGTTACTGCACGGAAGGGGTGACCAGATTCTTGAGGGATTGTGTAGCAGAGAAGGGAAGGTCACAGATGGATTTGTTTTGGTCATTAGCATTGCTAGATGGAATCAGATGCACATTGGGAGTGCGCCTCGGGACAAAGAGCTGGTAACTGTTCATTGAGAGGACAAGTGGCACGAGATTATAGTGCTAGACATTGGATGCAGATTTGACTTTGTAGTGGATTCTAGACTTCCTAGGAAGGAGGTGAATCCTAGTATTACTTTGAGGAAGGAGGTGTGAGCCTCTGGATTTCATTGTTACAGATACAGGCATCATATTATTTTATTTTATGGTTGAGAAAATGTACATATGTGTATATGTATATGTGGTTATTGTAAATACTATAATGAAATATGTTATAAAGCTCCAGTATGCGGTATGTTGTCATGTTGTCATGATGTTTTGATTTTGAGGAGATCTTTCATTCTAAATACTGCAACGAGCTATGTTATAAAGCTCCATGGGCAGTATGTTTTGTTTTCAGAAGTCTTGTTCATTATAGGTGTCATTGAACACCGAGGACGGTGTTCCCCCAATGGAGGAGGGTTCTGTAACAGCCGTGGTGAAAATTCCATGTAAAAATATATAAATAGCACGGATGATGGGACACGTATTCCAAGTTGAATGGTGGGCAGGACATCCTAGGAAGTGTTAATTTGGTTGTTTATGGCTAAGGAAATTGGAAAAGGCAATGGATAAGGCATTAAAGAGGCAAAAAGGTACCTTGACACATTTATTTATGAAAATAATGGAAATTAGGAGAAAAGGAAGGTGAAAGGTCACATTTTGCATGTGAGGAGGAAATTGAAGGAAAATAATGGAAAATGAAGAAAATAGAGGCCTCGTTAATAAAAAGGCTCATGAGGATTAGTTGGCAAGCTTTTGTCAGTTTCGTTTTGGAGCTCTCTCATTATTCTCTCTCTATCTCTCTCACACACACTCCTGGTTACTTAGAGTTTTCTTGGATCACTCTTGGCGGGTGTGGCATACTTGGATTCTTGGAGCAAGAAGGCAAAGGAAGAGTAGGAAAGTGCAAGAGGGCATCGGCATCAACAACTACATCAGATTTGCTTGCAGGTATCGAGTTACATGTATGATTTATTCACTAGTTTTAGCATGCATGGCACATGCATGTGGTTTCTTGGTTGTGATCTATCATTGGCATGGAGGATTTCCTGGATTGACAGTGGATTGCTTGGCCTTGCCATTTCCTAGATAGCCATGGTGATTGTGGGTTTACTTTCATTGCTTTGTTTCTGTTGGTTCTCATGTTTCCATAGCTTGGGTTGAGTTATTAGTCCTGGAAGCCCTGGTTGAACAAACGCTCTGGAAGCCCTGTAACATCTTGGGTTGAGTTATTAGTCCTAGAAGCCCTGGTTGAACAAACACTCTGGAAGCCCTGTAATAGCTTGGGTTGAGTTACTAGTCCTAGAAGCCCTAGTTGGAAAAACGCTCTGGAAGCCCTTGGTGGGTTGAGTTACTAGTCCTGGAAGCCTTGGTTGGACAAACACTCTGGAAGCCCTGTATAATTTGTGGGTTGAGTTACTAGTTCTGGAAGCCTTGGTTGGACAAACGCTCTAGAAGCCCTGTATAAGTTGTGGGTTGGGTTAATAATTCTAGAAGAATTGGTTGGACAAACACTCTGGAAGCCCTGGAAGGCTTGGATGGAGATCAATCTGATGATGGTTTTTGGTGATGTCTGACCATGAGGTGGAATCACTATTTAATGGGTTGAGGTGGGTGGCCTCTGGAAGCCCTGGAAGAGTTTTGATTGATGTGTTATATGAGATACCGCATTCATGCTTAGAATATGGCATGGGGTGATTGGCTAAAGAGAGACTTGGCTCATCCAATCTATGGTTGGGTGGAACGTGGTAGTCCCATCACTGGTTGGTTCATTGCATTTATTAATGAAAAATTCATTCCCTTGATTTTCATGTGCAAATGTACTGATATATATATGGATTTTGATGGCTGATATGTTTATTGTATTTTTGTTCCTATTATTTTGTTTATATGCACATTTACCCCGGAGGGTGTTACAGAGTCACCAAGGAAACATCATAGAAAAGAAAAGCCAACCTCGCAGGAGAAAGGCAAAGTGGTAGATCTAGAGGCCGACGAGGGCACATAAGACATTGATATTGAGGGGGTAAACCCTATTTCAAAGTTGCAAGAATACATCCCTCCGTGCCAAGGAAAGGTGAAGGTCCCAAAGGACCCAGATGAGGGAAATTTTCTCCTTCATACACCCCTACTTCCAGAAAATATCACGTTTGAAGGTTCGCGCTTGGCGTGCATCCCACATTTGAAGCTTGAAGATTGGGACTTGGGGGACACTGAGCGGTTCCCCCACCTGGCTGTTGATACCTTCATGAAGTGAGTATTCTACAAGGAGTCTGGTGTCACTACGTTGGAGCCAGTGAAGTGGATTCGTGGGGTGCAAAAGGCAGGATTGTTGAATCTACTATGGGTGTCGCATTACCACCGCGCTCCCATAAATTTGATTGTTATCGAACAGTTGTTGTTTCTGGTGCACGATGGGTGCCTGTGGTTGGGAGAGTCAATCCCTATAACTGACATGTTGATCCACAGGATCACCTTACTACCACATTCAAGGTTGAATCCATCCAAGGAATTTGGCAGAAAGATGAGCGAGCGTGACCTCGCCGAAAGGATGAAGGACAAGTTTAACCTTGTTAAGAAGCCGCGTGGGTATTCAATTTCGAGCATCACGAACCCCGCGGTGAAGGTGGCCACCCATATATTGGCTGGCAAGGTAATGCAGAAGTGTCACCCAAACGAGGCGCTGGCACCAGTGGTTTCACTAGCAGCCCAGTGCGCGGAGGGCGTACAGTTCAACTGGGCACGCTACCTGTGCAGCGAGTTCCTCGCGAATTGCAGAGAAGCACAGAACCACAGTAAGACGTTTCACTATTCATGGCTCTTACTTTTGATTGTATTGGTCACGTGGGAGTTGCCAGAGGACAACCGATTTCCTCCGATCGCGCCAAATTTTCCAGAAGCAGTGAAGTTTACTTCACTCTAGGCCACAAAGGACGTTGAGTAGGTACAGGAGAGCAAGGTGTTTTGGGTATTCATGAAGATGAGAATTAATATGGCTATCAACCAAAAGCCATGGTTGTCACCAACAGTCTTAGAGCAGTTGTCTGGGTACGCGTAGTTCAAAGCGGACTTCCATTGTATCTCCATCCAGGCGCGAAAGGACCTAGAGCAAAAGTGGTATGATTCACCATACCTCGCGACGGAAGATGCCATTGCAGCAGTCCTCGAGCGGTGGGTAGTAGACTGGCACACAGCATCAGATTTGTCTGCCGGGACTAGTAAGTCTACGGAAAATCAAAAAAAAGAAGAGGCCCGATTGAAAGTTCAGCAATTGGCTGAAAATAGAAAGAAGGAAACTGAGGAGAAGGCACACACAAAAGTGGAGCGCGCTGCCAAGGAACAAGCAAAGAAGGAAAAACATGGATCTGAAAGGAGCCTGAAATCCCCTTCACCATAGACGGAGGAAGAAGAGCAATCAGAACAGCGTGTTGGAGATCTAGAAAGCACTCCCTTCTAGGTGAAGTGGAACAGGGAATAGGAAAAAGAAGGACCATGGAAGAAGACCAAGGCCTCTAAGTCATCACTCGACCCAATCACCTTAACAGAACGTGACTTAAATGACATTGGTAACAAGGTAAGGGATACAACCGCAAATTTTCTGCAGTAGTTTGAGCAGTATCAGAAGCAGGCACTCAGTGCCATACAAACGGGTCTACGCGAGTAGCAGATGCAAACAACCAGATTGCAGGCAGGTTCAGGACAGAGCAACGTTGCATCAACTAGTAGTTTGGCATCGGGGACCACTCACGCCGCAGAGTTGGTTCAATCCTTAGATCTTCGAGTAGTCACGTTGCCAGATGGAGCTCTGAGCTTGGAGGCGAAAGCTGACAAGGCTACTGTCATTGCGCTGAGCAATGTTGGCCTCAACTTGGCCATGATCCCCAGTGAATTCCTTCACACCCTACAAGCAGGTGTGATTGAGGAGCTTAAGCCTGGGAGCAGTGCAGGCTGAGCATGATCAGTGAGTAGAAAATCAACAATGAATAAATATTCGTTGAAAAGACAGTCACACTAGAAGCTTGGAAGAAGGTTCAAGAGAAGAATGAGAACATCGTAGTAGTAGTAGCCAAAGCATGCAGAACTGTTCCAGAACTGCATATCCCAGAAGAAGCATCGGTGGAAGCCAAGATTCAGAAGTTGGCTACAGGTGTGCGTGATGTGAAGACCAAGATGGCCAAGGTTCAATTTGAGCTAAACCTAAAAATTGCAGAGCTTGAGTTGAAGACACAGCCTTCAACTCCACCAGAGGTCAAAGAACAGCATGAAGCTGTTGTGAGGGATGGATTCGCTACAGTAAAGGCTACAATGGTGGAATGCACTGTGCTCTTCGAGAAGTCTATGGAGCTAATCACGAGTCTGTAGGAAGATCCTAACCTACAGAGGTTGAACACAGAGGCCTGGGAACTGCAGCAGCAGTATGACGAAGCAAAGGCGACAACACACACTGTCGTTGTCACGCAGAGATTGGCAAAGCTACAGGAGGAAAAGCAACTGCAAGAACAGGTGGAAGTAGTGCAGCGGAAAGAGGCAGTCCTCAAGACCAGATTAGGGCCTTGGTTGGAGGAGGCCTATGTGATCTCCATCACCACTGGGGAGAATTTGGACAGCCTGCAGAGAACAGAGCAGAAGATCCAGGAAGATAGCACAATACCAGCAACCGAGTAGCTGGTGGAATAGGTCAAGAAGGCAGCTACGAAGTGCACAACTGAAGTTGCAATGGCGCAAGTGGAGCTGGGAGGTCTTCATAGTAATATCTCCATGCCAGCAGAGTGACTCGAGGGTGAGTCACGATATTTGTGTTGGGGACCTATTGGGATAAGGTCCCCTAAGGTCAATTTTGGGGCAAAAGCCCAAGTTTTGGGGCTAAAAGCCCAAGTTTTTGTATATAAAGAGTAAATTCTCCACAAGATGTGGTCGTGGAGTGCATAGATGTAAAGTGTCACAAAGGATTTTTACCCTTATTTTATGTAAGATGTGTCGGCTTTAGAAGATCGCGGACCATGGGATTGTATAAAAAGGAAAGTCTAAGAAGAGTCTAAGGCAGAAGTTTTTGGTAGGGAATGATATGGATGTAATGGGTTAGTAGAAGTGACAAGTGAAGAGTCTTAGAGTAGAAGAGAGGCTCTGCAGCTGTATGCGCAGAGGCCTAGAGTAGAGTCCGCAGCTAAGTGCGCAAACCCCTGTAGCTAAGTGCGCAGGGTAGTCTTAAGTCTATAAGCAAATCTGAAGTATCAATAAAGAGACTATTCTGGAAATATCTATGTTTTATCCATTTACTTCTGTTATGAATGAATGTGTTTATGTTATGATGACTATTGGGTTTATGATTTAATATTGTATTGATGCGCAATTCTACATGGTTTACATTGTTATATGAACGTAAGTAATAATATCTATTTACGCAAAGAATATCTTAATGCATGCTAAAGATATCAGACACTTAAGTCGATCTGGGTAATAACAAACTTAGGAGTGATTACAAAGGTGCGTAAGTGATTGGTTCACCTGTTTAGGTTCCACAAAAGATAGTCGTAGACCTTCGCGAAGGTCTAAGGGAGATTAAGAGAAGTATATCGATAAGCCCTAAAAGGCTTATCAATCTATGTGAAGGCAGAGTTAGGGCATAAAATGACATTACACTAATCTCTAGGTGTGGAAACTTGGTTCCAGAATCCCCCGATACTGTTTCGGGTGAGACTTCAGTCCGCACCTCGTGGATTGATGCCGAAAGGGCCAGTAGTGTAGGGATTTGTTTAGCTAACTTAACGTTGAACCTGGGTCAGGACCCCCTAAGCCAATAATACTCCTTTTGCCTAGAGTCACTTGAGTGGTCATTTCGATCTTTTCTGACTCTTTAAAATTGAAAATATCATCGAACACATCTCCTTTCCAGCTCGCTAAACCAACGAAAGTGACTAGAGTCACATTTTCGTCCGTTTCTTTACTCTTAAAACATGAAAAGTCAAAGTTTTTGTTTCAAATTCTAAAATGAATTGACCACAGAACAACATCCTTCCTATGGAAATACTCCTTAGTAGATCTTAGTTTTATACCAATGGCAACATTTCTTGAGTCTACCAGTCAAGTAAACCCCTCTAATGGGAATCCTAGTCTTTTTCCTTCTTTTGAAAATACTGGTGCTCCCTACATGGAGACGTTGTCCCTTCCTGGATTGACCATTGGTCTTCCAGTTTGGTTATTTTCGACCTCGGTGGTTCCGAGTGTCAAAACTGATTTTCAACCAAGTTATCCTCCACCTAAACAACATCAACATCATGATGATTTTAAAGTTGACCCCTTGCCTTCTTGGCATGTTTCTTCACCTTGTTCTTTCTCTTCGCCTGGTGAAAGTTTGGATTCTAGTAACCAAGAAGCTAAGAAGAACAAGAAGAGGACGAAGAAGAAGAAGAAAAATAAGAAAGGGAGCAACCAAGCAACCATTGCTACGGATGCAACTAATGAAGAAAAATCTTCCAACCAGCCCTCGAAAGTAAAATTCCCTTGCATGTTATGTAAGGTGACCACCTTCTTCGGAATTTTCCTTGTAGTTCCCAAAGCTTAGAAGTGTGGTCTACAGGTTCACATTCACCTTTGTCATCAACCTTTGGCGATCATGCTAGTGATAAACCTTCAACCAGTAAAGTTCATGGGAAAAAGGGAAAAGTAAAATCTCCCTGTAAGTTGTGTGAAGGTAATCATCCCATTCACCTTTGCACACTTATGGATGAAGCTTCCAAAGAGTTGGAAAACCTTACAGTTTCTCAACCTCGTCTTCCGACTGGGTATCGAAATTTTTCCCCTGATCCTTTGTTAGTTGATCAAGTGATTAATCAAAAGCCATCTTTGATCAACCTCACTCTCTCTGAAAGTGATCCTTGTGAGTCCATTCTCGATCAACCATTGGTTGAAAAAGTGGTAGACTTGGCTCCACCTTCAGTTAACCTTACCTTTCCAGTAGAGAGCAAACCCCATACCACTCAGGTTCTTATGGTTTCTTCAGTTTCGAATGAACTGGAGGGAAATCCTCCCATTCCTGAGGTGCAAGAAAGTCGTTCTCTTGTCCCCATAGTGAAAGAGGGAAGCTCTCATGTTCTTGTGGCACCCACTTTGAGTATTTTAGTCACTTCCTTCAATTGGAGTCGACTGGAAGGATATTGTCTTCCATCTTATGTGCATTTCCATATTACAGTTCAGGCTTACCATATTGTCATACCTAGAAAAGTCATAGACAAGGGTGCATTTGTTAGCATTATGTCCTCAACTACTTGGCAAGCTTTAGGTTCTCCTCCATTTGTCCCCGTCACCAAAAATCTATTAGCTTTTAACAAAGGAACTAATCAACCGTTAGGGATCCTTCCTAAGTTAATTATGTGGCCACCTGTTCCATGCCCACATCTACGAATGATCTAGTAGGTGATGTAGTATACCATGTATTGGGGGCATTGGAGCCCGATTTTTCATTTGGATCGCTGGACATGTATTCCTTCCTGAGGGTTCTTCTTCCATATGATGAGAACCTCTTAGAAGCCATGGCCTCATTTGGTCTGTGATCATGGGATGGAGCAGAGTTTCTTGGCTTATGTCAAGCTCCTTTAAAAATGAAACAAGGGCTATGGATCAGAGTTCCTTGTCTTGTGCCAAGCTCCTTCAAAAATGAAACAAGGGTCATGAGGATAGTTCTTTTACTATGTCAACTTCGTTAAAAAATGAAATAGGCCTCATGAGGATATTTCTTTTACTATATCAACCTCGTTAAAAAATGAAATAGGTTCCATGAGGATAGTTCTTTTGCTATGTCAACCTCGTAAAAAAATAAGTGTCATGAGCATGGTTCTTTTCCTGTGTCAAGCTCATGAAAAAATGGACACACCCCCTTCCAATTTAGGTCTTTGATTAGATCTCGTAAAATCCCAATGGAGTCTTTCACTTGATTTCGTAAGTGAACCTTCATTCCATCCACTTAGGTGCATGAAATGAAGCTTGGGGGGCATGTACCTCAAATTGAGTCATTATGTTGGGGGCATGCAAACTTATCTCAAGCATAGTTTATCTTTGTTTCAAGATTGTGTAAAAATGAAACCAAACCCAAGCATAGTTTGTTTTTGTTTCAAGCTTGTGTAAAAATGAAACCAAATCCAAGCATAGTTTTTTCCCATGTTTCAAGCTTGTGAAAAATGAAACTACTATATTCAAAGTATACTCAAGCATAGTTTCCCATGTTTCAATCTTGTGTAAAAATGAAACCATGCCCAATTTACATCTCGTGATTGCCATTTTTTATCAGCCTGTTTTTGCTAGATGAGCCTTGGTTGTTTATGTTAGCCCCTAAGGTGCAGTGCTACTATTTTTAGCAAAAATGTCCCCTGTTTCAGCTCCGACGGCCACATCTCCTCTGCTCCGCTTTGGCCATAAGCTAGACTTCAAAGTATTCCTCTCGCATCTATAATTACATCGAGTCCTGATCCAAATGGATCCAAATATGCTCTCTAAGTCTTGAAAAGCTAGTAAAATCATGCCAAAGATCAAAACCATTGCAGGAGAAGAACACTTAGAATGGCAGAAAAACACTATCGGTAGGCAAAAACCCAAGGAAATAGTGAAAAAAATGAGTATAGGAGGTCTGAACAGTGAAATCACAGCAGCCGTCAGATCTGGTAGATCAACTGTCCATATCTGATCGGCGAGTCACAATCGGAGGATTGAGGGCAGACCATATGAAACTTATGATCGTAACCGATGGAGTCAACTAGGACCATCGATCAAGTGCGTAGATTGATGGCCCATGTTGCATCGCAGGATCATTATGGGAGAACACAACAGAGTGCTCACCATTGGCTCGGGGCATGAGCGATATGCGATTGCGATCAATCGCATCGGCAGATCGCAATCGGGGAAACATTATGGAGCGGGGCCTTTATACATGTATATGTGCAATGCGATTAGCCAGACCCGATGGATATATAGGCATTATTGCATAGATTTTGAGATCCACAGGAAAGTCATTTTTAATGCATTTTCACAGTTTTAATGTATTTTTAAAATACAAAGGGGAACCTTGGAGCAAGACTGAAGCGACTTACGATATGCGATAACACCCAAACCTAAAAGGGTTCTTGAAGGGAAATATATAAAATTTGAAGTCCGTCAAGAGACATTTTTTAATGCATTTCCAATATTTTGATGTATTTCTAAAAAACAAAGGGACAAGCCATTTGCGATAGGCGACAGCGATTGGGAACGGACCCAATAGATTTGTTTGGCTCTATTCATATTTTTAATAGTCAACAGGTGAACTGAAATAACAAAACTTATGGCTGTAAGGGGGAAAACAACAACGCAACAGAGCCAAACTAGCAGAAATTATCATGGAGCATCGCTGGCACGAGTGGGCCACCTAACAGCAAGGCAAGATTACCAGAATTGGTTACTCGTGTTAGAAAAAGAAACCTTTGAGTTCATGCATGTCTATTCAAGGCATCAAGTCATTAAAAAGACAGAGAGGATATATTAAGACACCTCGAGCCTTTGAGAGCTCGAGAGCATTGTAAAAAGCCTATAAATGGCTGAAAGTTAGAAGGATGAGAGGTTCAACTTTTGGAGACTGTGGATACTCTACTACTCTAGCTTCTCATCTTCATTCCAGCAATATAAGCTTCTTTTGTTGTTACATGTTCAATTCCCATTTTCTCTTTTGTTCTAAGCTTGCACTTGAATAGGTTATTCATGTTTTCTTCTGTCTAATGCCAGATAACTATCATCTTATCTCTGCGTTGATAAATTAGATTTGCAAGCTTCATTTACTTCCTGTAGCTAGCCATTCATATGTGTTTATGTATGCATCTACTAGTACAATCAGTATTCTCCATCTATCCATTGAATCTATAAACTATTGAGCATTAGTGGTCTAAAGCCTTGTAAATCTAAGGGTGTTCATGCATGTCTTGGGTGAAAATAGAATTGAAACAGTCATCTGACTTGATCCAAACCATCATCCATTCCAATAGTTCAGAGAACAATATTGAATATTTATATGTTACCAGGCATCTCCGAGCTACAAACTAGGAGAGATTCTTGGAGTGCTAACATAATTGGCACCATTTCCGGGGAGAGGAGACTGAAGCTTAGCTTCCCTGGGAGACGACACAGATCCAGCTTTGATGATAGACAAAAATATGGGCACTTTTTCGGTTGCAATCATCTATCTGGCGACTCTACTGAAGGATGAACCTCCTGGTGACTCCACTTGGTAGTTTTGGCTCAGTTTGTGAGGCATACTCGGAGAAATCCTCAGAAGCCACAAGCTGACCCAACATCTGACCCTCAAAAAATCATCAAAGAAAGAAAGGCATTGCAGAAAGGAGCATCAGGTTCAGGTAGCTCTAAACAATATTCTATATCTATTCAAGAAAATATTGTATTAGAACAAATACATGTTGAGAGTATAGCATCTAATACTAGCAGTGAAGAAAAAATCTCAGAAATTCATAGAGCTCCTTATTCTTTAGGTTCTCCTTTTGTTGCCAGCCCAAAGGAAACCTCTCCTCCTATCCCTCATACCCCTTTAGTCTTATCAATCACTCCTCAACCTCCTGTCATTCAGATTTCCAGTACCCTTATAGCCACCACAGCTATGGCAGGACCACAAGCACCTACCAAAATGGAAAGAATCATAGCTGCTAGGTATGGACCTCTAGTAGTGCCCACTCCTTTGAATGCCATGCCTACTGGAGAATATTAGAAGTATATGCCTAAGTTCATTGGGACTGAAGGTGTTACAGCTGAAGCACATCTTGAATGATTCTATAGTTATGCTAATAACCTAGACATTAGTGAAGATGATGTATGGATGAGAGTCTTTGTCCAAAGTCTAGATGGAGAGGTTAGAAAATGGTTCAGAGAACTGACCCCAAGGTCTATAGCAGATATTGAGGCTCTATATTATGTATTCCTAAAGCATTAGGGGGATAAGAAGGATCTAATCTACTACCACACCGAGTTTGGGAACATAAAGAGGGAAAATGGTGAGTTGTTGTCTGATTTTAATAAGAGGCTTAACCGCATGTACATCAAGATACCAGCTGAAGTAAAACACACCACTACCTCTGCTAAACTCACCTATGCTAGTGCTTTTAATTCTGACTTTTGTCTATTGTTGAGGGAGAGGCGATGTGCTACTTTGGCTGATATGCAGGATGCAGCCTTGGAAGTAGAATCAAACATCATGGTTGCATAGAAGCTTAAGGGAAATGTTGATAGAAGGAGACAGAGAGGCGAATCTTCATCATCTTCAGATCCCAAGATAGATAAAATGACCAAGATGATAGAGTCATTAGCCTCTGAAATCTCCAAATTAAAGGTTGAGCAGCACCCCAGGAAAGGAAGAGTTCCTAATACCTTTGCTCCTAGAAATCCAAATCCATAAAGAAGAGCTAATGAGAAGTTGCAGATTTTGCAAAGAAGCAAAGATGCCAATGAAGACCAAAGGGTGAAGACCCCTTTCCAGAATGTAGTCATGGAAGAAGAGAAGTTTGAAGAAGATGATGAGATCCATTGTCTGGAAGACAAAGGCAATGCCTCCTTTTTTACCTCAGCTGCCTATGAAAAGTCATTATTCAATGACCAGATCAACCAAGAATGGGATGGTGAAGCTATTCTACAAACTGTTGATCAGCACAGATATAATCTGAGGTCAAAGATGAATAATGCCAAGGAAACTCTTGTTCAGAGAGTTGTTGTCCCTGCAACACAGCAAGCTAATAAGAAAAAGCAACTGGCGATTGATCCCATCACCCTCAAAGCTCCAGCTCACAAGGTAAGAGGCCTTGACAAGTCTCCTTCTCCTTTCAGTTTTCAATCAAAAATTCAGAAGCTAAGAATACCTATACCTCTGATTGAACTAGTGAAGAATGAGTCCTTCAAGAGATCTATCCTCGAGGCCCTTGAGCCTAATGCCATCCAAGCCTCCACCGACTATGTAAATCTGCAAGATGACAAACCAGTTGTTGTTCTCAGCCCAATGATTGAAAATTATGATGACAGCTCCCCATCATTCTATGTCTCTCTGACTATTCATGAAAAAATCCTTCACAACTGCCTTCTGGACACTGGAGCTAGCCATAATCTGATGCCCAAGTCTATCATGGATGAGTTGGGTCTTGACATTACCAAGCCTTATCATGATCTGTTTTCTTTTGACTCTAGAAAAGTGAAATGTCTGGGATTAATCAAGGACCTAGCCATCACTTTGTCTCAGCTGCCCATGAAGAGCATGATGATGGATATTGTGGTAGCAGATGTACCCCCCAAGTTTGGCATGTTGCTTTCTAGAGGTTGGATCAAGAGATTAGGTGGAACATTACAAAATGATATGTCCTACGCCACTGTCCCAGTTTTTGGAGGTGAGAGCAGGATATTATACAAAGAAGCTCAGTTGGTTTATATCATCAATGATGAAAGGAATCCCACTAATCATCCCAGCTATGCTGTTGACACTGATTTTGGAGCTTGTATGCTTCAAATTGAAGAATCCCAGTTGGCCTCCACGCAGCTTAAGAAACCAGTTTGTCAGATCACAGAGGAAGAAGGCCCACAAATTTGGGACATGTTCTTTGATGGAGCTTTCTCTAAGGAAGCTACAGGAGCAGGTGTAGTCCTTATGTCCCCCACACAGGAATGCATTCATTTATCTTTCAAATTCATTTTTCAGGTCACAAATAACATAGCAGGGTAGGAAGCCTTGATATTGGGCTTAAACGCTACTAAATAAATGGGCATCAAAGGTCTGAAAGTGTTTGGAGACGCAGACCTTATCATTCAGCAGGTCAACAAAACTTTCCAAGCAAAGCATCCAAGGCTGAAAGCATACAGAGATGAGGTATGGAAGCTTAAGGACTCTTTTAATATTTTTAGCATTTCTTACATCCCAAGAATGAAGAACCAGCTTGTTGATTCCCTTGTTGTGTCTGCTAGCATGTTTATTCCTCCTTTGCCTCGTAAATTGGCTTATGAAGTTCAGGTGAAATGTAGACCATCTCTACCTGACACTGTCAAATACTAGAAAGTTTTTGAAGATGATGATGAAATTAATAGGTTTTTACAAGTCGTTGATGAATTTTCTGAAATGCACATCGACCAAGAAAATGAAACCATTCAAGAATGCAACCAATCCAAGCTAAAGGATGAGAATGGTCAGGACAGCATTGTTCAGCTGCCTAGTAACCATAAACCCAAAGGATTGGCGCCCCTAGAGAAGTTATTTGATCATAATAATGTACCTTATAAGCCTACCAAAAAATAATTGAGTCTGTTGTTCATAGACATAATGTGGGGAGTCCAGCCCATCCAAAGCATATAAATCTGTCCACTCACTTGTCTTCTGCCCAGAGTTCCGAGTATTGCACCTTGATGAAGCAATTTGCTGATATTTTGGCTTGGGAATATAGTGATCTTAAAAACTATGACACAAACATCATTCAGCATAAGATTCCACTGGAAAAAAACACCATCCCTTTTAAGCAGAAATTAAGACCTATCAGCCCTCTCTTATTGCCTTTGATTGAGAAAGAAATCAAGAAGCTGTTGGATGCCAAGATCATAGTTCCCCTAAGGTACTCAAAGTGGATAGCTAACCTTGTGGTATTAAGAAAGAAGAATGGAGAAATCAAGCTTTGTGTTGACTTCAAGAATCTAAACAAATGCTCTAAAAAAGACAACTACCCCCTGCCTAAGATGGAGCACTTACTGCAAAAAGTTTCAGGGGCTAAAGCCATGTCTTTCTTAGATGGATTTTTAGGTTACAATTGGATTGTTGTACATCTAGAAGATTAGGAAAAGACCGCCTTCACTACTCCTTGGGGCACTTTCATGTACTCCAAGATGCCTTTTGGACTGATGAATGTTGGGGCTACTTTTTAGAGGGCCATGGACATAGCCTTTGTGGAAGAGAAGGACAAGTTTGTCCTTCTTTACCTTGATGACATAACAGTGTTTTCCAGCACTCACAAGGACCATTTGCAGCATTTGAAGAAGGTGTTTCTAAAGTGCAGACAGTTCAGAATTTCTGTGAACCCAAAGAAGTCACAGTTTGCTCTAGAAGAAGGCAAACTTCTAGGACATATTGTTTCTGCTGAAGGTGTGAAGATTGATCCAGCAAGAGTTCAAGAAATTCAGACATTGTCCATCCTAAGGTCAAAAAGGAACATTCAATCCTTCCTGGGTAAGATTAACTTTGTAAGGAGGTTCATTCCAAACTTTGCAGAGCTAGTGAAGCACATCACTTCCATGCTGAAGAAAGGATCAGAAATAAAATGGACAGATGCTGCAAGAAGCTCTTTTGAAGCCATCAAACAAGCTATCATGGAAGCTCCCACTCTAATCATCCCATATTACACCAAAGAGTTTTATATCTTCTCTTTTGCCTCTTATGACACACTTGCAGCAGTTCTATTGCAGAAAAATGATGAAGGCGTAGAGCACCCCATGGCCTTTTACAGAAAAACTCTGAGGGATGTTGAACTAAGGTATGACCTTATTGAAAAACAAGCTTATGCTCTCATAAAATCTTTAAAGGCATTAAGAATTTATATTATGCATTCCAAAGTGGTTGCATATGTACCTTCAGCCTCAATAAAATATGTCTTAAATCGGCCAGATACTGATGGAAAGAGAGCTAAATGGATTGCAAAATTCATAGAGTTTAACATAGAGGTAAAGCCCACTAAGCTTGTTAAAGGCCAGGGCTTGGCTAAACTTATGGCTGAGGAAAATTGCAATTTGTTAGACATCAATTGCATGGGTTCAAATTCAGGTGAGCAGATAGAGGAAGCAGCAGAAGAGCAAGAGCAGAATCAGCCTTTGGCTGAAAATCTAGCCACCTGTGAATGGTATAGTTCATTTTTTGTATAAGCTAGAAGTCCCTCCAGGGCTTAGCTCAAGTCAATCCTGAGCCATTAAGCTCAGATCAGCCAAATTCTACATTAATAATAACCTTCTTGATTGGAAATACCCATCAGGAATCCTCTTGAGATGTCTAGATAAAGGACAATCTGTGGAAGTCATGCACCAGTTCCATTCTAGCATCTGTGGAGGGCATCATTATTGGAAAACCATAGCCCACAAAATCTTGAGAGCTGGGTATTATTGGCCTACTTTGTTCTCTATTGTATTTTCTTTTGTGAAATCTTGTGACAAATGTCAGAGGTTTGTAGGAAGACAGCAGCTAAAATCTCTGCCCTTGAAGCCAGTACATGTCAATGGTCCCTTCCAGCAGTGGGGCTTGGACTTCATAGGTGAGATTAATCCACATTCTAGTGGCCAGCACAAATGGATCTTGGTAGCCACTGATTATTTCACCAAATGGATTGAGGTCGTACCCACTAAAAATGCTAATCATCAGGTTATCATAAAGTTATTGAATTAGAATATTTTCACTAGATTTGGTTGCCCAACCAAACTAGTCACTGATAATGCAGCAGATTTCAAGGCAGAAGAATTGGTGGACATGTGTGAATCCATGGGCATTCAATTGGTGCATTCTACCTCATATTATCCTCAAGGCAATGGCCTGGCAGAATCATCTAACAAGAGTCTTGTAAGGATAATCAAAAAACTGTTGGAGGACAACAAAAAGAGCTGGGATTCCAAGTTGAAGTTTGCATTGTGGGCTAACAGAGTTACCAATAAGAAGTCCATAGGAAATTCTCCATTTAAGCTGGTTTATGGCGCTGATGTTGTTTTTCCTATCCAGCTGATTCTCCCTGTGGCCAAATTCTTTCAAGAAGAACAGGATGAAATGAATGACATGGTAAGGAGAATGAATAACCTGGTTGAATTACAGCAGATCAGAGAGCAGCTGGTTGAGAAGTCAAAAGTTCATTAGAAGAAAATCAAAGAAACCTTTGATAGGAAGGAAAAAGTGGACAATTTCCAAGTTGGTGACTGGGTTCTCAAATGGGATGCATTGAAGGAAAAGAAAGGTAATCATGGTAAGTTTGACTCCTTATGGACAGGTCCATTTGTCATCGCTCAAATTCAGCAGAACAATACCTTTATTCTGCACAGTCTGGAAGGAGAAGATGTTTTTGGTGGCCCAGTCAATGGGCAGTTCTTGAAACTTTATTTCATTTAAGGCTTTAAAGCCTTGATATTGTAAATATGTTTTTCAGTTTTTATTTTCTATGCAAAATAAACTCCATGCCCAATGGAACACTAGGAGATAGATTTGATTTTGGTTTTACAGGAAAGGCATTGGTTTGTGGTTCTTGAAACCTCACAGGGAGGCTTTCATCCCCAGAAGGAGCCAGTGTTAGCCCCTAAGGTGCAGTGCTGCTATTTTTAGCGGAAATGTCCCCTTGTTTCAGCTCCGACGGCCACATCTCCTCTGCTCCACTTTGGCCATAAGCTAGACTTCAAAATATTACTCTCACATCTATAATTGCATCGGGTCCTGATCCAAATGGATCCAAATATGCTCTCTAAGTCTTCAAAATCTAGTAAAATCATGCCAAAGATCAAAACCATTGCAGGAGAAGAACCCTTAGAATGTCGGAAAAACACTATCAAGAGGAAAAAACCCAAGGAAACAGTGAAAAGACTGAGTATATGAGGTCTGAATAGTGAAATTCATAGTAGTCGTCATATCGGGCCGATCAACAGTCCAGATCTGATCGACAGGTCGCAATTAGCGGATTGAGGGTGGACCATATGAAACTTGAGATGGCGACCGACAGAGTCAACTAGGATCGCCGTTCAAGCACGTAGATTGACGGCCCATGTTGCAACGTACGATCGCTATCGAAGAACACAACAAAGCGCTCACCATTGACCCGGGCATGATCGATATGCGATTGCGATCAATCGCATCGGCGGATCGCAATTGGGGAAACATACAGGAGCGAGGTATTTATACATGTATATGTGCGATGTGATTAGCTAGACTCGATGGCTATATAGGCATTACTGCATAGATTTTGAGATCCACAGGAAAGTCATTTTTAATGCATTTTCGCAGTTTTAACGTATTTTTAAAATACAAAGGGGAACCTTAGAGCAGCACTGAAGTGACTTGCGATATGCGATAAGACCCAGACCCGAAAGGGTTCGTGAAGGGAAATATATAAAATTTGAAGTCCGTCATGAGCCATTTTTAATGCATTTCCATTGTTTTGATGTATTTCTAAAAAACAAAGGGATAGGCCATTTGCGACAGGCGACAGTGATTGGGAATGGACCCGATAGCTCTATTTGGCTCTGTTCATATTTTTAATAGTCAACAAGTGAACTAAAATAATAGAACATATGGTCGTAAGGGGAAAAAAACAGCGCAACACAGCCAAACCAGCAGAAATTATCATGGAGCATCGCTGGCACGAGTGGGCCACCTGACAACAAGGCAAGATTACCAGAATTTGGTTACTGTTGTTAGAAAAAGAAACCTCCAAGTTCATGTGTGTCTATTCATGGAATCAAGTCATTAAAAAGACAGAGAGGATAGATTAAGACACCTCGAGCCTTTGAGAGCTCGAGAGCATTGTAAAAACCCTATAAATGGCTGAAAGTTAGAAGGATGAGAGGTTCAACTTTTGGAGACTGTGGATACATTGCTACTCTAGATTCTCATCTTCATTCTAGAAATAGAAGCTTCTTTTGTTGTTACATGTTCAATTCCCATTTTATTTTCTGTTCTAAGCTTGCACTTGAATAGGTTATTCATGTTTTCTTCTATGTCTAATGCCAAATAATTGTCATCTTATCTCTGTGTTGATAAATTAGATTTGCAAGCTTCATTTACTTCCTGTAGCTAGCCATTCATATGTGTTTATGTATGCATCTACTGGTACAGTCAGTATTCTCCATCTATCCATTGAATCTATAAACTATTGAGCATTAGTGGTCTAAAGCCTTGCAAAGCTAAGGGTGTTCATGCATGTCTTGAGTGAAAACAGAGTTGAAACAGTCATCTGACTTGATCCAAACCATCATCCATGCCAATAGTTCAAGGAACAATATTGAAGATTTTTATTTTACCAGGCATCTCTGAGCTACAACCTAGGAGAGCTTCCTGGAGTGCTCACAGTTCCATTCCATCACCACCATCTCTTTGGCCAATCATTCGCTTTCACTTGGTTGTTTTACCCTTGCCTGAGGAACATCTGCGGTGAGTAGCCTTGTTAGCCAGCCTATTGACCATTACATGTTTTGAGCAGTTCCATCATCACCAGAACCAGTTTCTATCCTTCTATACCACTCATTCTTCCAGGCAGAGTCATCTTTTAGCTCTTTTCTGACTCTCGAAAAATGAAAAGATCGTCAAGTACTTGTATTTTTGAACTCGTTAAATTAAATGAATTGATGTCGTCTCAGTATACATTTACCCCTTTTTAGGTTGAGATTGACTATTTACGAAAAAGGTACACCTTGGTCGATATGGTCAAGAGGTTCTCTCGAATATTGTTTTCTACCTTTTCAGGTTCGAGGGACAAATTACGAAAAGGGACATGATGGAGTTTTCTTTTTCGTCTCTTTTTCAAACTCTCTAAATGTGAAAAATATACCGAGTTATTCTTCCGTCGGACTCATTAAAAATTAAACGATGAAAGACTCGTCACTATGATGAAACTGAGCTTCTCCTTCCTAGGGCTCATAAAACTTACTAGAATGGATTCATTTGAGGAATGAACTTACATGACAAGCATATGCTATCCCCTTCAAGCTTGTGATAAAAAATAATCAGGGTATTATCTAGAAATAGCGAGGAAAAATGAAGATGAAACATCCTTTGTATAGATAACATGTCGCTCTTCAACATGACACTCTTCTGCTCTTGTGTCGAGTTTTGGATATCCTTGCTTAGTCACTTGTCCTCCCGGGTTTGGGTGATCCATTTTGCCTGTCATATGATTGTCTTGTTTTCGTCATCATGACCTATGGTCCTATTTGAGTCAAATGTTGCCATACTCCACAATCATGTCGCTAATGTTCAAGAGAAGTCCATTCTACAGTTATTTACATATACATCATTTGAGTCATTGCTATAGTCTTGAAAATTATTCCACTTTATTCCCTATTTTGTGTCAATGATAGGGGATTCATCATTACCCTCCTTTGAAGGGTCATTTCCTGTCGACTTCAGCTCATTATCCAGGAAGAAGACTTAGAAACTCCCTTTCAATACCTTAGAGATTTTATGCTTTAATGGGAGGTTCTTCGCATCCGACGACAGGTCTTCATCATTGGCCTTCGATTGGATGATTCCACGAGTGTTCGACTTTAGTTTCCTTATCACATTCACGGATTGTACTATCATACCTTGAGAGCCATTAGCATTATTGGTGGTTTCTCTCTTGCCTGTTAACGGTCCACATCATTGGCCAATAATCAGGTGGTTTCCTAGCATGTTCAACTTCAACACATTTATTCGCATGTTAGGATTCGTACTTTGTTCGAGTCGAGATGGAGTGCAAGACCCTGAGTGTTGTCTAATATGACTCAGGTTGGGTGCAGTTATATGTTGTTCATGATTGTACATGTGTTTCTACTATATGGATGGTTGTGACCATACCGTGGGACTTTATATTTATGATGATCCTCTCATTATGGATGTTTGTGCCCGTTCTTTGGATTTTAGATTTACAAATGATCCTGGTTATCTGGATGGATGTGCCCATACCATGGATCTTTTCATATAGTCTTCATCATCTAGATGGTTGCACCCATGTTGTAGATTCATGTCTTGATATCATATATGTATATATATATGTATGTATATATATATATATAGATATATATATGCGTCCTTGATTTGCAGGTCTCCTTACAGTGTGCGTAATCGTCCTTGCAAAAGCTCGTAAAGCATCTTAGTCATCTCTCCTTGTTCTGCCTTCATGCTTTAGGGAGCATCTGTTACACTATATTTTGTCACACCTCCTGCACTTCCCTATGACATACCTCGAAGTTCCTGAAACATGACCTATATGCAGTGTATGAATTCATGTATACAACTAAGATCCCTCCTAATACATTGATTGGAGAATGCCTTGAGATTTCCCTGAAGAAATAGCTCTAAAACCCTAAATTGAGAATCATCGCTCTTATAAGGCTTAAAACAGCGATGGTCATGTGTTGCACTATACTTGACTAACGATGGCATCGCTTTGTTCCCTTGCATACCCGCGATGATCCCAAAGAGGATGAGAAGCTTCATGATCTAGAAGCTTCTAGAGCGATGAGATGGAGGTTGTTTGGCATAGATGAGGTCGAATCCTCCCAACTTGGCCTCTTGGTCTTATCCCTATGAGCTACCTCCTTGAGATGAGGGCCTAATCCTATCTTTGGAGAGGTCCTAACTCCCTTTCCCAGCCTATAAATTCATCCTCTCCCATTCCCAAATGGTTGGTCTATGTCTATTTGCACCCTTATGCTAAGATTGTGCCTAGAGGTTATTCATTTGACTTGGAGAAGGAGTGCTTGGAGAGTTCTTGGCTTGGACTTGGATTACCACTCAAGGAGAGCCTATCAACATCAAGGATTTGGTTGTAAGCTTCCCTTTATTTTCTAATAATACATAACTGTTGGTTCATCTTTCCAAAATGCATATGTTGATGTATCATTTAGCTTGACATTCCTTGATTAGTTAAGTAGGTTGCTATTGGATTTGTTATTTGTTTTGGCATTCCATGTTGTGTCTTGATCACTTGTGCAGGTGCATAAACATTGATAGAAGCAGGAACAAGCCTGTGATACAAGCGGTTCAGGGTCTTCAACAAAGGAGATCATAATAGCATCAGAACGAGGTAGGGCATCTCCTTTGTTCTTCTTTTCAATTGTAACCTTAGAAGATGTCTAGTTGATTGTCACTTTAGTTGCTAGACCCACTCACTGGGCTAGAGGGATCATCTCTGTCCGCAAGAGAGGATTTACCTTAACAATAGTCATATTAACAAACAAAAAATTAATGGTAAACAATAGTTGTAAAATTTTATTACTTAAATATATATATATATGTTGAACATTACTCTAGATTTTTAAACTATATTTTCTTTTCATTGGAAAAATAGTTATTGAGGTTAATCTAGGTTAAGTAGAGCTAATATATGTAATATAGTAGTAATAATCTATTTTTAAGTTCATGGCTAAGCGAGACAATAAGACCTTATTGTTTGTAGGATAATGGACTTTCAAATTGGTGTATGAGATCTCATTGTTTTTAGGACAAGGGACCTGTGTCTGCATAGTGATTTGACTACTAAAGTCTACAAAGGTGTACATACTCTACCCCCTTTAGATTTGAACCTATGACCTCTTATGAGGAAGCACATGTTCTTAACCATTATAAAGATATAAAAAAGTTGGCAATTTGCTCCAATATTCAAATATTAGGACCCATGACCATCCAAAGGTAGAAGCTTCTACTAAAAAAAAAAAATCATAGATAGACCTAAGGTTTGAAGGGGATTTTATTATGCAAAAACATAAATGGAAACATAGAAAATATATTGCAAAGAGTACAGTGATACAACAAAATACAAATTTTATTAATGAATGAAATAGAAAAAAACTATAAATTTCAAAGTGATACAAACTAATTGGAATGGTGGTAGCTTATATATGAAGAGAGATGTTTCAACTACTCTTAATCACAAGAAAACATTACAAGAGGCCAAAACTACCTTTGAACATAAAGTATGATGCCCTAAGATGCAAAAACCCTAACCCTAGGAAATGATGTGCCAAAAATAATGTGCACCCCAAAGAGGCTAATTGATATATCAACTTCCCGAGGCTACAACTTTTGCATGCAAACTCCATTTAGGACATTTCTTGGACCATTACAATCCATACTATGTGTCTTTAGCCTATCACAAATGCCAAAAATGCAAGGGAAATGCCCAAAAAGGCAGTGAAATTTTGAGACCTAAAACACTATACTAGAACTACCAAGATGTGGAATAATGTTGAATCAATGGAACAATTGGGTGGTCACTAGTATTCTCTTGAATCAATTGTCCCCCCTTAGGAATAAGTGGTCCATTTTGTGTCAAGTTCCTCCATCAAGTGGGTAAAATTTTGTTGAATATGACTCCTAGTGAGACATGTGCACCAAAGTAGGAACATGAGGTGCCTATGAGAGGTGGAAAATATGGTTGAAGTAGCTCCACATTAAATATAAGGTTCAAGCCAAAGAAAAGGGAATATTTTATTTATAATCATCTTCACCCACAACCTTTGTGTCAGGGTGTGGCGCGAATGCATGCTAGGGAGTGTGAGGGCCAAGTGTTAGGGAAACACAAGGGAACACTAGTTTCAAATGCATGGAAATGAAGTGTTAGCGAGTTCCAGGTGTGCTAAGGAGGGAGTGACAAGGTATGCTAAGAAGTGTTAAGGCATGCTAAGAGTGCTAGGGAAGCATACCAAGATGTGTCAAGTGCCAAGGTGTGCCAATGCATGCTAAGGAGTGTTAGGGAGTTCCAGGGAAACACAAGGGAGCACTAGGTCAAAATGCATGGAAATGAATGAATAAGAGTGTGTGACAGGGAGTGTCAACGAGTTCCAGGTGTGCTAAGGAGGGAGTGACATGGTATGCTATGCAATGCTAATTCATGCTAGAGTGTTAGGGTGCCAAGCGTCCAAGATGTGCCAGGGCGTGCCAACATGTGCTAGGAAGTATTAGGGAGTGCCAGGGAAACTCAAGGGAGCACTAGGTCAAAATGCATGGAAATGAATGATAAGGGTGTGACAGGGAGTGTTAGTGAGTTCCAGGTGTGCTAAGGAGGGAGTGACATGGTATGTTAGGTAGCGCTAAGTCATGCTAGAGAGTCAGGGCGACATGCGGCCCAGATGTGTTAGGTGTCTGGGTGTGCCAACATGTGCTAGGAAGTGTTAGGGAGTGCCAAGGAAACACAAGGGAGAACTAGGTCAAATTAATACATGCAAATGAATGAATAAGAGTTTGTGACAGGAAGTGTCAATGAGTTCCAGGTTTTCTAAGGAGGGAGTGACAAGGTATGCTAGGTAGTGCTAATGCATGCTAGATGCCAAAGCAACATGCCAATATGTGACAGTTGCTAGGGTGTGCCAATGCATGCCAGGGAATATTATGGAATTTCAAGGAAATGCAAGGGAGCGCTAGTTTCAAATGCGTGGAAATGAATGAATAAGAGTGTGTGACAGGGAGTGTTAGTGATTTTTAGGTGTGCTAAAGAGGGAGTGGCAAGGTATGCTAGGTGGTGCTAAGGAATGCTAGAGTGCCAGGGCAACATGCCAAGATGTGTCAGGTGCTAGGTTGTGTCAATGCATGCCAGGTTTAGAAGCTCTTGTATTCAAGTGAGGACTTAGTTGGGTTCCCAAGTTGCAAATTAAGTAAGGGTAGTTGTGAGGGCATGACAGCTAGGGAGGGTCAGGGCATGCCAAGGAATGAAAATTCATGCTAACACATGTCGGACAATGTTAATGCATGTTGAGGAGTGTTAGGGAGTGTTGGGGCATCACAATGGAGAACTAGGTCAAAATGCATGGAAATAAATGAATAAGAGTGTGTTTGAAGGAGTGTCAGTGAATTCAAGTGTGGCAAGGACAAAGTGTGTTAGGAGAAGTTCATAATAGGATTTATAGGAGGCAAGCCTATGGTTGCAATAAAGGGTCTCAACATAGAATTTTTAGACAAAGGGAGACTTTGTGTTGGGAACAACATTGTTTTGTCTTTAGCTATTATTTTTATATGATAGGTGGCACACTTTGGCTGCATGCTCATGTTTTAAACTATTCTAGATAGTTGCATATTGTACATTGTTGTGTATAAGTTTTGGGGAACTCAGCTTGTGTCAGATTTTATCTTATGTGTCTTGTGCATCTTGTGGTTCTTGCAAACTCTCAGTTAATGCTCTACTGTATATATGAACTGAACATACATGTGAAATATTGCCTATGTAAGTTATGTTGCTTAGTTGTTTTATGGCCATGGTTAGATGTGATCCTTGTCTTGGTAACTAGTTAAGTGGGACAAGTTGAGCTTGGACATGAGTGGCCTAAGATGAGTTATAGGTAGTTCTTAGGTGAACAAGGCACAATCTACTTGTAGTAGGTGCAATTGGTCAAGTTGTTGTGGTTGAAGCAGGCAAATGTCACATGAACTGCAGTAGCCAAGGACTTGATTGGGTTCCCAAGTCATGAAAAAATGTAAGGCTAGATGTGAGGGCATGAGTGCCAAGGCATGCTATGGAATGCTAATATGTTCCAGATAGTGTGAAGGCATGTCAAACATGCTAATATTTTCCAAGTGCTAAGGCATTCAAAGATGTGCAAGGGTGTGACAATGTGTGCGAGGGACTATCAAGGTGACAAAAGGGAGAAACAAATTAAACTACAAGGAAATGAACACATAAGAGGGTTAATAAGTCATAAATTTACCTTTTCCAAGAGGGGCATGCTAGGCACACCAACACTAGGTGCCAATAGGTGCCAAGTGCTAAGTTTTAGTGCATTATAAGTGCCAAATCTTATTTTGTTGCTTCTCGTCTACTTTCCAATAATTCATCTAAAATAAATTTAATATTAAACGATGCCAAATCATACCAAGGCATCTCAACGCATTCCATACATGCTAAGACTTGCCAAGTGCCAATATGTGTCAGGGAGTGTTATGCATGTTATGAAGTGGCAGGGCATGTCGAAGAGTGCTAAGGTGTGCTAGAGAGTGCTAATGCATGTTGAGGAGTGTTAGGGAGTACTAGGACAACACAAGGGAGAACTAGGTCAAAATTCATGGAAGTGAATGAATATAAGGGTGTGTCAGGGAGTGTCAATGAGTGTTAGATTTCATGCCAAGGAGGGAGTGAAAAGGTATGTTAAGCACTAGTAAGGCATGTTAGGGAATATCAGGGCATGTCAAGAAGTGCTAAAGTGTGCTAGGGAGTTTGAGGGTGTGCTAACATGTGCCAAGACATGTCAGGTGCTAAGGCATGCTAGGATGTGGAGGGCACCAGGGTATGCCAATATGTTTCAAGGAGTTTCAAGGCAAAAAAAGGAAGAACCAAGCTAAAATGCAAGGGAATGAAGACATAAGAGGGTCAATAAGTTGAGACTTTATCTTTTTCAAAAGGGGCATGGTAGGCACAATAATAATAGGTTCCAATACATGCCAAGTGCCAATGTGTGCCAAGTGCTAATGTATGTCAATGCATGCCAAGGTGTTCCAGGTCATGCTAGGGATTACAAGGAATGTTGACACATGCTAGGCGAGTGCTATGTTGTGCTTGGGCGTCATAGTCATGACAAGATGTTCTAGGTACAAAGATGTTCCAAGACATGTGAGGTTCCAAGAAATGTTAGTGTGCGCCAAATCATTTTAAGGTGTGCAAGGATTGTTGAGGAGTGTTAGGTCTCTCTCATTAATAGAATTGACAAATCTTGATTATGAATTAAATAAGATATTTCCTACACACACTAGTGGAACTCTATCCAAAGGGAATTTGCTAGATAATAAACATACTATAGATGAATCATGTGTTGACTCATAGGAAAACTCTATTCTCATTACTTAAGGGAAATGATACACATTGATTACTTCTTAACAAATTGACTGACTCTAACCACTATGGCCTTGGACACATAATGAAAAATACTCCACAATAATGGTCTTAAATCGTTATCTTTTGACAAAAAATATAGTAGCATGCACATAGTGTCATCAAAAACTCATTAGAATGATCAATGATGACGAACATTTTTTGATCTTCACCAAAAGTAACTAAAAAGAGCATTGGTGAGGGTCAATAAAATATCGTCACTAGAAGTGTCACCAAAGAGAGAATTATTGATGGGCCTTTAACAACCCTCACAAAAAGTGTCATTGAAAATGGCTTTAGTGACAAACCTTAAAGGACCATCACTATATACATTTACAACAACGCATTTTTAAGGACCATCACCATATATGACATTGGTGATGGACCTTAAAGGTCTGTCACAGGCATGACTCTCACCAATGACATTTTTTGTTGTAGTGAATGGACATAAAATCGGATACAAAAGTGGATGCAAAAATAGATGCAATAGTTAATACAAAAATGGACACAAAAGATGATGCAAACACAGATGCAAAAGTTGAAACAAACATGGTTGCAATAGTAGGTGCAAAACTTGGTGCAAATTGTATTGAAACAAAAGTGGATGCAACAACGAATGCAAAAAAGGACACAAACTTCGATGCAAAAAGGAGGCAAACTTGGATGCAAAAAATGATGTAAACATGGACGCAAACATGGGTGCAACTATGGACACAAAATTAGATGCAAAAGTGGACGAAATATAAGTGGGTGCAAAAGTAGAAGTAAAATTAGATGCAAAACCTGATGTAAAACCTAACGTAAAAGTGGATGCAAAAACATACACAATATTTGATGCAAACTTGGACACAAAAGATGATGCAAATGTGGATTCAAAAGTACAACCAAATGTGGGTGAAATAGTACGCGCAAAACATGCCACAAATTGTGGGCTAACAAAAGTGGATGCAAAAATAGATGCAATAGTAGACATAAAAAAATATGCAAACTTGGATGCAAAACAAGATGCAAAAAAGGAATCAAAATCGGACACAAACATGGGTGTAACTATGGACACAAAAATGGATGAAAAAATGGACACAATGAAAGTAGATGCAAAAGTAGATACAAAACAAGACACAAAACTTATCGCATAAACCTGACAAAAAAGTGGATGCAAAAAAAAGATGCAAATTTGAATATAAAAGAGGATGGAAATGTGGGTACAATAGTAGGTGCAAAACATGGCACAAATTGTGGCACAACAAAAGTGGATGTAAAAGTGGATGCAATGATAGAAGAAAAAAGAATAGACAATTTTGATGCAAAAGAAGATGCCAAAAGGGATGCAAAAGTGGATGCAACAGAAGTTGATGCAAAAGTAGATGCAAAATGAGATGCAAAACCTGATGCAAAATTGGATACAAAAAGGGATGAAAAATAGATGCAAAAGTAAATGCAAACTTAGATGCAAATGAGGATGCAAAATTAGAAGCAAAAGTGGGTGCAAAGGTAGGCGCCAAACTAGGCACAAATTCTGGCACAACAAAAGTGGATGCAATAGTAGACACAATAATGGATGCAATAGAGGATGCAACTGTGGATTCAAAACAAGATGCAAACATGGATGAAAAAAAGTAGATGCAAAAATAGATGCAAAACTTGGCCCAAAGGGGGATGCAAAAGAGGATACAAAAAATGATTCAAAATTTGACGCACGTGTAGGCGCAAAAAAGTGCATGCAATAGAGGATGAAAAAGTAGGTGAAACGAAATTAGGTGTCAAACTTGACACAAAACCTGACATAAAATGTGGTGCAAAGGATGGCGCAAAACTTGGTGTAAAACCTGGTGCAAAACCTCATGCAAAACCTGGTGCAACACTTGGTGCTAAACTTGGTGCAAGGCTAGGTGCAAAGACCGATACAAATTTTGCATCACATTTTGCACCATATTTGATAGGGTTTTTTTGCAGCGTTGATAGCTAAGTTATTTTTTTATTCTGATGTAAACTTGACCAAAGAGTGTGTCTTATAAACTCTTGGAAAGTATGGGGATGCTTGGGTCACGGTTGGTCATGTAATTGAGCATGTAATTTGAAAATATGAACTATAGGTTTATAGAGGATGCAGGTGTCGGTGCATCACTTATGGTTCTGAAGAACAAAGGTGAAGGAGAAGGAAGTGTGACCTATCAGGACACTTGTGGTGAAAAAAATGTAACACAACAGTTGTATGTTATGTTCATGCTTTTGTAGGACGAAAATCTCCTTAGTGGGGAGGAATGATCCAAGTGGCTCCAAAGATTCTCATAAGTCAAAGAGGGCTCATAATAGCTCAAAAATCAAAGTCCTCAGATGGAAGTGAAACTAGTAACAGATCATAGTGCTCATTGCCATGATTCCAACAGTGTGAATAACACTCAAATCTGAGTTCGTATGCTCAAGTTATAGCTTGTCAAACTTTGGGTCAAACTTGGCCAAGTGGTCGTTTTAATGAGGCAACAATTTGGCAGGGTCCCAATGCACAGAATCCGGCCACCTAAATGGGAGAATTTGTTGCCTACTTAATTTTCCCAGTAACCCTTAAAAATCGACAGCGAAATTTTAGCTACTTTGTTTATATAAAATCAAAAATATATATAATTGGGGTGGCAGGCCGCCACCCTCAAACTATTATATTATATATAAAAAAATCGTTCATACTGGCTGGGGCCTGCGGGAGACCTAGGACCCCGACCACCATATGTATTGACCGAGTTAAATGGGGGGTCGTTGGCCCTGCCACATGGCACCATTTAAAATGGGTCGGCGGGGTTTGAACTCGTGTCAACCCACCCACTACGGCGACGCAACCAAACAAAAACCATTAAATGCCACAACAATGCCATATAATGTTATAATCGTTTCCATAATGATATAATTATCGACATAAATCGTTGTCGTAATATACATTAAAACAAAATTGTGCCAAAACGTTAATCGTTTACCATAACCGTTGCACCACACCATCGTTAAATGTTAACCGCTTGCCATAAATAAATTCCAAAAAAATCAATTTTAAGCGACGAGGTGGGGGTTCAACCTTGGGACCTTAGCGCGCCCAAGATAACACTTCACCAACTACCCAATGGTCGTGACCTTAGAGAATCTGCCCATGCAATGATATATAAACCCATAGTTCTCATTCACTAGGACAAAGAAGGAATCGCAGAACCCAGAGCCGAGCCAGAACCATGTGGCACGTATTTTGAGATAGAGGAATATTCTATAAGAATATTCTAAGAGAATTTTATTATGCTTATGAGGAATCTTTGAGATTCCCTAGAGGGAAATTTTTCACAGTGACGAAAACATGTCAACTTTATACTCAAAAGAACCAAAATTTCACAAGGAACACGATGGTGTGGTCTGTTTCCCCATCTGAGCAATGGAATTTCAGGTGGACATCAACAAGGAATCTTTAAAAAAATCTTGTGGAATCTAAAAGATTCCCTTGGAGGCTGATTTTTTATAGAGGCGGAATGATGCCAACTTTATAGTCATTTTCATAGAATTTTGCAAGGAGTGCAGTGGTGTGCTAAGAATCTTCATCTGAGCAACAGCTTTTTCAACCAGCTTCAAGAAGGTACCTTTGGGGGCCGAGGGCCCAGAATTTGATGATGTCAGAAAGGGGAAAATTTTATAATCGTTTGAGACGATTTCGTGCCACGAATTCAACTGTAGTCCATCATCAGCTGAGATTTGAATTTTTCAACCATCCCCGAAAGTGGAGGTAAATGATGCAATTATGCCATGTCTTTCTTTTGATTTGCTGAAATGATGTTTTGTTGTTAAGATCCTTGATTACATTATGTTGAGGGATACTTGTATGCCACATCATGTGAGATTTTATTAGCTTGTCATACTGAAGGAGTACCCATTTGAGTGAGAGTTCCTATAGGGAGAATGTCTCATGGAGAGACATGCCACTTTGGTTGAGGGAATTTATCCTTGTAATGACAAATAATGTACTATGTACTCATCATCATCTTGCATCATTTAATGAAGTGGCCTCCCCACTCTTGACACCAGAGAATGGAGACGTAACTAACACCGGTTGAACTTCTTTATCAATGTGTTTGTGTTCTTTGATTGGATGGTTGTTTTTATGTTTCATCTTCCTTAAAGTGCACATATGGTTGTTTTATACACTTTCATATGCAATTCTAATAACATCACAGAAGTAAAAGATCTTGGTTAATTCTAGTAGCTGAAGAGATGTGGATCACTCAATGATGAAGGTGAAGAAAAAATATTTCATGCAGTGAAGAAACTTGTATTAGTCAAATAAGTCTCGGCGATGCAAGTAAAGAAATGAAACTAGAAGGTATGTGCCCTGTATGTGGTCCAAGTGACTAGCATGATAAAGAGAAATGAGGCTAAAATAAAATGTCACCATATCTTAAAGAAATTCAATAATGTGTTTCTAGAGGAAATACCATGAATGACACACAGGAGGGAAATCAACTTATCCACTGACTTGATTCTTGGTGAAGTGTTAGTTTCAAAATCCCCATACCATATGAGCACACTAGAATTGGTGGAATTGAAGTTGCAGTTGAAAGAAACACTTGATAAGGGATATATCAGACTTAATGTGTTTCCTTGGGGAGCCCTAGTGTCATTTGTGAAGAAGAAGGATCACATGTTGTAGTTGTGCATTGATTACTGAAAACTAAATAAAGTCACAATGAAAAATAAGCATTTGATGCCCAAAGTTAATGACCTTTGAGATTTGGTTATCATCATTTTCAAATTAAATATAGAGACATCCACAAGGCAATGTTTAGTAAAATATACAGACCCTATGATTTCATGGTGGTGCCATTTGGGCTCACAAATGTCGCAACCACATTTATGTTCATAATGAACAACGTCCTCAACCTGTACTTGGAAATTTTTGTGTTGGTTTTTGTGTATGACATCCTGGTTTACTTGAAAATAAGATAAGAACATGAAGAGAATTTGAAGGAAGTGTTGCAGTTGTTGAGGGAACACAAGTTGTATGCCAACCTTAACAGATGTGATTTCTTCCAATCATAATTTCAATAACTGGGACATGTCATTTCAAGGGAAGAAATAGCTATGGATCCTAAAAATATGAATTCCATAATGGAGTGGTTCACTCCCAAAAATGTCACATAGGTTAGATCCCTCATGGGATTGGTGTTAGAAACAAGGAAAATATTGAGAGGGGAGTGAACCAATATGGTAGGAATTTTAAAACTTTTCTTTTACTTGCAATGATACTAGGACACCAAGAAATACTTCAACAATTAATTCAGATGAGCATGGAAAGAATCAACAAAACTAGCATATTGAGTACACATATATTCTTCAAACTTTTCTTCAAATTAATTCACAAGAGCAAGCTACTACTTGTTATTACAAAGTTCTTTGGATACAACCAACATGAAGCAACTACTCTTTGATTTATCATACATCACTAAAAGGAGCTACAACCCCTTAGTTTATCAACTTCTACTGAAAGGAGCTTGCACCCCTAAACATTTACCAACAACTACTGGAAGGAGCTTCAACCCCTGATTTGTAAGATACAACATGCATGACCTCATTGGTTCATATTTCACATAATTTTCAAACTCTAATCATGAAACCAACCCCTTTTACAAATAAACAAATCAATATTTCACTCAAACACTCACCAAAACCACCATTGCCAACACCTTAAACAATCTTTCATTACTTAGCACACCAGCAATATCACCAACACAATTGCTCTTTTGCACACACGGAATTCTGAATCTTGCACAATCGATTTTGCTTATAAATAATTTTGTCTAATATTTTTAGAATTGAAACTCTAACTCTCTTGAACTTGGAAACTTGCATGGATATTGTCTTTTTTCTCGTGTTCTGCTTCTATCAAGTCATCTCAAAGTGTTCTTCAAGTCTTCAAACATTTCTTTGTTGTTTCATTGAGAAAATTGAGTTTCACTATCATTTTTTCTTATTCTGGAATTTTTACAGGACGTAGTTGAGCTTTTCTAAATCTATACTATTACTAAATTTAACCAATTTTCCAAATTTGTCTCTAATTATGGTTCATGTCACCAACAATGTTGCCAACTCGTTCATGCTTTGTTTTTAAACTTTAGCACTCATTTTTATATTTGGCATAACTAACAAATTCCAAACTATCAACTTATCCATGCCAATGCTCGAAGGATTTACATAAAATGCTACCAAATATGTTCCTGTTCACTAAATGACAAAGCACTCCACAACAAAAATCAAATTGCCGACTCGTTCCATGCTTTAGGCTCTAATACATAGGCCAAAGCGCTCTAATATATATCTTCCACCAACGCCTTTGTACCTTAAACCCCAAGGGCTGATTTACATTGCAAATTCTTTGTGACCTTGGTCCATTTACCACATAGAACCACATCTTGTCACTAAATCTTGGCCCTCGGCTCCTTTTCCCCAATGCTATATCATAAACACCTTCGGGGTCTTTGGAACGAGATGATCTATCCCTTTGGATCTGACCACTTTATGTAAGAACCAATCAAATGAATGTTGGTCTTAACTTCCACATTTCCCACTGCCTATACAGCATGATGATCCTCCTTTATGCACTTTAAATGACTTTCGAGAGAAAGCCTATGGGATGAAATCATGCTTACATCATCTCCACCACATGGCGCCTCTGGAGTGTGACACGTCTCACCTGGATTTGGCCCACTAGGGTACTTGAAATGGCAGAATCTGCATGCCACGTGTCCCCCTATACATCACGCTGATTTCATCACCAATCAATAAGATGATTCCACGTGTTTTGTCATAGAGGAGAGATAAAGGGGTCTCAAGCCTTGTGTTTTGCAACCATTTTCCTTTATAAAAAATTTATAAGGGTCTCAAACTTTTACACTTATGCCTTCATTAATTCTTCTAGGTTATCCTTTGTGCACTCATCTATGAAGTGGGGGCCTCCTGCTTTGAAACTCTTCCAATCAACTGTGCCTGCTCCTACTCTTGTTAGGCCACTTGTCCCATGCTGACATCATCCCTGGCATTTCCCTTATGCACTCTCTTTGGATTTTCATGGAAAGCCCTTTCGGGGTACTCCCATCAAGATGTTTTCATCCCTGGCTAGCGTCATCCATCTTGCCTCTTTTGAAATTCCCTTTGCAACCTTGCGGGGTTAGTCACACAACCTTAGTTGTCAAGCAGGACCACGTGCTTTAAACTTGCACAATAAAAATCCTTGCCACATGTTGTTGTCAGAGCCATGCCTACCCGATCCTCTATTTGACTATTGTACCAACTATATCCACTTTTGTTGTAAAAACGCCAAACTAACACATGTGCCAAAGGTTCCTCTATCCACTTTAGTTCTTCCACTTTTACTTTGAGGGTCCTCTCTTTTGACTGGCTCTAACTTGTGATCCAGAAGGGCAATTTTTATCTTACACATACCATTGGAAAGCTCTTTCAAATATCTATCCATCTAAGTGGGTTCCAACTATTGATGAAGTGATATTCCTAACTGAAAATGGCTTAAAATTCTCTACATCATTACTATCTTTTCCTTTACCATTCTTTGAGTTGTTCTTCATTCTTCTTGCAGTCATCTCTACTGTTGCCTTCATCCTGATCACCTTTGCCACCAATGAAAAAAAAATTCTAACATTCTCCCCATTGGGCATTAATGGCGACACCTTGATCAAACAAATCAACACCATAAAGAAACAAAGTGTTTTTATTTCTCATCTTCTCCTTATTTGGATGTTTCTCCCCCTATGATGCACTTCTAGCCTGTTGTATTGTTATTATGGAGTACTTCTCATTTCCTTTTTTATCACCAATACATCTCCCCCTTAGTATGAAGTTCTTCTCTATCTTGTGTTTGATCATCATACTTATCCCCCTTTGACATCAATGGCAAAGACACTAATGGGCTCCCCTTGCAACTATGCTTCCACCTGTCAATAATATCACCATGTCATATTGATCCTATGGACTTAACAATTGCATCATGATATGTTGAATATTGTCGGCTACCTTTCTTCCTCCTTAAAGAATATTTATTAAAGAGAGGCAAGATGAAAAACTCCCAATCTCTTCCTTAAATACCCAAACTAATCTCTTGGGAGAGGTTTGATGAATATATCAACTACCTTCTCTTTTGTAGGTACATACTCTAGCTTGATAATCTTATTTGTAACTTGATCTCTCAAGAAATGATACTTGAATCGAATATGCTTTGTCTTTGAGTGGAAAATATGATTCTTTGACATGTTGATGGCATGTGTATTGTCAAAAACAATACGAATAGTGATTAGGTGCTCAGTGTTTAGCTCAAAAGTAAAATTTCTCAGAATGGCTCGAAACCTGAACGACCACCTCCATCTCAGAAAAACGATCATAACGCAACTTGTTTCATCGAAAACTGATTTTGTATGAGAAATTTATTATGTTCTGATCACTTTGATAAACAGGCCAAATTTTCAAAAAAAATTCCCAGTCACTGCACAGTCAGTAGTCCATACTGCTGACGTGGAAAGTGACTAGGCATGGTCAACAGTGGTCAATGGTGAATCACATATGGACAAGTGGCATCATTTGATTGGGTTGTATAGGTGGTGTGTTGGCACAATCTGATTGGTTTATTTATGGACCAATGGATGAATGCCACATGGCAAGCCTGGAGGCCACCACGTGGCACCTCCCAAAGGCCTTGACAGTCTACAGTGGAACAAAATTTTGGTTGGAGGTCAGGTTGAACCCACGACCTCTGGCATACCGTCTGCATGTCTTTACCAACTCCTCTACCGAGTGTTTCTTACCCCTTATGTTCTTCATGCTATTTTAAAGTGTAACGGTTGGGAGTTGGGCGGTTATGGGAGGGCCAACCCGCAGGCCATCCCTCCCCCATGTGAATTCATTTGTTACAAACCGCAAACAATTACGTTAACTCCTGTGACTCCAACCTACCAACTCCATGATGGTTTAATACACCCATGTGAACGCAATTTCCATAACCCCTAATGGTCAGCACTTTCGACAGACCATTAACCTGGCGGTTAATGTGATGTTAACAATCGCATGTGAACAACCCATCAAAACTGCCAGATGTTACGGTTTTTGTTAACACTAATCGTGGGGTTTAAGTTAATTAATCTCGATTTATTTAATTAACTTTGAGTTTAGTCTGGCGAAAGTTTGGCGGTGCCCCAAATTTTGGGCCTACATCCACATTTAGCGGGGCTAACTGGAGTCATTCCAGAATTAGAGGAGAAATTGTAGGAAAAGATTGTCTCAGTCATAGAGAAGGCAATTTTAGACCAAATTGAGCTCAGAAAGAAGTGTTCTTAGCTAATTTGGACACTATGAACACATTGGTGCAAGTATCAGGAGCCATAGAGCTTAAAACAACATTTTTCCACATTGAGCTAATACAGGGGCCCAAGCCATGGAAGCTGGACCAAGGAAATGTAGCCCATGAGGGGTGAACTCCTTCATCAAAACACTATGTTAAAGTGTCTCTTTGATGGTTTGTTGTACTTTGAATGTCTTATGTTCATTATTTGTTTTTGAAGCTATTTTTCTCATGAATGTGATTTTAAACTTAAGGAAATTTACTTGATTACATCCCAAACATCTAATGAAACCTCAGTACAAGAAGCAATAAGCAAGCATATGTTTATAAATCTGTAATTGATATTAGCATAGCAAAACTAATCATTCAAAAACAAATCAAGTTGGTATCAGAGAAAAGGTTGAATTGCTTGATTGCTTGAGTTTGTGCAATTAGGGTTTTGATGGTTGCAAATTGTGATGCTTACAATGTTAAAGTTGCAGAAAGGAGAAGGGAAGCTATTGGTAGCAACTCCTGAGGTAATTCCCATAAGAAGGAGAGCCATAAGTCCACAATATCCACCACCCAAAGTTCCAATTCCAGTTTCACTTGAAACTCCTCAAGTTTTGCCTTCAACTGAGATTGAAGAGGTAGAAGCAGTACCACTTTCCAATCCTGAATCCATAACCATTATGTCTGAAAGAGAGCCTGAATGTCCTTCTTCAGAAGAGGAAGAATTCAAGAAAGCTTTCTATACTTTGACTGAGATGGTTAAAGTCCTCTATGAAGAGAGGAACACTAGAATGGTTGGAGAGAGTTCTAAACCTCCACATGGAGAAGGAAGCTCAGAGGATAAAAAAGATGAGAAGAAGGATTCAAAAGGGAATGGTGGAAAGCCACCTCCATCTCCACCATCCTCATCATCTTCCTCATCATCTCCATCATCTCACACAGCATCATCTTCCACTACCACCACTGAAACTGCCCATACTCATTCAAAAACCCAAAAAGGAAATTCTCCCTTACTTAAATTGGATATAAAATTTGAACTTACCATGTACAATGGAGAGGTGAATGCAGAAAAGTTGGACAACTGGATTCGACAGTTGGAGGTATACTGCAAAATTCAAAACCTTCAAGAAGACGACATAAAAATCCAGTTGGCTTCACTGAGGCTAGAAGGAGCTGCACTAGTTTGGTGGGAAGAAAAGACTCAAGAGGAAATGTGAATCCATGGTATGATATCCATTAATTGGGTTGAATTTGTTTCTTCAATTAAAAGACAGTTTTATCCTTTAGCCTATATACAAAAAGCCATTATGAGTTGGCAGAATTTTAGGCATCTTAAAGGCCAAATAGCCCAAGATTATACACAGGAGTTTAGGAAAAGGGATTTCTTGTTAGGAGTAAATATGAATTCCCAAGATATGTGGCTCAAATATATTGGGGGTTTACATTCCTATTTGAAACATGTTATCCTTATGTTCAATCCAAATAATTTGGATGAGGTATGTGTGCAAGCCACACACCTTGAATCTAGAGGAAAGAACATCTAGGAAGAGGGTACTAAGAAGAAGCCATTCAAGGGTAAGGAGAAAGAGAAGGGTAGAAAATGGAAGGGAAAGTATAATACAAGTGTGAAGAAAGAAGGGGAGAAAATCACATGCAAACATTGTTCCAAAGAGGGGCATGATGAAGCCCACTGCTGGAAATTGCATCCTGAATTAAGGCCTAAGAAACAAAGCAATAAGGGAAAACAAAAGACGATGGCTACCACACAACACAACCTTGGTTCAGATTTTGGTGATGAGACCAAGATTTCAGCCATGGATACAAAAGGGAAAGAAATTGTTGCAAGCACTAGTTCATTACATAGTCAAAATAGCACTCCAAATGAAGAATCAAGAATAGAGTTGTTTCATGTAAGAGTGATTTCAAATCATACAAAGGTTGATGCATTATTTGATAGTGGGTCACAATCAAACTTGATTTCAGAAGACTTGGTTAAAAAAATAAACCTTGAAACTGTACCTCATCATAATCCATATCCATTGGGTTCGATAGTTAACAATGCAAACTTATAGGTTAAAAGGAAGTGTTTATTCAAGTTCGCCATTACTGAAAAGTTCATTGATGAAGTTGAGTTAGATGTAGTTCCACTTGACATCTCAGGAATCATTTTGGGCAGTCCTTATTTGTATGATAGGAAAGAAATATTTTATCGCCATGATAACAAATACATATTGCTCAAGAATGGGGTGGAGTACGTAGTGAGAGCCCATCGCAAAAAGCTGAACATTTCTTTGGTTAATGCAGGGCAAATGAAGAGACTAGTAAATGCAAGTAAAAAATTTGTGCTTCTCATGATCAAGAAAAAGGATGATATTGATTATGAATCTTTTGAAGGTTGTGATGATAAATTGAAATCTAATTTGTTTCATGTGGTAAGAAAGCATGGCGAGATGTTTCAGGAACCAAAGGGGTTACCTCCCAAGAGGAGAATTCAACATGAGATTCAGTTGCAACAGGATGTTCCACTTCTGAACATTGGCATGTATTGCATGTCTATTATGGAGAGCATGGAAATTAAAAGGCAAATTGAAGAATTGTTGAACAAAGGTATCATACGCCCATATACTTGGCCTTGTGGTTCGCCCATTGTCTTGATGCCAAAGAAGGATGGAACTTGGCACATGTGTGTGGATTACCATGCACTGAATAAAATCACGGTAAAGAATCATTATCCACTCCCAAGAATTGATTATTTACTTGATCAGAATGAGGTATGCAAAGTATTTCACTAAGTCAGACTTACAAAGTGGTTATCATCAAGTTAGGATAGTTAAAGAAGACATTTGGAAAACTGCATTTAAAACTAAACAAGGATTGTTTGAGTGGCTTGTTACGCCTTTCGGTCTTACAAATGCTCCAGCTACTTTCATGAGGGTAATGAATGATGTATTGAGACAATTTCTAGATGAATTTGTCATTGTCTACTTAGATGATATTCTCATATTCAACAAGTCAAGAGATGAACATGTCATGCATGTAAACAAAGTATTAGATGTATTGAGAAAAGAACAGTTGTTTTTAAAGATGTCAAAGTGTGAATTTGGCAAGACTTCTTTGGTGTATTTGGGACACATTGTTGGAGGAGATGAGTTGAAGATAGACCCCTCTAAGGTTGAGGTCATTATGAATTGGCCCAAGCCCAATACAGTTACAGAGGTAAGAAGCTTTTTAGGGGCAGCACAATATTGGAGAAAGTTTATTGCTAATTTTTCTACCATTGCAGCTCCATTACATGCATTGACAAGTGTCGAGAAAGTCTTCCATTGGGGATATGTACAATAGAAAGTATCTGATACTTTGAAGCAAAAGATAAGTTTAGCACCAGTATTGGCTCTTCCGGATCTTAGACAACCATTCGGGATTCAAACGGATGTAAGCGATTATGCCATGGGAGCAGTTATATTGCATCATGGTAAGCCCATTTCATTTCATTCTGAAATATTTAATGGAGTTGTAACTAACTATCCCACCTATGACAAAGAACTTTATGCATTAGTACAAAGTGTTAAGAAATGGAAGCACTATTTGATGGGGAAGGCGACCATCATCCATACCGACCATCAACCATTGCAGTATTTACAGTCACAGTCAAAGTTGCAGCAGTCTCGACATTTCAGATGGATGGGTTTTCTACAATAGTTTCATTTGGTTATCATGTATAAAAGGGGAATCTACAATAAGGTAGTTGATACGCTTTCAAGGCCTATTGTAAATTCATTTGTTATACTCAAGCATAATTATGTTTTTCATGAAAGTTACATAGAACAATATGAAAATGATAGTGAATTTCAAGAAGTATATGCAAGCTTGAGTCAAGGAAATCAAATTAAAGAGTTGGATTATCATGTACATAACAATTTGTTGTATCACTTGGGCAAGTTGTGTATTCCACAGGGAGAAAGAAACAGTATCATAAGGGAGGTGCACACTTCATTGATTGATGGACACTTTGGTGTAGGCAAGACAATAGCGAATCTTCAAAGGTATTGTTATTGGTCATGCATGTTGGACAATGTTTCTCATTTCATACGAGGATGTTCTTTATGTGCTACAAGTAAGCCTAGCAATAGGAAACTTGGTTTATACACTCCACTTTCGGTATCTTCACATCCATGGGAGAGTATCTCAATGGATTTGGTAGGAGGTCTTCCATTGTCAAGAAAAGGTCATAATTACTATCTGTGATTCACCGTTGACCATGCCTAGTCACTTGCCACGTCAGCAGTATAGACTACTGACTGTCCAGTGACTGGGCTTTTTTTTTTAAATTTTGCATCTTTAAGCAAAGCGATCAAAATACAATAACTTTCTCATACGAATGCGGTCATTAGGGTTTCGAGCCATTCTGAGAACTTGATTTTTGAGCTAAATATTGAGCACCTAATCATTCCTCCCCACTAGAAGCCTTTTGGACCCCAAAAGATACTATCAATTGTTCAGCAGGTGAGGGTACATCTCACTCACCTTCTCGGTCTACAACCATTTGGCTTGAGAAGCCTTTTGTCCCTTGAGTCCCACTCTAAGGTATTTGACATCCCCTCTCTTCAAAGTTCTAATTCTTTTGTTAAGCATGAGATCCTGCTGAAGTTCATCAATATATTTTGGTGATAAATCATCTATTGATGGCAACTGAACATGCTCTCCTTGATCATCAATCAAAGGAGCCTCAAACAATCTCAAATTATCAAAATTTACATATTTGCATATAAGGTGGCAAATCAAGCTTAAATTCATTGTTACCAATCTTTTCTAGAATTTTAAAAGGACCATAACATATTGGCTTAATATTTTTACCTTCCCCTTGAAGTCTCTCTTTGGTAATATATAACCAAAGTTCATAGCCAACTTGAAAATTATGATCAACCCGGTGTTTGTCATGTCTTGATTTGTAGCTGCTTTGACTTTTCTCAAGATTTTCCTGCACTGTATGATGTATCAAATAAATTTTCTCTATGAACTCCCTTGCCTTATCGATGTCACTGTGACCATCGATGGCAACATCTTTCTCAAAGATGAAGTCCAATGGCAATCTTGGCAAGTACCCATAACATGCCTCAAATGGAAATGTGTTTGTGGAGGAATGCTTTGCCCTATTGTATGCATCTTGTATGTAATGCAACTGTTCATCCCACAAATTGGGATGTTTGCTGAAATATCCTCTAAGAAGATGAATAACTATTCGATTGACCACCTTGGTTTGTCCATCTGTTTGTGGATGAAAGGTTGTACTCTTTTTCAACTTTGTGCCCATCATGTCCCACAAATTCAACCAAAAATTCCCAACAAATCAAGAATCTCGATCACTTACAATAGAAGTAGGAAGACCAAAATGAACCTAGATGTTTTGAAAGAAAAGATGAGTTGTTTGTTCAGCTATAATTTGCTTTTTACATGGTGTTAGTATACACATTTTGTTGAACTTGTCTACAACTACATATGGATAAGTGGCATCATTTGATTGGGTTGTACAGGTGGTGTGTTGGTGAAATCTAATTGGTTTATTTATGGACCAATAAAAGAATGCCATGTGGAAATCCCAGAGGCCGCCACGTGGCACCTCCCAAAGGCCTTAACAGTCTACAGTGGAACAAAATTTTGGTTGGAGGTCGGGATGAACCCGCGACCTCCGGCATACCGTCCACACATCTTTACCAACTCCTCTACCTGGTGTTTCTTACCCTATATGTTCCTCGTGCTATTTTAAAGTGTAATGGTTGGGAATTGGGCGGTTAGGGGAGGGCCAGCCCGCAAGCCATCCCTCCCCTATGTGAACGCATTTGTTACAAACCGCAAACAGTTACATTAACTCTTGCGGCTCCAACCTACCAACTGCGTAATAGTTTAATACACCCCATGTGAACGCAATTTCCATAACCCTTGATGGTCAGCACTTTCGACAAACCATTAAGCCAGTGGTTAATGTGATGTTAACCATCGCATGTGAACAACCCATCAAACTGTCGGATGTTACGGTTTTGATTAACACTAATCACGGGGTTTAAGTTAATTAATTTGGATTTATTTAATTAACTCCGAGTTTAGTCTGGTGGAAGTTTAGCGGTGCCCCAAATTTTGGGCCTGCCTCCACATTTAGCGGGGCTAATTAGAGTCATTCCAGACTTAGAGGAGAAATTGTAGGAAAAGGATATCTGAGTCATAGAGAAGGCAATTTTCAACCAAATTGAGCTCAGAAAGAGGTGTTCTTGGCTAATTTGGACATTCTTAACACATTTTTGTAGGTACCATGAGCCATAGAGATTTGTAAAACATCTTTTTTCCACAATGAGCTAATACAGAGGCCAAAGCCATGGAAGTTGGACCAAGGAGATGTAGCCCAAGAGGGGTGAACTCCTTCATCAAAACAATGTGTTAAAGTGTCTCTTTGATGGTTTGCTATACTTTGAATGTTTGTTGTTCAGTATTTTTTTTTAAGCTATTTTTCTCATGAATGTCATTTTAAACTTAAGGAAATTTACCTGATTACATACACAAATAGATAATGAAACCTCAGTACAAGAAGCAATAAGCAAGCATATGTTTAGAAATATGTAATTGATATTAGCACAACAAAACTAATCATTCAAAAACAAATCAAATAGGTTGATCATAGAACACTTGTACATCTTGCAAGGTTTGCTTCATCTATAAGACTTGAGTACAACAAGAATTTTCTACAATATATTCTTCTTCAATAGTAGATAAAGAGATTGAAGCTTGCTTCTTGCTCAACCATGAAACTAGACATTCTCCAAGAAACAAATCACCACCACTAGTATTGTTTCGATCATCTATATTGCCTGCCCAATCAACATCGATATAAATAGTTAGTGAAATAACTTTACCTCTTGGCTACCAAAGTCCATAGTCCAACATGGCTTTTAGATATCTAAGAATCCTCTTGTTTTCTAGAAGATGGCTCAGTCTGGGGGGCTTCCTGAAATATTCCAACAATACCAATTGCCTAAATAATTTTTGGTCCTGAAGCTGTCAAATATAATAGGTTGCCAATAATAGACTTGTATAAAGTATGGTCCACTTCTGGTGATTCATCATTCTTGCTAATATTGCAACCTATAACCATTGGTGTGCTCACTAAAGAACACTCCTCCATGCCAAACTTCTTCAATAATTCCTTGAGATATTTGCTTTCTAAGATAAAAATCCCTTTGGGAGTATTTGCAATCTGCAATCCAAGGAAACAAGAAAGTTTCCAAGCATAAACATGTCTAACTTGACCTTCATGTCAGCTAAGAACTAACATTTTAGTGAATCTGAATCTCTGGAAAATATAATATCATCAACATAAACAACCACTGCTAATAATTTTCCATTATTAGATTTGACATATAAATTACTATCAGTTGCCCCTCTTTTGAAACCACACTTTAGCAAGTAACTATCCAACTTGGAATACCAAGCCTGTGGGGCTCACTTGACACCACAGAAGGTCTTCTTCAACTTGCAAACATAATCAGGTTAATTTGTCAGCTGAAAATCATCTGGCTACTTAATATAAACTTCTTCCTGTAAATCTCCATTTGGAAAGGCAGATTTTACATCCATCTAATATATCTTGAATTTCTTGGAACATGAAAATTCCAAAAACGTTATACTAACCTCTAATCAAGCAGCAAGAGAAAAAATTTCATCAAAATATAGACCTTTGATTTATGTATAACTCTTGCACACCAATCTTGCTTTGTTGTTTACCACTTCACCACACTCATTCATTTGTTCCTGAAGACCCACTACGTGCCAATTACTTTTTTGTATTTTGGTCTAAGAACAAGCTCCCAAGTCTGATTTTTCTCTATCTAGTGCAGTTCTTCTTGCATGGATTTTAATCAATTATCATCCTAGTTGTTATGTGCAACATCCTTTGGTTCCTCCATGGATAATAGAGCTACATGTGCTTGAGTAGGGGGGTTAAGAAAATTCCTTCTAGTCTATACACCAAGCTTGTCATTATTGATCTTGATGTAGCACTTGCTTCCAAAAACTCTGAAATGCTTGACTATAGCAAGTTTTCCATACCAAATCTCATATGGAGTCTTATCATTGTTTGGTCTAAAATGAGATTTGTTGAGAATTACTATGTTGTGTGAATGGATTTAGCCCAAAATCTTTGTTGAACATTAATTTCATCCATCATAGCTCTGGCAAACTATTATGTAGATCTGTTTTCTCTCTCTGCTACACCATTCTATTGTGGTGTATGGCTATAGTGAACTTCAATTTTATGCCATGCTTCTTGCAAAAGTCATCAAATTCTTTTGAAATAAACTCACCTCCATTATCATATCTTATGATTTTGATTTTATGGTCAATCTCATTCTCATCCATGGCTTTGAAGTCCTTAAGATTTTCAAAGGATTCACATTTGCAGTCCAACGGTTAGGATAATTGCCTTCCAAGCAATAGACCCGGGTTCGACTCCCGACAGATGCACCGCTCTTTGGCCTGGTTAAACCATTGGAATATCGACGAGAATGTTGCATTGCAAAACATTAATAACATTAAAAATATTGTTACTTCTAAGTTCAAAGAAAAAATGTGGTGTGAGAAAGATTTAGCAGCTAAAAGAAAATTAAGATATTATAAGGAGGTCATCAACCCCACCCTAGAAGATCAAAAGTATCTCTCTGTTTTAACTAGCTTAAAGAAGAAAATTAATATAGCAAAGATTAGAATGAACTCTCATGAGCACCATAGTGAAACGGGTCGTTGGGAAGTTCCTAAAACACCATGGATGGAAAGGTTCTGCCATCTCTGTGAGAATACAAACATCGAGGATGAAAATCACTTCCTCTTAGAGTGCCCCGCGTACAACCACATTAGATCTCAGTTTCAAAATCTTTGTTGCAATACTGACCTTCCTAGCCTTTTACGTTGTCAACAATACAGTGAGCTCGGGAGGCTTCTCTCCAAGATTTTTCAGCATAGGAATAAAATCTTAAATCAAACTAAATAATTCATTTCTTTAGGTCTGATAGACCAGAGTTTGGTTTCAATGGATGTTAACCATCATCATCATCATCATCATGATTTTTCTCTAAGAAAAGAAACCCACATCATCCTGTTGAAATCATCAATAATAAGCATGAAATACAATTTACCCGTGAGTGTTTGTGTTCTTATTGGGCCACACAAGTCCATATGTACTAACTGAAATGATTTAATTGATGAGATCTCCTTGGAATTGAATGGTACTTGAGCTTGCTTACCCAACTGAAAAGACTTGAAAATAGTATTCTCGGGCTTTGATAGCTTTAGAAGATCGTTGACTGCATTATTTTTGCCCAATCTGGCTATCTAATCAAAATTGTTTAAGGGAAACAGGCTCATGTGAAAGCATAAACAACCCAATATTTGCAACATATATTTTAGACTTGGTAATCATATAAGTATTACCACAAAATGAGATTTTGGTTCCAACGACAAGCACAAGGATGGAAGATGGTCATGTGTCATAGAAAGTGTGATCATATCAAGTATGGTATTCACTTTGCAAGTGGATAGGGAAAGGGAAATCATCACTACCTTCCAACAATTGGACCAACTTTATTGTGTACTTGGAAATTTTTGCTTCCAATTTATACACTTTTTGAATCTCCTAGTAGAGATGTTTTGGGTAGTATCACTATCTTACTTTGGCTCACAATAAATTTCTTTTGTCTCATACATGTTGCTCAATCTAGGATGAAACTTAGTTGATCTACCTTTCGCCTTTCCAAAAAAGGAGCATATGGGAGTGTTCCTACATGTCTTTTCTATATTTCCTATTGGATTTTTTATCATAGTGGGAGGCATTAAACCATTAACTTTGGGTAGTTGATCATTAATATGTTGGGACAATGTGGCACATCAAGGTTTGTCCTTCGACCCTTAACATTTTAAACAACCATGTACCACTAGGTTGTCATAAAAGATATCCATTTCACAATGTAGTACCATTAACCCAGATAGGTCGTTAGAAGATGGCATGTTGCAACTGGCATGGTAAAGCAGTTATCCACTTTTATCAAATGTATGTTTATGATATCTTTCTCCTAATAGGAGCTTGCAGTGTTTTGGACTAGTGGAATATCTTGCACATTTGAACTGGATCAAGAATCATGATCCTACAAAATTCAATGAATAATCATTCAAATGCACATGCATAAATAATATAAATTCAATGACATAAACCATGGAGAAAAACCATTGTAAAATTTACTTGTAAAGGTTTACATTTTTATTTTGTCAATTAAATTGTCCATGGTGTCTTTGTATAGAATAAATGCATTAATGTGCTTTATATTATATAGCACACCAAAAAAGGTAATTTAAATAATAATAATAATAATAATGTGCATTTAAATCAATATGCCAAAATATACGACGAAAAAATGAGAAGAAACTTCATTTTCATAAATGTGTGTTTATTATTTCCCTAATTTTCCAAAATTTAGAGGAAATATTCATATAGGAATTTCTTGCCAGCAGAGACTTTAGAGTGGGTAGATTTATTTGAAGAGCCAAATTTGTCAGGAAGTATTCTAGGCCACATAGAAATATGAAAAGGAGAAATTTTGTGTACGTGACTTCCTTCTATTGATAATCTTAATCTTTCCCTTATTCAATTCAAACAATCTTTACTGCATCCTCCAAAAAATAGAAAGGAATTTCATTTTTTTTTAATTTGTGTTTATAAAATAAAACCCTAATCATCTTGTCATTCTTTTTCAAAAATTTAGAAGATTTTCACATGAGATATTTACTAGCAAAACGTTGGAGTGGGCAAATTTTCTAAAGACTAAAATTTGTACCGGACCATCATAGGTCACAATCAAGTCCAAAAACACAAAAGTTTCATATATGTAAGTTGATTCTATTGATCATCTCAAATTTCCCCTTATTTCGTTCAAACAATTTTTAGGGCATTTTCAAAAAACTAAACGGTTTCATAGTTACCTTTAGTATGGAAGTCCTAACTTTCTTTTCCTTTCTCTCTCTATATATAGAAGATTTTTTCATTTAAACAATATATTTTTATTAGTTTATTTACATGTATATAGGGTGTCTAGTATCCATTGCAATTGGACCACTCATTGCATTTTTTGTGGGACAAATTCTATTAACTAAAAGACTTGGGAATTACATAGCAGTTTCCAAAAATCAAGATAGTCTATCACAAGGGATACCATACCAAAGCCAAAAATAAACTCCCCTTAAGGAGGTGAGAACCAAATTAAACTTGAAAGTTACAAAAATAAGCAAACTACATCTAATATTTGGGCTAGATTAGCCAGTTACAAAAGAAAATATGACTATTCAATCACACACCAAAACCATCATGCATCATGTTAAGGGATTTGAATTAGATCCTATTACCAGAATAGGAGTTTTTGGGTCTACTAAAGTCTACCCTTTTATGGGGGGGTTCCAAGATGGTGTTGAATATGCTCCATTCTTCTATCAAGATTCGTTTAGATTATTATGCATGTGCTCAAGGGAATGGAGGATATCCAGACAAGATTCATGGTGATCTAGGATAGTTTGACCCATCAAAAATATCATTTTCCAATATAATACAATTGCATGTGCATACTAATTGTACATCCTTCTCATGTGGTCAGTGTCCAAGACCCAATAAACCCACTAACCTGGGACTTATGTATCTAAGAGGGAGGATCGATGAGAAGAGACTTCGTCCTCCATACTAGTGAGTTCATCCTAAACATGGGCAAGGGTGAGTTCTAAAAAATGATAAGAGAAGTCTTGAATCCTATGGTGGATGCGAGTTTTCCCACGGTACTTTCTAACAATAATAAACAACCCTCTTTGGACCCAAGCTCTCTAACATGGCATGAGGAAACAAACAACCAAGGAACCAAGGGCAATCATTTTTTCCTAGTGATTAAAGGCAGACTTGACGGCCCAGGAAGAATGATACCAATGTAATAACATAATTACATAGTTCTTGTAGAGGTATAAGAGTCATCCAAAATAAAACCCAATGTAATAACATAATTACACAATGTTTGTAGCCACACTGACATCCATCCAATTACACCAGACCACCGTCAACTCATTATCGGAAGAGGCCCCTTGAAAATAGAGTAATCACAAAGATATTATGATGAGAAAACAATGAAACAAACCCCTCAAACTAGTATCTAAAAGAGAAACCCGAAACAATGCCATACTTGTTAACCCACCAAGCCTCTTTACACCACAGAGGCCTCAAATTGCCAACTTTACAATAGAGGAACCACTCAGTTACCAAAAAACCAACTCTATACAGAGTTTCACGTGAATTTAACTCATACATCCATGCAGTCTACAAAGGAGGAATTCTCCAAGTCCCCGGTCGAGTCATGCTTGCACCAACATAAGGGCCATAATGCAGAGACATTGTGAAACAAAAATAGTGAAACCAACCCCATAGATCAATATCAGAAAGAGAAACTCGAACCAGTGCCAGGTGTGTCCACCCACCAAGCCTCTTTACACCACCAAGGCCCCAAATTACCATCCTTACAATAGTGAAACCACTCAGGAACTATAAAACGAATTATGAACAAAGGAGCACGTGAATTTACCTCATACCCCCATGCAACCTTTAGAGGAAGAAATATCTAAGGGGCCAATAGAGTCACGCTTGCACCAACATAAGGATGATATCATTCCAACCATCTTTGATGCTCCAACAAACCACCTTTCAGTTGGGAAAACCACCTAGAAACTAAGATAGATGTCTCGAACATGGAAGAGCCCAAAAACTCGCTGAGATGGAAATTCACACATAATGAGGGAGAGTTTTTCTTCTTTCATCAAGCCTCCTAAAGCCCATCCTGAGGTCAACAAACAACCCACCAAAGAATCCATACCACAATTACTTTTCAGCTAGGAAAGTGGGGCGCCATTAAAACCAATACCAAAATGGAAACAACTCCTCTAATGATAGAATTTAAAACCCAAAATGAGTAACGGCGAGCAATCCACAAAATTAGGTATAAATACGACACCAAGAGTTAGGAATGTGATAGAAACAGGCGGTGAAGCTTCCCGAACTTAGGTTTCCTGCCAAGACCTTTGCAATTCAACCCAGTCAACCCAAGAACGTATTTGGGTTGCGAAACATAATAGTCTCCATCTGTCAAACTACATCCCACCTAGAGACTTGCATTTGTAGCCTCCATTGAACCTCAAATAGTGAAGCGGAATCGCCATGGGGGTTGCACACTCACTTTCTCAAATTGTCTGCTCAGTCCTGAACGTCATCTCATCATTTCCAAACATTTGGATGGTTTAATGGCCACACAAGCCTTCATTAATTTTGGTTGGGGGCATGTTTCCACTACCTCCCTCACAATCGCCAGGTGGGGTGGTGGCAACCCCCCCCCCACTCTTTTGTATGCATGTGTCACCACATCTGAGGGACCACTCATTGCATTAAATCCAAAATCTCGTCACTATCAATTCTTTTTTAAAATAACATTCTCAAAGTAACATGTGCACATTGGCCGATCATAAAAATTACTTAGAAAAAATGCAAAATTTATTGTTTTAATGCTAAAAATACTTTTTGATTTGTTACTAGGTTCAGTGTGTGCATTAATTAATGATAAGGAATCTATGTGTCTTTTACTACGTAAAACATCAGGTAAACATAACAATTAGTAAACAACGTTTTCAAATTTGCAAAATGATGGTAACTTTATACTAGCGCATATATTTTATTATGCACATTGTTATCATATTTTATATAAGAATTTCTATATCTAACTATTCATGTCCATTTTTCTTTTTAGAATATGATTGATAGAAGTTCAAGGAAATCGTTGTATTGCAGAAAACATGATTGTAGCTCATCTCAACAAGAGAACAAACCAAGTTCTTGAACTTTCCCTAAAAATCAATATATTTTTATTATATGTGTTTAAATTAATGATGTATATTGGTTAGTGCACGAATGTGGAGACAAAACTTGAAGAAACTCGATAAGAATGTTCACAATATGAGTGTAAAAGAGTGCAAAAGCTTTATGGAAATGTTGCAAAGAGAGGAATTGGGTGGATCGAAATGTAATTAATAAGAAGTTTTTCTTTGATCTTTTACTAATAATGAATTTCATTACATTAATTGCTAACATTTCTAAACACTTCGCCATGAGGGTTAGCTCAATTGATCGAGTCCCTATCGCTAAAGCACCTTTGCTATTGAGAGATCACGAGTTCAATTCTTTCAACACTCTCAAGGTCAGGATCCATGTTTAATCCGACAAGAAGGGATATTTTTGAGTAGATTTGTCAAGTACAATTATTTTGTGGATGTAGCAGACACCGATCTCCAGGGACCGTGAACCACATAGAAGAAAAAAACATGTTTAATGTAGTGTTTAACCCTGTACATAAATTACCTGCAAACGAATTCTTAAAAACATAAAATATACAATGGCGAGAAACACAAAACAAATACACAAAGATTTTCCCCTAGATCCCAAAACCGAGACTACCAGATTGATTTTTGATTATGTTCCTTTCAATATTATAATACTTATATATACATGTTGAAGCATTCATAAACCCCCATCCATTAACCTTGGATTAGAACATAATTGTAGTTCCCTTGACCGGATCTACAAAATACCATGGGCTAAAAACCATCATGCCCAAAACCATGTGTGAAACCCATGCACAAAACCATAGTTAGGTTCGCCCACTTAATATAGGGTCCAAAAAAAATTCTTGGGGTGCTACCCCAGACCCCGTAAAGGGGATCTACCGCCCCCCTACTGCGCCCAACATTACGAATAGGCAGGGCTATCACCCCCCCGCACATGCGACTAGTCATGGAAAGAATATAACACACACATTCTCCCACTTGTTTTCTTTTCCACACAGGGGAGCTTAGTCATTGCTCCAACACTGCAACTCCCATCTTTCTCTACATCAAGAAAACTTCTCAGTGCTCACATACTTTGTCAATGCATCTATAGCATTCTTCAAAGTGTCCACATTTACCAGGAACACCTTTTTGTCCTCAACCATATCCCTCACAAAGTGATACTGAACATCAATGTGCTTTGTCTTTGAATAATAAGCAGGGTTATTTGCCAAGAAAATTGCACTTTGGCTATCACAGTCTATCCTTATATCTCGTTGTTCTAACCCCATACTTGAACACAATCTATGCAACCAAATTGCTTCCTTGCTTTCATGAGTGGTTGCCATGTATTCTACCTCTGTAGTTGAAAGTGCCACTATAGACTGTCTCATCCAACTAACTGCACCTCCAAATAGGTTAAACATATACCCACTTGTAGATCTTCTTCAATCCATATCTCCAACCCAATCTGCATCAACAAATCCATGAATTTCCAAAACTCTATCCAATCGTGGTCTTCCTTGCTAGCACAAACCATAATCACTAGTGCCACGCAAATACCTGAAAACCCGCTTTACTGTTGAATGCTCCTTCCTTGGATTTGACATAAACCTAATCAATAGTACCACTACATGTGCAATGTCTGGTCTAGCACAAACCATTGCATACATCAGGCTATCGACTACACTTGTGTATGGAACATGGGACATGTCCTTTTCCTCTTCTTGTGTCTTGGCACATTGTTCAACATATAACTTTACACCTACAGGAAAAGGAACTTTCACCAGTTTACTATCCTGCATATTAAACCTCTACAGTATTATCTTGACATGCTTCCTCTGGTTTAACCAGAGCTTGCTCTTTGCCCGATCTCATTTAATTTTCATGCCCAAAATATGGTTTGCAGCACCAAGATCCTTCATGTCGAATTTGGAGGACAATTGGGTCTTCAAATCTTGGATATTTTTTTTTTCATTTCCAATCAGCAACATATCATCCACATACAAGAACAGATAAATAACATAGTCACCAATTAATTTAAAATACACACAATAATCCACTTTGCTTCTGGTGAAGCCAAGTCCTCTCATATATGTATCAAATTTCTAGTACCAAATATTTGGTGATTGTTTTAACCGATACAGAGACTTTTTTAACCTGCATGCTAGTTCTTTCTTTACCTTCACCACAAAGCCTTCATGTTGCTTCATGTAGATCTCTTCTTCCAGATCACCGTGAATAAATGTTTTCTTCACATCCATCTACCTCAAAATCAAAAGCAGCAGCAATAAGTAAAAGTAATCTAATAGAAGCTACCTTGGCAATGACAGAAAAAATATCACCAAAATCAATTCCCGACACCTAGGAATAACCTTTTGCTACCAACTGAGCATTGCATTTCTCCACCTTGCCTTCAACATTCATATTCTTCTTAAACGACCATCTAATGGGTTTCCTTCCAACCGACAACTCCACCAGATCCCAAGCCTCATTTTGATCTAAAGATGCCATTTCATCAACCATGGGGTCTTTCTATAGTTTACCATCCTCTGAATCTACTGCCTCCCTGACAGTTCTAAGATCATCATTAGTAATAGATAAAGCAAAATTTGAATAGAATGAAAATGGACTATACCTTAATGGCTACCTTCTTTCTCGAACTAATCTTCTCGCAAATGGAGCTTGTGGCTCTTCATCTTATGATTCATATTCTATTGTAGAGTTTGATTTCTCTTCCTTTAGCTCAAACTCTATCTTCTCAGGTTCCTTTGGTAGGACTTAATGTTTAAAAACATATTTCACCTCTCTAAACACCACATCTCGGTTATACACAACCTTCCTTGTTTGTGGGTTGCTAAGCTTATAACCTTTTAAACCTTCCTTATACCCAATAAAGATGTATCTTTCCAATTTACTATCCAACTTGTTTCTTTTCTCCTTTGGAACATGTACATATGCATCACAACCAAATACCCTCAAATGTGAAAGAGAGGGTTTCTTACTAGTACATACCTCATGTGGAATCTTATCCTCCAACACCGATGAAGGTGATCTGCTAACTAGGTAACATGTAATATCCACCGCCTCTGCCCAGAATTCATGTCCTAACCCAGCACCACTGAGCATATTTCTTGCCTTTTCCATCAACGTCTTGTTCATTCTTTCTACAACTCCATTTTGTTGAGGTGTTTATGGAGTAGTATTATGCCATGCTATACCACACTTCTTACATAACTCTCCAAATTCCTTCTTGCAGAACTCTCCACCATTATCTGTCCTCAGCACCTTTATCTTCTTCTCTGTCTGGTTTTCAACCATAGCCTTATTCTTTAAACCTGTCAAAGACTTCAGATTTCTTCCTGAGGAAATATATCCATGTATTCCTTGAGAATTCATCTATAAATGATACATAGTACACAGACTTACCCAGTGATGGAACTGACACAAGTCCAAACACATCATTGTGCACAAGCTCTAATATCCATTTCGTCCTCTTAGCACTAGAGGGGAACTCACTCGATTATGCTTCCCATATACACAATCTTCACAAAAATCAAATTCCAGAAAGAAATTAGACATACCTTCTATCATACCATTACCATGAAGTATTTGAAGGCCCTTCTCTCCAATATGTCCAAGCCTTTGATGCCATAGCATAGTATTTTCTCCAGAGACCACTAGATTTTCGACTCCACTTTCAGGAACCACATAATTGTTGCATCCATCAATAATAGTACTACCCAAAAGCTTGTACAGAGTTCCAATCTCAACTCCTCGCATCAATACCAGTGCTCCCTAAACCATATTGCAGGTATCTTTCTTGAACACTGTTTTTACACCTGCATCATCCATATTGCTTACAAAAATCAGATTTCTAGCCAATACAAGAATATGCAGAACACCTGGAAGTGTTTTAATCCTTCCACCTTGCAACTTCAGCTTGAATTTTCGAGTCTAACGATTCTAGCCTTCCTATCATCCCCTAATATGACATCACCACCATCATATTTCTCATCCTCACGAACCACTCCTTATGGGGAATGAAGTGAAAGGATGCACCTAAGTCAATCAACCATGCCTCATGATCTACATGTGTACTTGAAGAAGAAGCCAAGTACACATCCCCACCTTCATCTGAGGTGGTTTTCACCTCTGCAAAAGGAGCGTCGTCATATCCCTTTCCTTTCTCAGGAGCTTTAGATCTACAATCCCTTTTGCAGTGCCCTTCCTTTCCGTATTTCAATCATACCTTTATAGGTTTTCCTGGAGATTTATATCTCCCTCTAAATTTAGATCTCCCACTCAAGGACTTGTTTTTTTTTCGAGACTGTCCTCGTACAGAAAAGGCATCTCCATTCTGGCTCTCCATATTTTTCTGTCTCATCTCCTCCAACAACAAAGATGAGACTATTTCATCAAAATTCAAGGTAGTTGTATTACTACCTATTGCAAGAACCAGACTATCCCACGAATCTGGTAGAGAACACAAAAAATTGATGCACTTATCTTCATCTAAAAAAATTATATCAACAAATAACAACTGGCTTACCACAGTATTAAAGTCGTTCAGATGCTCTGTCACCAAGTCTCCATCCTTCATCCTTAGGTTATACAGCTTTTAGTGTAGGAACACTTTGTTTAACAGAGACTTAGATTGGTACAAATTCCCTAACTTATCCCATAAAGCCTTCTTTGTAGCTTCCCCTGATACATTCAACAATATTAAATCTGAGATACACAACCGTATTGTGCTCTTTTCCTTCCGATCCAACTTCGCCCAGTCTTCTACTGACATTGTCATTAGTTTAGTACCCGGATCTATCGCGGTCCACTGATCCTTATCCACTAGTAGATCCTCCATCTTGAGCTTCCACAGCTCAAAACTTTGACCATAAAAATTCATGATCTCTATATTTCCACTGCTCGCCATCTTCTTTCACCATAAGAATCGATCCCGCAGATCTCCCACTGAACAGGGTCTACCACAGGCCCGAGCAAACCCCTCAATAAAAAAGGTCTCCCGTTGAAGCCAAAACATCTTTGATACCAAATGTAGGTTTTAAACCTGTATAGAAATTACCTGCAAACAAAATCTTTAAAAAAAAAAAGTATACAATGGCAAGAAACACAAATCAAATATACAAATATTTTCCCCTGGATCCCAAAACCAGGACTACCAGATTGATTTTTCATTATGTTCCTTTCAATCTTACAATACATATATATACATGTCGAAGCATTCATAAACCCCAATCCATTAACCCTATATAAGAACATAATCGTAGTTCCCTTGACCGGATCTACAAAATACCATGGGCAGAAAACCATCATGTCCAAAACCATGTGAGAAACCCATGCACAAAACCATAGGTAGGTCTACCCACCTAATATAAGGTCCAAAAAAAAATCCCGAGGCAACACCCCGTACAAGGGGGCTACCGCCCCCCTTAAACCCCCTAACAAGGGGGGCTACACCCAGCGCAACAAACAAGGGAGCCTATTTTCCCCTTGCGCATGCGACTACTCATGGAAAGAATATAACACACACCCAACATTTAAACACTCGATTTCACATTTTCTCTAATGTTGTATAGGGACTATTAGTAAGGGAGTATAATTTAATTCTAAGAAGATAAAATATGGATGATGTAAATGATGTTAACTTAGCCCTAAGGTAATCTAGAATGGCGTTAGAAGTTTAAAGCAGAGGGGTTTTTTTTTACAAAAATATGAGAGATATAGTAGAAAGAATGTGTAGACATACTTTCCACTTGCAATGCAAATATCAATCCAATGACTCCAAGAATTAGGTTATATATAAACTACATAAAAATTGTCGAAGCAATGGCCAATGAGATTTGTGAGACTTGCAATATAAAAAATAACCCACTCTTCCATGTATGTCTTCTAATAGGTGCCAACATACAAAGAAGAGCCATATGAAGAGTTGATCAACATTGAATTACATATGGGTTATGAGTATATGTTGATGTATTAAAGTTTATTTGAGTAATTTGTAAGTAGCTATGTTGTGTATCTTCCCTCATTTTATAATTAATGGCACAACAAGGAACTTTTATAGTAATTATATCTATGCTTCGTCATGACACATTAAACATAAAGGAATAAAAGCATGGAGTAGATCCAAAATAAGAGATTTTGAGAAACAATAATGAGCATGCTTTCGAAAGAATATGTATTGTTTATTAATTATGTGTTGTTATGGTTTGTTTTTTTATTTATGCAATCGTGTATAAATTAGGTAGATATACTTATTACACTTTATTTTTAGGTTTTTAGATGGAACATGAAGAAGTTGAATGCCAAAAAAATGTCAGTCAGGTAAATTTTAGGTGAAATAAACCAAGTACAATATCACATGCATGTGATGAAGAAATCAGACTTACACATAACTCGAGCAATGACAGTAGTTCAAGTGATGAATGACAATCAATACAATTGAATGTTACTACAAGTTGTATGATTTGGAATATCTTTTTTGTAAAAATTAAGTATTTTATTTAATGTATTGGATATGTTGTCTCAATTGCATGAGAACATTTTACCATTAAGTATAACAATTATATATTAACATTTTGTTTAATGTATTTGACATATTATCTCAATTGAACGTCAATATATTACCAATAGGTGTGACAATTGCATATTGGCTACATTTTGATTATTATGTACCTTTACACTTTCCCATCTTGTATGATGATGGGTCTTTTGTTTATTTTTATTTTTTTTAAGAAATAGTTGCTTGTACTAATTTAAAAAAAGGATTGTCAACCGAAAAGTTAAGCAAAAATGTTTGGGGGAGAATACCTGAGGGTTCTTGTAAAATAGAGTAAAAAATTGTTAACTCTACTTGTGACTATATCTTCAATTTGTCTATATTAATGAACATGTTGGGCTAACAAAAACATATATTTGCAAAACATGAGTTACCGAGATTTCATAATTGTGGCATGTTGGTCACTTTTAGATGAAATTCCAACCAAGTAATGTCATTTTGCTAATGCACAAGATCCCAGTTGGTTATCATTTTCCTCTGACTGGTCATTGACGAAGAATTTTCCAATTAACTGGTCCTTCAAAGGACTGATCAATGTTTTTCTTGTCTTAGGCATTTATGTAATCAGGATGTTCTAGATTGATTCATTTATTTTTGCTTCGCCCTATGGTCTAGTGCAAGCATTATTAGCAAACTAGTCTACCTCATGATTATTATCTCTAAGAACATGATAGAATTGGACATTTTTTCATGCTTTTTAAGACTGATATGATATGAGTAATGTTTGGGATAGAGATAGTTTGTTAAACTCCTTCTTTCGTATCATTTGATTTATTAAGATTGGAGAAGATCCAATTATTACGACTGAGTTTATGTGCCTTTCTTTGATGATTTTGGCTCCCATAAGTAACTCAAGTTCCTCTCATATACTGTTAGTTTCATTGTCTAGCCCCCATTCAAAGGTTGCTTCTTCTTTTTTGTCGAGGCCGAGAAGAATCCCCCCCCCCCCCCCCACACATGCTGTCTCCAGGTTCTTTTTTTATACTCCTTCAAAGAATAAGATAAATTGATGTTGCTCCATTTTCTATTTATCAAAGGACAGATGGTCCATTATGATCATCCATGACTTAAGATCTGACAGATGCCTGATTATGCCATTAAAAATGGGGAGCTTTTCCAAGATTGAATTGAACCAATATTTTTCATTTACAAAGAGAGTTGAATTGTCATGCTTATTTTCTCCTTTTATTAAAATTGCTTTGATGGCCAAGCTCCAAGTTTTGTGAGAACTTTTATTCATTAGTAGCTTTGATTTTAAATATGAATACGTTTCTTGCTAGCCAAACTTGCTAGTGCATAAAATATGGAAGGCTTTTCCAAAATCGCTTTAGGAGAGGTTTACCTTTGAAGGCATGTGAGTATTTTGAAGACCAAGTTCTTAGGAAATTGAAAATGGGGATGTCAAACTGGAAAGAGGTAGGAAGAGGACGGGCAAGAGCTAGCCCCAATGTTTTGCAAATGAGCAACGTGGGAATAGGTGATGTATGTCTTCTTTAAAAATGAGGCAGAAGGAGCAACAAGAAGAGCCTGTAATTCCTCCTTTCTTCATATTTTCAACAATTAAGGGTATTTTATTCATAGATAATAAAAACGGGTTTCTTCTTTTATTACATTGTCCAATGTTGTACAATTTTGCATTTCTGATTAATTAATATTTTATTCATTTACATAGTTACAGATAATAAAGGTGTAATCCATTGGATAATGCATTAATACAATCATTATAACAAAATGCAATAACTAAAACATACAACTCAATATTATTATAAAAAATATTTGATTTTGAGATGAGTATTTGAAATTTTGTTTAAAAATAAACAAATTAAAAGGTATACATATCGATGTATTGTATAATTTTGAACTCACAAAACGATGTGTCTAATAAAATTACTAATCGATACACACCAATGCTTTAAATTAATATAGACATTAATGCATGGTAGTAAAGAATGGTACTGGCATATCACGTTAGAAATGTTTGCAATTTCACTTCGCTTCAATGCACATGGTAATACAGGAATTGATGTTGTTATTAGTATAATACAGGTCTCAATATGTCGTGGTGTTGTATTTAGGTATATGAGAAACATACTTAAACAAAAATATCAGGTCGATGCATAACAATTATATAAGCATTGATGTGCCATAAAACAATAAAATGACCCCATGTGTACGAAATTATACTAGCACCATTGTGTCATTAAGCAAAAATAGTGGTTGCTACGCATAATAATTATACAAGCACCAATACATATAATTTTGATTACACACTAGGGTGTGTTAATTCAAAATGCATTGGTACGTGTTGGTAAAAATAGTACTAAAATAAAACCTCTGCTAAAAATGGTGAAAGTTCTAGTGAAGGCTTTGAATTTTTTTCTCAATCTTGTAAACTTCTTCTAAAACCTCCACTACAATGTGTTTTGCTTGAAGTGGATGAAATTAGGACCTTATTAGAAGCATGAGAAAACACTTGAAAGAGGAGTTTATCAAGGGATTTTGTAGCAACGAAGAGAGTTCACTCTTGTGTATAATAGAGTTAACAAAGGGGGCACTTAGAAGCCATCAAGGTCCTAAGATCATAATAAATATTTTTTTCTTATAAGAATGCCCCTTGAGAGGCTATCATTTGTTCACATTTGGTGAGAGTTACTTAAATTGACCCTATTGGTATATGTCCTACCTAGGGATTGTTAGTTGTAGAAAAATAAAGTGAATCTATTCTTACAGTTGGTTGGAAAATTGCTCACCCTCAACTAGTTGATTTGACAACTTTCACAAGTCCATATAAGTACTATGTTTTGAGTTGTTCAATACATTTTGTTTCCAAGTAAGTGTTGATAAAAGAATTGCAGCTTGAATTTGTATTTAAAACTCACGTATGGGATAAGATTTGTTGAAGGTTTGTTAAGAAGAGTTCCTCATTTTTTGTACATAGGGATTTATTCTAAGAGTTTCCTAGGAATGCATTTTATGAAGTTCATGTTTAAAAGGAAATGTTATGATATTTTCTTCTGAGATTATTCATCTTAGACTTGTTTTAACACTTTACCCTTGCATGACTAGTAATATTTTTTGATTGAAATGGGTGTATCTAATATCACAACTGAAGCATGAAGGATTACCATTAGTGTTGAATAGTTTATAATTGGATGATAGAGACTCAAGTAATGATATGACTGGATTAGAAAGTATAGAATGATAAGGGTTTAATTTGTTGTGAGAATAGATTAAGCTTGGCTAATTGCAATGGCTATGATGTGATGATCTTAGCATGCCTGCTAATTCAATTTTTATTTTATGTTCATGTTAGTCAGCTTACAATATAATCGAAACATTATAATCATGTCTTAAGGGATCTCAATTTTGTAGGGGTTTGACTAGTGCATGTTGGAATACTAGCATTATAAGTCTGTTAAAATTCATGTGTTGAGTTTTTTACTCCATTCAAAATTATTAATTTCATTGAATCGTAAATTCCTTAGGATCAAGTTACAACAATGATACATTATGTCATGAATTGTTACAATTTTAACTGTTGTTATAGTTTGTATATTTGTTGGAAGAAGTACAATTTAAAGGTTATGAAATGAGTGTTAATATTTTTATGTTAAAGATTTAATATTTCTAATGGAAATTTATGAATATAAGCATGATCATAAGCCTAAATAGGAAATCCCTATATTTTAATGAAGAATTCTACAACTCAATGTGTTTATAATCAAGCAGGAGCACATAGACCTTGGACTTAGAAAAGATGGGAAGAAGGGAGTCCCCATTGTGTATTTAAACTTAATAAACCTTGGAGAAAGGGAGCCCTTGTTGACTAACCAATATAATACCCTTCTTATTAAAAGATAATTGATATTTCGATAATCAAATTGTAAGGCCTAGTGCATGTCTTGAAAGAAAATACATGCGTAATTTGCAAAATAAACCTTGGTGAATGCATAAGATCTTGTTTTATCTTCCAAGAATGATCCAAATTTATGAAGGGAATGAAACAAAATAAATATTTGCAACCAAAACACAGAGATACAGTGAAACTTGACTTCTATTAATAAATTGAAAGTGTTAAAATTTTTAACTTTGAGAATGAGAAAAAACTAGCTCGAATGGTGGTAACTTATCTCTTAGAAGAGATGTGATGGTTTCGCACCATCGCCATAAGGCATTGCATTGAGGCTGAAGGGCCCCTTTTAACATCATAATAAATGAGGAAACCCTAAACATCCAAAAACCTAACCCTAAGAGATGAAGTTTTTAAAGGCTTGTGGTCCCCACTAGGGTTGGTTTGTACATTAACCTCCCTAGGTCATAACTTTTGCATACAATATCCATTCGTGTGCTTTAATAACCCATTGGAAAGGTCTAGCTAGGAATTACATATTTTGAATGACCCAAGATCTACCTATCGCTAGCTTGGGTCCCTGACACATAAAAAAACACCGTTTAGGGTCTCAAAATGGCCCTAAAAGTTCAGGACCTAAAAAATTGTTGAAAAATTGTCAAGATGGAGAACTGTGCTTTAATATAGTGGAGTTCGTGGATGGCCACCTATATCTACTTGGATCAGTCCTCCCCCCTTAAGAAGAAATGGTATCCACCCATTGAGTGCTCCCATCAGTGAGGAAAACTTATGTTGAATTTGGCTCTTCGTGAGCCACTTACCTTCATCAACAAGTTGCCCAACTTTCACAATCTGATAGAGTTGGATGTGTTGCTAGCAGGTATCCTTTGTCTTGGTTTCCATGATCTAATTCATTGTAGATTGTTCAATATATCTGATATTGAGCTCTATGGGTTTCAATTACTTGGTTTCCTTAGAGGTATCCAACGGAGGTGGATAATATTGTCGAAATAGTTCCACATTGAACATTGGGTGCAAATGAAGGAATGGGGGAATTCTCAATTCAAAAACATTGTTAACCACCACCTTTGTGATTATGTATGGTCCATATTGAAGTGGTATGAGCTTCCAATTAGGGCCCCCGAGGCACTCTTTCTATAAATATAGCCATACCTTATCACTATTTTAAAAATTGTGCAGAACCTTATGTTAGTCATGTCATTGCTTGTACTTGGCATTGGATTTCTGCAGGATATCATGGACCTATTGTTGGAGGTGTTGGATCTTCTCAACGAATTTGGTTGCATTGTCTACCTAGATCTGGGCATAGGAGAACTCAGTCAATGAAGATGCTAGGGGAATAACTACATCAATTGGGGCCAATGGTTGGAACCTCGAGCACACCTAAAAAGGACTATGGCTAATATCGTTTTGGAGGATCTATTATAGTTATGTTGACCATATGGAACATTTTCACCCCATGTATGTGAGTGCTTGGAGTTGTACATGTGCAAGATATGCACAATCACCCTGTTGACCACTTTTATTTGTCCATCTAACTGGGGATAAAAGGTAGTCAATTTGGTCAAATTGGTATCCATGAGATACCATAGGTTGGACCGAAAGGTATTGATGAACCTACTATCCATATCTAAAATAATGGTCTAAGGTAGCTCGAAATGAACCCAAACACTTTCAAAGAAGAGTTTAGCAATGACTCCAACTATGATGTTCTTCTTGCACGATGCTAGAATGGCCATCTTAGATAACAAGTCGACCACCATAAACACATAATCATTTTGATGCTTAGTGGATGGAAAAATTGACACGTAATCCATGGAAACTAACTCCCAAGGATTTTCCGGGGTAGGTAGAGGAGTGTACAACCCATACTTTTTTTATGGTTGGTTTAGCAATGGCACGAGCAGTGCATGATTTGATATATCATTGGAAATCTTATCGAGGCTTTGGCCTATACAAATATTGTTGAAGTATTGATAGTGTCTTCTCCACACCAAAGTGCACTACCACCCGACTGTAATGTGCCTCCCTGATCATTTTGGCATGCTCACTTGAAGGAACACAAAGGTGGCACATGTAGCACAACAATGCATATTGGAGATGGAATTATGGAACTTACTTGCCTGCCATCAACATCTAATATCTAGTAGTGAATTCTGAGTCACTATTGTATAATTGTGGCCACCCATAGCTCTCGTGCCCATAAGAGTTAATACATGTGGTTAGCATCACAATTGGGGGCTAACTAAGGAAGTCTACGACATGATTGGTGCTACCCTTCCTGTATTTAATTTTCAAATGGAATTGTTGCAGGTATGTGAACCATTTTTTATAGCAATCATTATATAACTTCTTTTGTATCTGCATAAATTATAAAGGTCTATGATTAGTGTGGATGATTGTCTCCTTCCCCATAAATAATGCTTCCATTGTCGTCAGACCTGCACAGTGGAGTACATCTCCTTATCACAATTGTGGTATCTCCAGACAATATCAAAGAATGTTCACTATGATAGGCCACCATATGTCCTTGCTAAGTGAGGATTGCACTAATAACATAGTCAAAGGCACCTGTCTCAATCTCAAAGAATTGTTGTAGTTATGGCAGGGTGAGGACTAGTGCATAGCAAAGGTAGTGCTTTAGATCATCAAATGCCTTCTATTGTGACTCAGACTAATTTTATTTTTTTTGCTTTTGATCCTCCCTGGGCCAATTGACTTAACGGTAAAGTGATATAATAAAACCCAACTTGAATCTTTGGTAGAAGTTAGCAAGGCCCAAGAAGTTACAAAACTCCGTCAAAGTCATCGAGGCTAGCCAATCCTGAATGACATGGATCTTAGCTAGATCCACATGCACACCTTGATCATCAATAATGTAGCTTAGATATTGAACCTTGTTAATTCCGAAGGGGATTTTTTCAAAGTTAGCACATAGCTTGTGTTGCCACAAAGTGTGAAGGACCTACTGAATATGCTGCAATTGTTTTTCCCAACTATTATTGAAGATGAGGATATCATCGAAATATACAAAGAAAAAATAATTGGTGAAATGCTGCAAGATATCACTCATCAGCATGATGAAACTTTCTTTTGAATTTGTCAAACCAAAGAGCATGACCAACCATTCAAAAAGACCCTTCTTGGACTTAAAAGTAGTTTTCCATACATTTGTTGGTTCTCTTAGGACTTGGTGGTAGTCGAACTTCAAATCAATCTTATTTAAGTACTTGTCCCCCTTGATTTGGTTAAGAAGATTGTCAATTCACGGAATTATATATCAATTCCTGATTGTGATTTTTTTTGGGCCATATAATCAATGTAGAGTCTCCAGATCCTATATTTATTCTGCATGAGTACAATTTGGCTTCCACAAGGTGAGGAACTCGTTCCGATGTGCCATTTTTTGGGTAGCTCTTATAATTAGCGCTTGATTTTCTCATTTTCCATAAGAGAGTGGCAGTATATTGGGCCATTGGGTAAAGGTGTGCTAGGGGTCAAACCAATTGAATGCTTGACTTGATAATACAAACGTGCCCCAGTGGGGAGGTGAAGATGTCCTTGTATTCTTCCACAGCCTTGTCCACTTGCTTCTATTGCATGGAGGGGCCCTATGTGGAGGCCATGGAAGTGGCCAAAATCTTCTCCTTTGAGAGTGGATTAGGAAGAAGATAAATTCCCCAATCTAGGAGATGATCTTACTACATTTCTTAGCATAAATCAAAGGAATGGTTGTAGGTGGATCTACCTTTGGTATCATGTATAGTTTCCTTCCCAAAGTAATAATAACACTATAAGTTATAGACTCATATACAACATGGCGATTCCACAAGTACGATTTTCCTAAAACAACATCACAAAATTCAAGGGGAGAATATCACACAATACCTCATCCTTGAAGGGATTGACGCCATAGGGAAAGTGACATTGTTGGCTGATGCAGAGATATTTCCATCAATTAAGCCACCTGATGGTGTATGGTATTGTCGACAGGTCCAACTAATTGAAGACCTTTTCTAAAATGAGGTTCTTTTGACTTCCACTATTGACAATGAAATGTAGTGGAGCACCCTTCACCCACATCTGTGAGTGAAAGAGGCACTCACCTTGCTCCAAATCTTATGGCTCACTTTGCTCAACCTTGGTGGTAGCAACGATGGTAATCTATTTTGAATCAATGATCTACTTCCCCTTGTCCAAGTCTGATTCAGAGTTGGAACCTGCATCTGACTCTTAGACTTTCAACTTGACCACCAATTACTGCCTTATGTGACATTCATCGATGTTATGAGAGGAGCTCTAATGGAACTTGCATCACTTTCCCGTGTCTTTGTTCATCTTCCCATTTCCATTCATTGTTTGAACCTTAGATGGGTTGTCCTAGGGTGTTCCGCCCTAGCTCTGTCCTTTTTTTGTGATTTGGGGATGCCCTTACCTTACTTTTATAGTTAAGGATCTGCAGATCCAAAGTCTTGCTTCTTATCTTTAACTTTTTGCTCAATTTTGACAACATATCAGTATGTTGCACCAAGTGAGGATATGCCCAAAAAAATCATTTTTGTTCGGATTTATCTATGCAAACAACCACGGTACTTGAGCACTAGATGTCATATAAAGCCTTTGTTATGCAGCTTGGTGCACAAGGTATCGAAGATATTTGTGAATTATGGCACTTTTTGGTCCCTCCCCTATCGTAGTGTGTTCCATCTCGTGTATTGGTCTTCATAACTTTGAATAGGGTAATATTGTTCCTTAAAATCATTCCTAAAAGAGTCCAAAGAGGATGTGACTGAAAATAATGTAGATTCCTCTGTGGCCTTTTTCTCACACTAAGTCTCCCACCAATCCTTGACATGGGGGGAAGTCTTAAGGGGTGCAATGGTAATCATTTCTCTATCAGAAAAATTTTGGAGTGAAAAATACCATTCTAGAATATTTAACCACTTGTTTAAAGCATTCACATCTATGTAGCCTTCAAATATATGAATATCAAAATTAACTTGTACCTCAAAGGGGCCAGCACCTCCAAAGTGGCCACTTCATGAATATGTGTTGTCTATTAGCATCTGTTGAAGGATTTGGGAAAAAGTATCCATCATCTCACTCCTTCGTCGTATGAAGGCTTCCTTGAGCAACATTTTAATAGGATCTCCTACTCCCTTGTCTTTCTTTTATTTCACCAAGGGAGTTCATCGAGGTCAGCAAGAATGGCCTTGAAAGGGCTCAAGCGATTTGAGTCCCATCTCTTTACCCCAACCTCATTGGGGACATGCATAGAAAAACGAATAAAGAGCAAATATCTCTAATGCCACTAATCCATACTATGAAGGGAATGAAATTAAATACATATTTATAACCAAAACATAGAGATACAATGAAACCTGATTTCTATTAATAAATGGAAAGTGTTGAAATTGTAAAAATGCATAATAAGAACAAACTAGTTCACATGGTGGTAGCTTATCTATGAGAAGAGATGTGAGAGCCACATGCCTTCACTAGAGTGTGTTACAATGAGGTTGAATGACCCTTTTTAGCATTAGAAGCAATGAGGAAGCCATAAATACATAAAAACCTAACCCTAGGAGATGACATTTCAAAAGGCTTGTTGGCCCCATTGGGGTTAGTTGGCACACCAACTACCCAAGGTCATAACTTTTGCATACAAAATATGTTTGGTGTCCTTGATATCCCATTGGAAAGGTCTAACTGAGAATTACACTATAAAAACCTCAGGTTAAATTTCCATGTAATAAAGGATAATAAAGTCAAAATAAGACCAAGGTTATGGGACACATATTCCAAGCTGAATATTGAGCAAACACTACAGTGGGCATCACTTGTGGTTTATTATTGCTATGGAAATTGGCAAAGGCAAGACGAAAAAATTGGCATTTAATTATGAGAAATAAGGAAAATAGGAGAAAATGAAGGTGAAGAGACACAAATTTGCATGCAAAGGAAATTAGAGGAAAATGAAGAAAAGGGGACATCAATGTTAAAAAGGAATCCTAGAAATAGTTCACAACTTTTGTAAGTTTTATCTTGGATCAATTGTGAGAGAGAGAGATATCTCCAAGAGAGATAACAAGTAAGAAAGCAAAGGAAGGACAAGTACAAGCAAAGGAAAGCAAGGGCGTGCAAGGAGAAGGTTGGATCAATAGCTTCAGCAAGAAGATCTTACAGGTAACAGGTTTCATGTGTGATTTCCTTGCTTGGATGTGAATCCATGGTACATGCATTTGTTTGTTTGGTTCATTTGTTTTCATTGGCATAGATTTTTCTTGGTTTCATAGTGGTTTCAACCTTGGCTTACCATTTCCTAGATAGCCATGGAGTGAAGCGATTCATTCTCGATTGAGCTTTGGATTGATGGAAGGCTTTGGAACTAGGTGAAGTGGTCTCACGAAAATCCCAAGGGTGGGGGTGGAGATGGATTTCTCTGGGAAACCCTTGACAGGTGGCTAGAGATAGGAAAATTCCTCAACTTATGGTGAAGGAACTCTGAGATATCCAAGCTTGGTTTGGTTTTGTGATCTCGGGACTAGTTTAGGTGAGATCACGGTAGCTTGAGGGTGGAGGTGGTTTAACCTCTGGATTCCCTGTTTGATTATGTCTTGGTTTATCCCATGATATCCCACATTCATGCTTGGAATATGGAACGGGAGTGATTAGCTGAAAGAAATATTTGGTTCAGTCCAATCTATGGTCAGGTGGTACGTGGAAGTCCTTGACTTGGTTGGCTTTTGCATAAGTTAATATGAGTTATTCTTCTAATGTAATAGATGAGCACAAGTAATTTTTGTTATGAGGATTTTATGATTGATTTGTCATGGTTTCTATTATGGTTATATGTTGGTTATGGCTATGTGATGTGCTCTAGCTATGGCTCTTGTTTATGATTTGATAGTTCATTGAATAGTTGATGAATTCATGGGCTAACAAGTCTTGTTGCAATTAGTTTGAGAGGGTATTGATCCTTCTTGGTGATTCTCAGATGAAGTTCAAAATTTTATGAGGAAATATGAAATCATGACCTGTAGCTTATATGTTTATCATGTGTTTGGTGAAATGTCTATCATGTACTAGGCATGTTCTAGTCAATATATTGTTCAAGTTTTGCATGATTAGCCTTGTTATCATGTCATTTATGATTCTAGAAAGTTACAGGTAGTTATGGGCAGTGGCCTGGAGGATTTCTTGAAAAAGTGGCATAGATCTCACAAACACATGCTTTAAACTAAGGAATTTGGGTAATAAGCGTATGCATTCAGGTCTATGGGTATGGTTATAGCCTTCAACCCGCATGCATAGAGTGTCAAGGGTGTAGTTGGGGAGTTTCTTTGGTGGAAAAGAGTTCCAACTCAGGGATTGATCACCTGGGGAGGTTTGTAGGATCCTGAGTGGCTTGTAGTCCATGAGGGATGGATGTAAGTTGTTGGTTAGTCAGCCCCACTTCCATAACTGGAGCTTGGAGGTCGGTTCATATCATAGTAACTCTCAGCTCATGTTTACCATGGAGAGCTTTTCAAAACGGGTAAATGTGGGAGGAGGCCTTACATATTGGTATTAGAGCTTCTAGGTTCAAACACTTAGACCAGATGGGCTAGATGTGAATGTTATGCATGCATGTCAGTCATATGTGTGTCTACCATGCATGCATTGCAGTGGCTATGGTTGTCATGTATATAGTCGGTGTTATAGTTTGTGTTATCATGCATAATGTTGATATGTTGACATGTTGATGTCGTTATATATATACATGTCTATCGTGCTAATCTAGATTGATTTGTGCAGATGAGATAGCCTCCTCAACTTCATTAAGGTATGATTTTGATTATGATTTCTATTTAGTTTATCAACATGACATGTTTATAGGAAAGAGAAGGCCAAAGATGACATGCAGAATGGTGGATTATAGTTCATGTGACTCTCCTTATAGATAAGTCGAGCAACAAGGAGATGAGTATTCTCCTAATGTAGCAGATACATTGATAAGTTTGAAGGCATAAATCAAAAGTTGCAAGGTAGATAACAATAGGATAATTGAGACAAGGGAAATGCTTGCCAGAGCTCAAGAAAACCAATCCGAGATTAATGAAATGATCCTTCAGAGGCTATCAAATATGCAAAGATAGGGACAACTAAGGATTAGTCATGGAAAGGAGGAAATGACTAATGGGGCATCTGGTACCAGGTCTCGATTAGGATATAGGTTTGACAAAGATGATAAACCTAGACGCGGAAGATGGTTGGATACACCTGACAAGAGAGGTATTGCTTATGGGTTCTATTCTAGTTTTGGTTTAGAGAGACATCATTGTCATCACTGACATCATCCTTATAGGAGAAGTGAGTAGCAATACATGCTAGAGGATTTCAAGAAAGTTAAGCCTCCTACATTTGATGGAGATATGAATAAATTAGAAGATGTAGAAGCACGACTGCTTGGGATGAATAAATTCTTCAGATTGCATGATTATTCAGAGAAAATGAAAGCCAAGATAGTGATCTTCAGTCTAAAGGGAAAAACAAATATTTGGTGGGAAGATGTGAAGCGTGTCATGGGAATAAAGGTAGAAGAGTTGGTTGGCATAAGTTTAAAAGACTCTTCAAGAAGAAGTATTTGTCTAAGAGGTATATGACAGAAAGGCCAAGGAATTCCATGAGTTGAATATGGGCTCCATGACAAATGAATAGTACACGACCAAATTTCTCGAGGTATTAAGGTATGTTCCTTATCTTAAGGATGAGAAGATGAAGCTTAAAAGGTTTATCAACGTAGCTTTCAAGGATCTGATTGAGCATGATGAGCCTCGGTCATTGGAGGAAGTCATCGGGAAATTGAAGCATTGTTATAAGCATCGAAGCACAAGTCTGAGCCTGAGCGTGATTGGAAAGGGACTTATAAGGCTAAAGTAAAATGGCCTTAGAAGCGAGGAAGACATTAGGATGCATGTGAGAAAGAAAATGTGGCTCCTTATAAGAAGTTTAATGCAGCTAATAAAGGACATGGATCTCATCTTGGAGAGCAGTAGAATAAATGTTGTGGTGGATTGTAATGTTGGATTTATGGAAAATATGACTGCAAGAAGGATTTTCCATTGTACCAGGTTGGTAGGCCATAGATCTACAGTGTTTAGGAGGCGCAGATAGTTGGGGATGTTGGTCATAGCATTCGTCGGATCTATGCAGCACTTAATAACAGGGAAGGAGATCATTAAGAATCCATTATTGAGATGGAAGGTAAGTTTTATGACCAAGTTGTTTCCATTTTGATTGATCTTGGATCTAACTATAGTTATGTTAGTCATGACCTGGTGGATAAGTGTGGCATGAATAAATAAGTGCATGCTGAGTCTTGGTTGGTGAAGTTGGCTATAGGGACCAAGAGAAGAGTTCATCATTCAGTGAGAGCTTGTGAATTTGAGCTAAATGGTATGCCTACATCAACACATCTAAATGTGCTTACTTTGGGATCATATAGTATGATTTTAGGCATGGACTGGTTGTTTACTCACAGGACCAAGTTAAACTGGTATGAGAAGGCTATTGAATGCCTGGATGATGATGGAGAGAAGAGAATCTTGTAGGGAATGAAGGAGCCTACATCAGTGAGAATGGTTAAGTCCATGCAATCCAAACGTAGTTGCAGAAAGGGGTGTGTATTGTTTGCAATGCACATTTCCAGCGATAAAAGGAAAGATGTTGAGGATGATGAAGTCCTGAAGAGGTCTCATGTTTTGCAATGATTTCAAGATGTGTTTCATGCAGGGATTCCAAAGTTACAGCCTCATAGGGAAGTGGATTTCTCTACTCAGTTAGCATAAGGAGAAACACCACCATCAAAGGCACCTTAAAGGATGAGCACTCTAGAGTTGGTGGAATTGAAGTTGCAACTTAAGGAAATTCTTGATAAGGGATACATAAGGCCAAGTGTGTCACTTTGGGGTTCACAAGTTTTGTTTGTAAAGAAGAAGGATGGAACTCTCAGAACGTGCATTGATTATAGGCATTTGAACAAGGTGACCATCAAGAATAGGTACCCATTGTCGCGGATCGATGACTTGTTTGATCAGCTAAAGGGAGAAACAATTTTTTCAAAGATTGATTTGAGATCAAGTATCATCAGGTGCGCATCAAAGAAGAATATATCTACAAGACCACATTTTGTACCAGGTATGGCTTTTTGTACTAGGTATGGGCATTATGAGTTTGTGGTGGTTCCTTTTGGTCTTAGTAATGCTCCAACCATTTTTATGTACTTGATGAACAATGTGTTGCATACTTACTTGAACAAGTTTGTGATAGTGTTCATTGATGATATATTGATATAATCCAAGAATGAGGAGGAGCATGTAGAGCACCTAGCAGTAGTGTTGATATTGTTGAGAGAACATTGGTTGTATGCCAAGATTAGCAAGTGTATTGTCTTTCAAACTTGGGTTCACTACTTGGGACATCTTGTTTCCAAGGAAGGTATAGCAGTGGACCTGGAAAGGATTAAAGCTATCATGGAGTGCCCAACTCCTAGCAATGTGGATGAGGTCAGATCATTCATGGTACTAGTAGGTTATTACAGGAAGTTCATTAGGAACTTCTCAAGGATTTCCTATCCTACTACATATTTGTAGAGGAAAGGGAAGAAGTTTGAATGGATTGAGGAGTATGCAACTACTTTTTAGCAGTTGAAGCATTTGCTTACAAATGCTCTGGTCTCGAAGATTGCAGATCCTGATAAGGAGTTCGTGGTATGTACAGATGCTTGCAAGGAAGGACTTGTTGGAGTCCTGATGCAGAAAGGGCAGGTGGTATGCTATGAGTAAAGGAAGTTGAATGCGTGGAATCAGAACTATGTGACTCGTGATATTGAGTTGGCAGCTATCATTCATGCATTGAAGATGTGGAGACATTATCTTCTTAGTAGGAGGTTCGTCCTGATGAGTGATCGGGGTGGGTTGAGGTACTTGTTTGACCAACCTGATTTGAATGCCAATCAAGCTAGATGGTTGGATACTCTCAGTGAGTTTGACTTTGAGATCATGGAGATCAAGGGAAAGGAGAACAGGGTTGCATATGCTCTCAGTAGAAGAGTGCAGATGAATCACATTTCAGTTGTGAGTTCATATGGGACAAATTTATAGGAGAGGATATTGCATGCAGGGTAGCATGATGAGAGGTGTCGAAAATTAAATCAGAGGTTGAAACAATAGGATAAAGGTGATAGAAATGTGGAGTATCACCTCACGCAGATGGCTTGGTCAGATGCAGGAACAAGATCTATGTGCCAGATAACAGTGAACTCAAGAATATTATCTTGAGGGAGTTTCATGTCAAGTTGTATTCAGGTCACCCGGAATATTAGAAGACTTTGACAGTTGTTAAGAAGTTCTATTACTGGCCAAATTTGAAGAAAGTGGTGGTTGAGTTTGTTGCTAGATGCTTGGACCGAAAGCAGGTGAAAACAGAGTGTAAGCACCCAACTGGTCTATTACAACCTATTTCGATTCCAGAATAGAAATTGGAGGTCATTTCCATGGATTTCATTATAGAGTTACCGAGGACATCGAGACAACATGATTGCATCATGGTTGTGGTTGAGAGGTTGAGTAAGGTAGCTCACTTCATTGCAGTGAAGTATAAAAATTCAACTAGTGAGGTAGCTTAGATCTTCCTCGAGAGATAATGAGGTTGCATGGTGTTCCCAAGAAGATCATATCAAACAGATATGCCAAGTTCACTTCCAGGTTTTGGGAGGAATTGTTTGTAGTTTTGGGGACAGAGGTAGCTTTCATCACAACTTATCATCTGCGGAAAGATGGAAAAACAAAGAGGGTCATCAGAGTTCTTGAGGACATTTTGAGGATGTATGTTATGCATCAGCAGAGGAAGTGGCAGGAGTATCTTCCGCTGGTAGAGTTTGCATATAATAATGGGTATCAAGATTCCTTGAAGATGATTCCATTTGAGGCTCATTATGAGCGGAGTTGTAATGCTCCCATCAGCTAGAGTGACCCAATGAACAAGGTGTTGATTGCACCATAAATGTTGCTTGAGATGGAGTAGGAGTTGCAGGTAATTAAAAGGAATATGAAGGCAACACAAGACATGCAAAAGAGTTCTGCATATCAACATAGAGCATTCAAGGAGTTTTAGGTTGGGGAGAATGTGTGCTTTCACGTCGATCCTAAGAGGAGCTCCTTGAGGATTGGGTCATGTGCCAAGCTAACACCTCAATATTGTGGGCCTTTTGAGATCCTTAAGAGGATTGGACTAGTGGCCTATAGACTTGCACTTCCGCCAACAGTGATATTCCATGATGTTTTCCATGTTTCATTGCTTAAGAGAAATATGTAAGATGTTGATCATGTGATTGATTGGTATGTATTGTAGGTGGAACTAGAGGGAGAGTTCCAGCTAGAATCTCAGTGCATCCTACAACAGAAACAACTCATGCTCCACAACCGAGCAATAGAGCAAGTTAAAGTGTAGTGGAAGCACTTTGGGCCCAATGAAGCTACATGGGAGACGACCGATCAAATCTTGGCTTTATATCCTTCATTATTTGTTGGTTCAAGCAAATGAGTTTTTGGTATATGTATATATATGTCGTTGTAAACACTGCAATAAGTTGCATTATAAAGCTCAAATAAGTGGTATGTTTATTTGTTTTTTAATAGGATGTCATTATAAATACTGCATCGAACTATGTTATAAAGCCCCATAGGCAGTATATTTTGTTTTCATCAGTTTTCTATTCATAGGTGTCATAGAACACCAAGGACGGTGTTCCCCCAAGGGGGAGGCGTTTGTAACAGGCCCAGGTTAAAGTTTCATGTAATAAAGGATAATAAAGGCAAAATAAGACCAAGGTCATGGGACACGTATTCCAAGAAGAATGTTTGGAAAACACTAAAGTGGTCATCACTTGTGGTTTATTATGGCTATGGAAATTGGAAAAGGCATTGACAAAGGCAAGGGGGGAATTGGCATTTAATTATGAAAAATAAGAAAAATAGGTTAAAAGGAAGGTGAAGAGACACAAATTTGCATGCAAAGGAAATTAGAGGAAAATGAAGAAAAAGGGGACATCAATGATAAAAAGGCATCAAAGAAACAGTTTGCAACTTATGTCAATTTTAGCTTGGATCAACTGAGAGAGAGAGAGAGAGAGAGCTCCAAAACGAGAGAGAAAGAAAGCAAGCAAAGGGCAAGGAAAGGAAAGAAAATGACAAGCAAAGGAAAGCAATGGAGTGTAAGGAGAAGGTTGGATCAATAGCTTCAGCAAGAAGATCTCACAGGTAACAGGTTGCATGTGTGATTTCCTTGTTGGGATGTGAATGCATAGTACATGCATTTGTTTATTTGGTTCATTTGTTGTCATTAGCATGGGTTTTTCCTGGTTTGACAATTGTTTCAGCTTTGCCTTGCCATTTCTAGGATAGTGATGGTGTGATGGGATTCATTTTTAGTTGAGCTTTGGATTGTCGGAAGGTTCTGGAATTGGGTGAGGTGGTCTTAGGAAAATCCCAATGGTTGGGGGTGAAGATGGTTTTCTATGGGAATCCTTTGACAGGTGGTTGGAGACAAGAAAATTCGTCAAAGTATGGTGAAGGAATTTTGAGGCATCCAAGATTGGTTTGGTTTTGTGATCTCAAAGCTAGTTTAGGTGAGATCACGAGAGGCTTAGGGTCGAGGTGGTTTAACTTTTGGATTCCCTGTTTGATTATGTCTTTTTTTATCCCATGAGATCCCATATTCATGCTTGGAATATGGCACGAGGGTGATTGGCTGAAAGAAAGATTTGTTTCAGCCCAATCTATAGTTGGGTGATACATGGAAGTCCCTGACCTGGTTGGATTTTGCATAAGTTAATATGAGTTATTCTTCTAATATAATACATGAGCACAAGTACTTGTTATTATGAGGATTTTATGGTTGTTTTTTCATGGTTTCTATTATGGTTATATGATGTGCTCTAGCTATGGCTCTTGTTTATGATTTGATAGTTTATATAATGGTTGATGAATGCATGGGCTAATAAGTGTTGTTGCAGCTAGCTTGAGAGGGCATTGAGCCTTCTTGGTGATTCTCAGATGAATTTCATAAGTTTATGAGCAGATATGCATTCATGACTTGTAGCTGATATGTTTATCATGTGTTTAATGGAATGTTTATCATGTACTAGGCATGTTCTAGTCAAGATCTTGTTCAAGTTTTGCACGGTTAGCCTTGTTATCATGTCATTTATGATTCTGGAAAGTTACAGGTAGTTCTGGGCAGTGGTCCGGAGGCTTGCTTGAAAAAGTGTCATAGATCTCGTGACCACATGCTTTGAACCAAGGAATTTGGGTCATAACCGCATGCAAGCGGGCCTATGGGTACGATTATAGCCTTCCAATCGCATGCACAGAGTGTCAAGAGTGCGGTTAGGGAGTTTCTCTAGTGGAAAAGAGTTCCAACTCATGGATTGAACACCTCGGGTGGTTTGCAAACTCATGAGTGATCTGTAGTCCTCGAGGGATGGTTGTATGTTGTTGGTTTGTCAACCCCACTTCCATAACTGGAACTTGGAGGTCGGGTCACATCATAGTAACTCTCAGCTCATGTTTACCCTAGAGAGCTTGTCAAAGTGGGTAAATGTGGGAGGAGGCATTACATACACATTTTGATTAACCCAGGCTTTATAGCCTAGGTCCACGCCACATCAAAAAAACATCATTTAGGACTTCTAAACAACCTTAGAATTCCGGGGTCTAAAAAATTGTAGAAAAATTACCATGATGGAGAGTTGTGCTTCGAGCCAATGGAGTAGGTGGATGACCACCAATATCTACCTAAATAAAAAAATGTGTTGCTATGGATTAACTAAACCAAGGATGAAACCCAGGAAACCCTTAGTTGAAAAGTCTTATAATTTTTCTAAAGTCCAACAACAAACTTGAAGGAAGTTGGTGTATCACACAAAGAAAAACTCCATGTGATATAACACATATCACATGAAGAAAAAAAATGTGTGATACAAAATAGGCCAAGTAGGGCTATAGGACAAAATTAGAGAGTCTTCAAACTAAAAGAAAGTTTGATGTGGTGCAATAAACTATATCTGAAATAATTTAAGGTGAAACATATTCTAGAAAAATAAATTGTGAAGGTGCAGTGAGAGGAAGAGGAAGAAGAAGGAAAGAAGAAGAAATATGGAGAGAGGAAGATGCTCATCATGAGATAGAAAACTTAGAATTATGTGATGTATCACACCATACAACTCTATGGTGCAATACATCACAAGAAATGAAACTTTCTTGTGATGTGGTAAACAAGGAATAACTTGCTTCATTACAAGGATGACAATTTCGAGGTGCTATACATCACCCCTTAAAAATTTATGGTACCACTAGAGAAAATGTTTGAACATGTGGTATGCCCTATGACGAGGAATTTTTTTTAGGTGTGAAATATCACACTAATGAAAATGTTCAAGAATGTTATATGTTGTAACGTAAAAATAACTAGTGTGATACATCATGTATTGCGTGAACCTAAAAGCCATAAGGAAACAGAGAAAGAGTGATATGATCATACAAATAAATGATGTGACGTGTACATTAGGTGATGTGGGAGGTAGGGTATATGTTGTGTCACTTATATGGATGATGACATGGTAGAGCCATGTGGTAGGACATAACTTCTAAGGTCCATGACACACCTTCCTAGTGCATGCCATACCATGAACATGATGGTGGAGATGAGCTAATTAATGATTCTACCAATTGTTTTCTTGTGTCGACACATGTTACCAGCACTAGAACAATGTCAGTTAAATTTTTTGTGGACAAGAATGTTATTTCGATCAAGATACTAAAAAATACCAAGTATTTATGAATGTAAAATTATTTTCTATCATCTAATTGAAGCATACATCTCTGTGAGTATTTTAAATTAATGATATTGTTATTTCAAAGAAAACAAAATTTTTGATAAGCTTGTGAATGAGAAGGCTTTAGAGATATTTGGGCCCACCATACACATATGGTAGAATTCTTAGAATGCTAATTTGGAAAAGGATCTTACTAACTACTTTTTCGTCCTCTTTAGTGAATCCTTTAACGAAAGTGGGGTCACCTCATTGGCAAAAACATATTTGAAATATGTGAGGGATCATTTGCAAAAAAAACACTAGGTATGAATGTGCTTCGATGAATCACGAGAGTGAGTTAAAAAATATGTTGGAGGATGAAAAGGAGAAGAAAATGAGAAAAGAAGGAAAGACACCACTTGGTCCAAGAAGGTATATGGTATTTTCAGTTTAATATGATGAATTTTCTTTGATTCTGCATAAACATTGTGATACCTAACCTATTTGAAACTTTTCATAGAATCTTATACATGTTAAAAGCAACCAAGGTAAGACTAGAAAACACAAGTTGCACAAACTTGGGTAAGGTGGTTATGTGAAACTAAAATCACAAATTGTAAGTACCAAGTAATTAAACCATATCATTTTGTCATCATTCAAAATTTATTTAATTGCATCCAATAAGAAAAAATTGTGATGTTATGCAATGTGGGGGGGCTCACTTTAAAACTACTACCATTGAATAAGACCTTTGACTCGGTTTCAAGTTTGGCTTTCAAGTCGTGGTTGAACATCGAAAAGTCATGGAGAAAACACAATGTGCCCCTTTGAAAAACATGGTAAATAAAATAAATGGTTGTAATTGTTGATTACTTGTAAAATCTATTCATGATTGACTTTGCTCGTAAATTAATGTGTATGACTATTACAAGTAGGAGAGCAACAACAATAACTAGGCTACCAATGCACAACAACCCAATGACGAAGGAGTGCAACATGATGACGGTGGTGTGTAGCCTGGTCATGATGGTATTATGGCTATAAAATCAGAAGTATGGATTGCAATTATTATTATTTACTTGCAAATGATCTACTATAAATCTTCTTGTTTCAATGGAAAAGCATGTAGCTGAGGATGCTCAATAAGAAGAGGAACACATGATAGCCAAACCAATGGGCTTGACTAGTCCACCTGTTAAAAAACATTGCAACAATATTTGTATTAACAAACTACTTAAATGAATAATAACTAACCATATTGATTTAACCTTTTTTGTTATTGTAGTCAACACCCCTTTAGAGTAGACTATACGTTGTCTAGAGTACATGACTAGATGTACGCCATGTCAAAGAATGCATATTCAATCAACACCAGGAGAGGGTCCAACAGTTGAAGAGAATCGAGAAATAAATTAGCCAATCATGAGATTTATAAAAACAATTATTTGATCGTGATGATGTTGCTAAAAAGCCCACCATGGACCCCACAGAGAAAGGTGTTGAAGATGTGAACATTGGTACAACAGACAAGCCTAAGATGGTCAAATTGTTAAAGTCTCTATCTCCTCAGATGAAAAGTAAGTATATTACTTTGATGGCAGAATTTTCTAATGTATTTGCTTGGGATTATTTAGATTTAAAGGTGTATGATAAAAACATCATTAAGCACACTATACCGGTTAAGCCTGATCAAAAGCCATTTCGCCAGAAACTGAGGAGGATAAATCCTAAGTTGTTGCCATCAATTGAAAAAGAGGTAAATAGGCTTTATAAATCTGGTATTATAGTTCCTATTCGATTTTCTGAATGGATGTCCAATATTGTGCCGGTGAGAAAGAAGACTGGAGAGATTCGTCTTTGCATTGATTTTAGAAATTTAAACAAAGTATCCTTGAAGGACAATTATCCCTTGCCAAAGATGGATCATATTCTTCAGAGGGTAGTTGGGTCTTCCAGGATGTCATTGCTTGATGGATATTCCAGGTACAATCAAATTTGGTGCATAAGGATGATCAGCTGAAAACAACCTTCACAACACCATGGGGTACATTCATGTATGCCAAGATTCCCTTTAGATTAAAGAATGCAGGAGTGACTTTTCAGTGGGCTATGGACATAGATTTCACCAATGAAAAAGATGTATTTCTAGTTATTTATTTAGATGATCTCACCACTTTTTCTAAATCTGATGAAGACCATTCACATGATTTGTGAATTGTCTTTCAAAAATGCAGAAAATTTGGCATGTCACTAAATCCAAAGAAGGGCTTTTTGTCATGGAAGAAGGTAAGTTGTTGGGGCATATTATATCCAAAGATGGCATTCACATTGACCCTACAATATTTCAAGCCATTCAACAATGAGATTTCCCAAGGAACAAAAAGAATTTTAGTCATTTATTGGGAAATCATTTTTTTGAGGAGATTCATCCCCAACCTCGTTGAACATTTGAGAGAAATGACAGACATGTTGAAAAAGGATAGCGAGGTAAAATGGTCTCTAGATGCCAAGAATTATTTCAATGCAATAAATTTTTCATTATATACTGATCCTACTTTGATTAGTCCTGATTATACTTCAGATTTCATCATATTTTCATTCGCCTCTAAGCATACCTTAGCAGTTGTCCTAATGCAAAAGAAAGATCAGAAAAATGAACAACCTATAGCATTTTTCAGTCGAACAATAAGGGATGCAACGCTGAAATACAATATAATTGAGAAGCGGGATTTGGCTTTGGTGAAAGCTCTCAAAGATTTCTAAGTTTACATTCTGCATTCTCGTACCATTGTTTATGTTCCAACAGCAACTATAAAATAAGTTCTTATGTAGACAGATCTAGAATGTAGGCGGGGAAAATGGATCGCAACTATGCTAGAATATGATTTGGAGATAAAGCCCACAAAGCTCATCAAAGGACAAGGTTTGGCTAAGCTCATGGCTAAATCTAATTTGCATGCATTAGATATCAATTTGATCTAAAGAAGAAGAAGAAGACTAATAGTTACAGGTGTTTGACATGTTCACTTCATCTCCATGGTACTCCGACATTGTTTATGTATTGCAGCATTTAAATCCTCCACCGGAAGTGCCCAAAGGTAAAAGTAGATCCTTAAAGTTAAAGGCTTCCAAATATTGTATTCTTGATGGTGTTTTGTTTTGGAAGGATCTGGGTGGTGTGTCGCTGAAAGGTTTGCTTGAAAATGAAGCAAAGGATGTAATAAGAGATTTCCATAAAGGAGATTGTGGCGGTCACCTTTTCTGGAAAACCATGGCAAACAAAATTTTGAGAGCTGGTTTTTACTGGCCCACTCTTTTTTCTGATGTATATAAAACAATGATGAGCTGTCATGAATGTCAGATTTTTCAGGGAAAAATAAAAAATTTTCCATTACCCTTGCAGCACATTTCAGTCACAACGTCATGCCAACAATGGGGTCTTGATTTTATTGGTGAAATCCATCCTTCATCGTCTGCACAACACAAATGGATCCTAGCAACCATGGATTATTTTACAAAATGGATTGAGGCAATCCCTACCAGGAAAGCTACTAATTTTGTTATCATTCAATTTTTTGAATCTAATATCTTGTCTAGATTTCGCTGCCCACAGAATATAATCACCGATAACGTTGTTGCTTTCAAGTCCAAGAAGATGGTGGAATTTTGTGCAAAATATCATTTTGTATTGGGGCATTCTACTGCTTATCACCCACAAGGGAATGGTCTGGTTGAATCTTCCAAAAAATATTTGATCAACTTCATCAAGAAAGTTTTAGAAGTCAATAAGAAAAATTGGCACAAAAATCTCATTAGTGCTTTATGGGCAGATAGAGTCAGCACTAAGAAATCCATACGTATGTCTCCTTTTCAGTTGGTGTATGGGATTGATATTGTTTTTCCTTCATCCCTTGTTGTCTCGGTCATGAAAATTCTACAGGAAATGGACAGCGAAACAAATGATATGCAGTGAAGGATAAATCAGATGATCCATTTGCAGCAAACTAGGGAGGAATTTTTTCAAAATACTTCTAAACTTAAGGAAAGAATCAAAAAGATCTATGATCGCAAGACAAAAGAAGACAATTTCAACCTGGGAGATGTGGTTCTTCATTGGGATGCGAGAAATGGAGAAAAAGGTAAACATGGCAAGTTTGAAAATTTATGGAAATGACCATACAAATTTCAGCTTTCAGAGGAAAAAATGCTTTCCTATTGGAGGAAATGAATGGGGAAGATTATTCAGGAGGAGTGATCAATGGCAAGCTTCTCAAGCACTACCATACTTGAAGAATTTTTTGCAAATTTTCATTACCATTGTATATACCAGTTTATTTTTTCATGTCCTAGTGTGAAGTGACTATCATAGGAGTTTGAAGCCCGAGGAGAAGGCCATAAGGCTTCTTTGATCAACTATTGGTTTTATTTTTCTTTTAGAGTCATGTCATGTCAAATAGTTAGTCAGTTTTCAATTTCAGTTTATTTTTTTCATTTTGACTCCATTGCCCAATGAATAAAGCTACCTGGTCTACGGTGTTTTTGACACCTCCAAGGAGCTGTCATCCCCAGTTGGAGCCAATGTTAGTGTCAGTCATTTCTACCTGTCACCATGATCAAATATGCTTTTACCAAGTTTGTTAGGGCTCTTAAGGTCAAATTTTATTGTGTCACTAAGTTTTCAAAATAAAATTTGGTCACTAGTTAGTTTGTCTAGGTTTATCTCTATTCTCTCAAAAATCTCACATGTCGATCGCTTACATCACTCAGATGAGTGTATCATCATAAATAGAATGTCATCATCATGTCAGTCATCCCCATCATAACTTTAATCAATCTAATGTCTTCGTTAGGTCATTAGGGTTTCAAGGTCCATTTCCATTTCATGCATAAAAATTCGGCATTAAATGAGTTGTGATAAGCAACTCTTTTCAATAAATCATGAGTGCTTCATGGCCACAGTCTCAAGGTTCCAATAGAAAGAAGGTTCACTATTCAAAAAGGTAAAAAGAAGTTAAGGTTACAAATCTCCAAGGTGGTCAAGTTCAAAAAGAGTGAAAGTCATGTTTTGAAAAAGGTATGTGGAGCCCATTTTCACTCAAAAGAGGATCGTATTATGCCTATAAAAGCCCAAAAGTCCCAATCATGTCTCATTTGAATCCTTACTTCCTTTGTTTATCGAGCTCTCTCCTCTCTAAGTGAAAAAACACGGGTTTTCTAGCTAAATTTGGCAAACATTCCTAGGTCCCGCGCTTTTGTGAATTGTGCTGCACTTCTGGGAGAGGCGTTGCGCTTCTGTGAACTGCGCTGCACTTCTATCAACTGCATTACACTCAGGGCAGAGTATCCCAAAACTTGCAAAAAATCGCCCAAATTCAAAATTCAAGCTTACATTCCAATTTTTTATTCCTCTAAGCTATTTTGCAAGTAAGTATACTCATCTTACTCCCTCTTTTCCTTTGGCAAAGTAAATGAATGATGGTAAGTTTAAATCATCTAGGGTTTGTATGAATCTCATGCTTTAAAGCTTGAAAATGGTGAGTTTAGTCAGCTAAAACATTCAAACCCTATGTAATTGTTATCCCTACCTCTATTTGCATACAAGTTACCATTCCATTCACCAAACAAAACATTTCCTTTCAGTTCACCTCATCTTCCTACAAACCCTAGCTCTACCTATCAAACTGAACAGATTCCCTAGGTAGGATTGTTTTTAACATTTTCTTACTTATTTTCCCTCATTCATTTCCCTCCATTTCAACTTCCTAAGATTTCTAAAACCCCTACCCATCTCTCAAAATTTCCCTATCACCATTTCCCTTCCCTAGCTCCCTCATTTCACTATTTCACTCATTCCTCACTGTTTTTTTCCATTTTCCTGTTATCTAGGGTTTTCATAATGGAGGGAGACTCTTCATCATCAAAAAAGAGAAAACATCATAAAGGAGGGAGTATTCTAAGATATGAGCCTACAAACTGCAATGAAATCAACTTCCACCATTCATTAAACAGTGCTTTGAAGATGTCAGTTGCCTAGGATTTTGTCAAAGGGTGGGTGAACTAGGTTTTCATGAGCAGCTCACTAATTGGATTGCCACCAATTTTAAGGGAGAAAAAGCCATCATAGCAGGAATTGAATTTACATTCTTAGTAGCTGCCATCTCTCTTGCCACAGGGATACCAAATCATGGGGAGTATTGGTTCAAAGGCATGAGCCTAGATCTTGAGCAATACAAACCTTTCTTAAAATCACCCTACAAAGAGGCTCCTTCACACATCATTCCATTCAGATACCTGTTGGAAAAGTATTCGCTACTGATTTAGGTTGTAATGAAGTTTTTCACCTGTGAGGGGAGATTTTCCAGATTGTATGGATGCCACATTAGGCTGCTAATGCATTTCACAACTCTGAAACCTCTCAACATGTGCAACTACTTGTGTAGAAGTCTTATCAAAATGTCTGAAAAAGTGAAAATGAAAAGTAAAGAACATTACCCAAGCCTTTTTCATCACAGTTTGATAAAGGTTGTAGTCCTCCATCAGTTGGCAGAAAAGAACATGGCATGGGATACCTTCATTGAAACATCTTTGTAGTGGCATGAAACTACTTCATCAACCCATCATTAAGACACATAAACACAACATATGGAGACAAGGTCATCAAGCAAACTAGAGGAGGTTCCCAAAGCACCTAGACCTGAGGTAACTAAAATATATCAGAAAGGAAAAAGGCTTGTGTTTACTTCTCAAGTTGAGAAAAGGGCCAAGCCTTCTACATCAGCACAACAGGGATCACGGGTACAATATGGGGAGCTAATTGAGCATGATTTTGAACTAGTTGACTTAGAGGCAGCAAATGAAACTTCAAACTTGAAACAAGTTATCAAGGAGAGGGATTTCCAAATTAGAGAGCTCATGGACAATTTGGCAAGGGCTAGATTCATCATTTCTTTCCTTAAGCAAGAAAACAGTCAACTCAAGGCCAAACAACTAATCATGGAGAAAGAGAAATCCAAGATGTTGCAGTAAGGAGACAAAGGTAAAGCAGTGTTAGAGCATGATGAATAGGAAAAGTAGATTGGAAAGAAGAAGCCAAGAACAAAGGGTCTCAAAAGGGCATTGAAGAAAGAAAAAGAACAAAACCTACTAGATGAAGACTTGGACATTGAAGACATAATTGCTTTGGAAATTAGTGAAGACAGAGAGTATTGGTTAGGTAAGGTCAATGGCCATCTAGAGCAGCTTATTGACAAGGCTAACAGAGACAACCAGCTATTGAGGCACATGGCCCACCACTACCAAACCAGAAACATGATTTGCAACATCAAGCTCAAGCAAATGAAAAACAAGCTAAAGGAAACCCTAAAAGACAAAAATGAGAGGGATAACTTGGAGATGCTTTTTGAAGCATCCATGAGAGCATAACATACCTCATTTTGCACTTCTAGACCAATTTTGGTAGTTTTCTAAGCATTTTTGGTTTTTGGTGAATTTTGGTGCAAAACTCAGAAATTGCACTAGTCACAAAAACGTAGCGCCTTGGCACTGCACTTTTTCCTCAGGGATCCAAATGACAAGTGGCTTAAATTTTTGGAAATCTGGTGGCCTCCTCTCAAAACCCATTTCATCATATTTCTTAGACATGCCTCATATTTTGAGAAAAATGAGAAAAAGGGTTCAAACATCAACATTTTGCCCCTCTCTTTGACAGGCGTTGCACTTTTGGAGACACCTTGGGAGAAGCAATTTTTTAAGGCCTTCCCATGGGTAATTTTCAAAAAATCAAGACATTCTAGAAACTAGACAAGAAAGGATACTTGACCGTTTTCTCATATTTCAAATTTGACTTTGGAAAGGCACCTAAAAGTGGCCTCAAAGTTGGCGCTGCACTTCTACAATTTTCTGAGTTTTCAATTAAAATTTCCACTGTGTAATTTCTCAGTTTTCTAGTTTGACTTGGTCAAAGGTAACTTAATTATGTAACTTCAGTAGTTATAAGTCTAGATGATGTAATCATGAATAAATATGCATGATAGGTTGTTTTTATGGTTAATTAGGCCTCATAAATGAAGCAAAACTCAAATCAAAGTCTAAGAGAAGAGTTTGTTTTTGACCTTCTCACTCTCACTTGTTGGTTGAGAGATTCTTGGAAATTGTTCCACCACTTAGGGATTTGACCCCTAAAGGTGGGGAAGCTATTTGTTTGAGTCTATATGTATCATTTCTCATTCAGAAAGAAGGGTTGGACTTCATAGGAGAGGATTTGTATCTTATGCTTTCATATAGTTAATCAAGGAGTAGTTGCAGCTATTTTTCAGGAATACTTGTGCAATGAGTTTGTGGTGTTGTTTTTCCTTCTATGTCAATTTCTTATAAATGAATTCATCTCTCTTAACATGTTCTGCTTTCCTTACAGTTATATAGGTAGAATTCTTTATATTCAAAGATTTGTTTATGTGGAAAATCATGTTTGTGTATTTCTTCTTCTAGATTAATGAATTCATGGTAATACATGCTCATTATGATTTCCTAAGCTTTCAGACCCTACACTACATTGACCAAAATCTTAAATCCATCACAAGACATTGTTATCTTGCTCCTCTTTATGCCTGCTACTGCAAACCCTTGAAACCTTAACCTAATTTCTCTTTCTTATCCCTGGTCTAACAACCTAAAAACCATAAATTTTCAAAAGCTCAACTAAAACTATTATATCTAGCCTAAAATCCATTTCTCTTCCAATCATTGACTGAGAAATCCTTAGAGAGATCCCTCTCTGGTTTAGCAGGGCTAGCTGTTGAACTGCAAGTGGTTTGAAGTTACCTCTTTTGATCTCCTCCTCAACTTGGGACATTGTAGGGGATAACACAAACTAAGAAATTATAAAAAGAAATGATTGTGTATATTATGAGACACATATATAATGGAAGATTATTTTCATAATAAAATTTATTAATATACATCAAACTGATACCTTCCTATACATAAATCTTATATGTTTTATATGTACAAACCCACATATCTTCATGCACATTCTTTATTTCATTTATCTTTAATTTTTGGTTTTCTACTTTCTACGTATAAATCTTACAATGCCACTTTCAATTTTTTTTAAATAGATTAATTAGGTACGGGGAATTGAGAATGACGTGAAGGGGGGAAGGGGCAAGGTGAGCTTCCACATTCATATGGCTGGCCATATTCAATAGAGAATAAATTATTCTTGAAATGAAGAGAAGCCCATTAAGGTATTCCACTTTAGTCTTTGTAGAGTCTCATACATGTTGATATGTCCATTTATTTATGTAATTACTATTCAAACGTATAACCTTTTACTGTATGATGATTTCTACATGTCTTTGTGATGGAAATGCAAGTAGCAACTAGCCTACATGTGATGTGGTTGTACAAGCTCATGCCTCATCAATCTCATCAACACGGGTAGGTTGTTATATAATGATGCAAGCATAGTTAGATAGATGCTTAAGTTGAAAGTATGCTATCAAGATTGTACAAACTACATGTAAAACCATGTTATGATTTGGTAGAAAATATATACAACTATGTTATAGTTTTAGACAAGGTTTAGACATATAAAGAGAAAGGTCCAACCCCTATGACCCATGAATAGTTTCAAGGATGATAATAGAATTTTGTTATGTCCCTTGAGCACAACATTTGTTTATAGGTTCTAGAGGTAAAACCTTTGGAAAGATAAAGTAGTTTCTTGCACTTTATATGTTGGTATAGAAGTGAGAAATTATATAAGTTTACCTTTGCTATGATATATATGAAACATGTATGTGTGGAGCATGCACATGACTTATAAAGAGAATGTTTGGTTGTCGAAATGTGTGATATCCCCTAACTTAGAGTTTATTTGTAAATTTGCGTATGTCATGTTGCTTGTTGTTCTGACTTTAAGACTTATTTGGGACTAGTTTATTAGTATTATGTCACTAATAAATATTGTATGTAAATTTGTTTTGTTATGTTGTTAATAAAAAGATATGGAAAATAATTATGAAGCTACACTTGGTTGAAGAGAAACTATGGATACAATTTAATGATGGAAATTAATTAACCTTTATGAATGACCTAGGCATCTAATGCGAGGATTAGATTATTAAATGATGAAAAGTTATTGATCAATAACTTCCCCAAAAAGACAAGACATTGTCTTTGGAAGTTGGGGAAGTGGAGCTCATTAATGAGAAAGTAACCACCTGCCACTTGGTGGATGAGTTGGAGGTAGTTACTAACTACTATATGTTTTGGAAAAACAATATGTTTATTATCCTTTGTTGGCCGATGACTCACATAGTGAAGAACTCGGAGTGAGAGGCATAGGAACAAAAAAAGAAACAAAGAATTTGACTTGCAGACCATGTGGAGCTCGAGGGGACCCTTTGAGAAGGAGTCAAGGGTTGGTGGAGCCTAGTATCTCTAGTCTTATTTTCTAGATTAGGTTGATAAGTTGATACCTTGATTAATTTATGTTTCTATTAGTTGTTCTTTGTTAATGGCTTTATATTGTAAGTACCTTGTAAATAAAAGTTTTCTGAAGAGTTCATGCAAACAAAAAGAAAGAGAATACAAATTTCTTTTCTAAGCATTAGATATAGTTCAAATATTTGTATATTTAAAATAGTGAAATTATGATATATATATATATATATATTACTGTGGAAATATTTCCTAAAAGTATTCTATGAATAGACTTTTACCATTAAAGGCATAGATTGTGATACAAATTCAGAGATTAGTGTAATTGTAAACATGTCTAAAGAAAATAGAGAGTAGAGTGGTAAATTCAAAGTATATTGCATATAAAATGTTGTATGCATAGTAGCATCATCCTTTTTATGAGTATAACTTGGTTATATAAGGGTATAACCATGGCATAAGTGGAAAATTAGAGAAATGATAGAGGTTGGTTTAGTATGACAGTAAATAAGGAAAAATCCAGTAGTGGCTTCAGACTAGAGTACAAATCTTAAAGGGCATGAAGGAATTTTTAGTGAATGACAAGAAAAACTTTTAACTATTGAATTTAAGAAAAGACTTACTATACAAATGGAGAGTAAGTGAATAAAGATGACAACCAAATTTTATGGGTTAAGTTAAAAGGGGAAAGAACATGTAAAGGTACTCATATTTTACAATGAATTTCCATTGTAATATATATGTATGAAGAAAATTATTGAGAATATCCATATAACAATATAACTACATTTTTTTATTCATTTGAAATTAATAATCAAAGCTAAATGTACAATACAAGTTATAAACAGAAGTTGTGAACTTATAAGGTCAAAAAGAACTATATTAAATTACAAATGGAATAGTGTCTAGACATAAGGTTTTTTCCCTTAGTCTTTTAATAAATGGAACAAGGCAACAATTTCCTATGACAATACATTTCCCCTCAGGGCAAATAGTCCAAAACAACTTTTGTGTCTCAGAATGCAAGCAAGAGAATCTAAATCTCACAGAAGAAGTGACCAGGAGTTCAAGGAAACCCGACCTTAAGAGAAGGGCCAGAAATCCGTTAAGTACTGTAAAGCTCCGTAATATGCTTACGAAGGAGAAAAAATTTAAAATTTGCTCGAGTCGTATTGTACATGGGAATATCCAAGAAAACATAGTTTAAGTCTTGTAACAAACTAAAGAAATAAATTTTGACTGAGGAAACCATCAAATGTTAAACTGTCCAAATTACCTCAGGGAACAATTGTGTTTGAAAATCCATGTCGTATCTCTGCAACAAATTACAATTGTGATTAATTTGATTGCAATCAAAAGATAAACACATTATTAACAAAGTTCAATTAAAATATTTAAAGCCCTACTAATGACCATAATTATTGTGTAAATAATTTAGCTAAATACAATTTGCATACCCATAACAATAACCCAAAGATTTAAATTGAGCGTAACTAGTGCTTAATAAGCCCAATTAACCTAGGGTTTGATTTTCGAAATCTCATACTTGACAAATAACATAGATATTCAAAGTAGCGTATTCCTGTAGGGTTAAAACCCTTAATAGTAAACAATCTTTGTATAAGAAATTTTTGTCATGGTATGACCATTCATAAATGGTCATGGTAAAATAAACTAACCATAAATTTCCACTATGGAAAAATTGAACTAAACATTTGGTCTAGGGTTTTTAATATACAAATCCTACCTTATAAATTTAAACAAAATATTACCTAGAAATATGATTAAGAATTACTATGTTTCTTTAAAACGATAAGGTATTAACTTTACAACTATGATAAGGTATATCTCTATGTCTACTATGATAAAAGATGGAAGAAATAAACAACAAAAAACTAAAAGAGGTTTCTTTCTCACTCGTTTGGCCATAGATAACTGCATCGTATCCTCGTTGAGAAATGGAGATTAAAAACTCACTTAACCCTGGTGTCCAACATAACAAAGCCTTGTCGGAAAATTGAAAGGGGAAAGTGACCAAACGAAGCGGTGGATGGAAGTCGTAAAGCCAAAAATAAAACCCTAACTTTAGGCACCATCGATTGCAATTGTTGCACAAATGTTCCGAAAGAGCCATGTGATGTCATGTGGGAGAATACATGATGGACCAATAAGAATGACACAAGTAAGCCACACATATCAGTTGCATGCAAAACAAATTTGCATGCAAAACAAATGTGGCTTAACCTTTCAATATATTTCTAAATAAACTTTATACCATGATGGAAGCACTGGGTGACCTTTGGAACTAAGCACTGGGTGACCTTTGGAACTAAGATTTATATAATGTGTGAAAAACGTAGATATGGTTAGCCCGTTGAATGTTTCCTACGAGATTGGTGGATCGAATCTCATCACATTCGATAGCTATGTAGTTGACATATAATTTTAGTAAGGTTATGATACAATTAACATATAAAAGTTTGGAAGTATAGTTTTTGCTAATCAAATTATTTAATTTTTAGTAAGGTTATGATACAATTATCATATAAAAGTTTGGAAGTATAGTTTTTACTAATCAAATTATTTACGCCTAGACTAGAAGTCTAGTAAAAAAACATATGCTTGGATTATGAACTTTAAAAATTAATGATTAGTTAGGTTAATATATAGTGGAAATAAAAAGAGAAGGGTAAAGCTAATTTGTGTTATAAATTTGCCATTAACGCCTAGACTAGAAGTCTAGTAAAAAAACATATGCTTGGATTATGAACTTTAAAAATTAATGATTAGTTAGGTTAATATATAGTGGAAATAAAAAGAGAAGGGTAAAGCTAATTTGTGTTATAAATTTGCCATTAACTCAAACCGTAAACTAGAGAATGTCATGAGCAAGTGAAGAATGATTGAAGAATGATTTAAACCATGTAGACTTGTGAACTATTATTGAATAGTGAAACATGGAGTACTATCTGAACCATGTAGACTTGTGAACTATTATTGAATAGTGAAACATGGAGTACTATCTGAGTACCAGGAATGTTAGTTAGCAAGAAAATAATTAAAAAATAAATAAGTAGGGAGTATTTTTGAGGTTCTTTATAAAACATACTTTTCTTGTGAACCTACAAGGCTATTTTATATTACAATTTGCATTGGTGGAAGCCTTGTGGCATGCATTTAGTTTGTTGGGTGCCCATATTCTAGGCGTGGTTGCAAAAGGTTTGAGAGAGTTCCAAAAGGGCATAATTTTGTGCTTAGAAATTGTTGTAGCTTTTTCTATCTCGTGTCGCAAAATTGCTTCAGAAGATATAGAAGCTTCCTAGAGACACCCTCTGGGTTGATAGGAGACCAATGCCTAGGGCATCCGAGAGGAGTGCTTTTGAAGATTATCTGAGGGATTTCTGTTGCACTCCATATGTCACGTAATTTGAAAGAGATAATTCAGGGCTTGGTTCAATAGCCCTTCGCCAAGGTAAACTCAAGCAAACAAACACTAGTAGGTATGGCTAATCTCAAAGAGAAATGTCATGGTTCTGGTGGCTAACACACAACAATACACAACTTAACATTGTTGTTGTAGTATAGGTGAATAAGAGGAAGGAAAAGAGGGAAATCGATGCAGAGGATTGGACATAACACAAAATCCTAAGCAACAATCTCCAACGGAAATATGAAAGAGTGAGGAGGTGAAAATGCGTAAAAAGTGGAGCGCGAATTAAGGTCTCAAGCTCTATGCCTCATGAATACATTTGTCACAATTAGCATAAATAAATCTGTGTTTACATATGGGTATTGGGGCTATCAAATAACACAAGTAAATCTGTTGCCACACATGTACTTTTACTACTTAGCAGCAAACATACAATTGTGAATGAGAGTGAGACCAACAGCTTCATTATACGATTTTAGAGGAGGAAAGACAAACATGAAGTGATATACAAAGGGGAAAACATATTGCGCATTGCTTCGATGGAATCAACAAAACTGTTTCATTAGTCTTTGAAGATGGAATCCAAATCACAAGTCCATTACAATTAACAATTGTATTAGCCCAAGAACCTCGTGAACAGGAAATTGAACCAAAGTAGAACCACTTTCTCTACAAAGAGAGGGACTCTAGAATGCAGAATTTGGGAACCTTCTTTAAGTGTTTCTTCCCTCTATTTATAAGGAGAGGGGGGGGTGGTTGAGAAACACTTACAAAATATCTCAGGCGAGCTCCAATTGTCTAATTGACTAGCTTTCTCAGCGTGTGAAGGTTCTGCTACCCAAAATGATTACAATCGGATTTGATTTTACAGAATAATAGACATAAAGAAAATTGAATGATGGTTGAGGAAAATATCTCCATGCCATTCTTGTGATGGCCTCCAATTAGGCCACGTATTTGCCATGATGTTCCTCTTTAGTTGTTCGGTCGGTTCACCTGTCACTTTCACCTTAACTGCTTGAATTTCCCACTCTCTGGAGTTGGGAGCGATCAACTGTTAATTGCTTGCCATAGTGCAGAAACAAAGATTGACCTGGTAGTCTTTCATTGCCTGACTATGTGGAGCTCCATGCTGAGAAATTAATTCTCAGGTGACCTACAGACTGCTTCCTGAGTCCCATAACTCCATTTACTCACTAAAGGCGTGCATCAGAGCACAAAGGTGGCTTGTATCACCTCAAGGAAGACCCAAAACTCTTTCCTGTGGATCATGGTCCTTCCTGCCTTGACGCAACAATCTTTGACAGTCGTCATTACTCCTGAGACCAACTCCTCTATTCCTGCATTCAATCTTGCAATTGTCGAACCATACACCTTTGACTTTCTGTATTACACTATCAGAGCCCAATATGTCCTGTATTATTGCAATAGTGTTATATCAGAGCTTTTATTCTTAAATACATTTTGAAAATACAGTTTTGATGTCCTTGGACCCTTTTGTATAGCCCCTTTCTATTTTCCTCCATGGGACTGGGTGTGGTGACCAGAGGCTTAGCCTTAAGGCGCTAGGGCATTGTTTTCTTGCCCAGGGGTCGTTTTACCTTTGTCAAGAGCTTAGCGCCCTTAGTTCTATAATTTCTTCTCGACCATGTGCTAGCCCTAATATCGGAGCCCCTTATTGGAAGTTTCGAATTGCAAACTGTTATAAAGTGTCGACATCCTCAACCTTCGATATGCGATCTCCAATATGACGTCATCACTCCACGTGGCAACTCATGAGTAGTGACACGTGTCACCTAGATCCCCCCCCTTAGGTCCCTCAACATGCCAAAACTTCCTACCAATTGTCATGTCGTACTGCCACTTCATGCTAACGTCGGATGCCACTATAGATTTATCATAACCAATCATATGCTGCCACATGTAGCTTATCAGAACCAATCATATGTTTCCACATGTCCTACTAGAGGAGAGAGAAAAGGTTCGTCCGAACGAATAGGAGACCAGTGGTTCCTATTCGGGGAACCACTAGTCTCCTATCACACCAGAGGTTGTCTCTAGAAAGATTTTATATATTCTGAAGTAATTGTGTGACAGGAGATAGAAAAAGCTACAAAAGAAATCATAAGTGAACATAATATTGTTCGAGAGCTCTGGAAGAGTGTTGATCAAATTTAATTAATCAATGATTAAGTTTTTTGCCAATGGATAATTACTATCTTGAGGTGTCTCATAGACATTTTTTACAAATGTGGAATGCAAAGTGTCTCTCTTCATGTCTTTATTTTGAGTAGCCCTTGTCCTATCTCAGGCATTCATTTCTTTGCATATTTTTAATATCATATTACAAAGGAGTACCATCTCTCTAAAAATGTAGAAGGATTATTCATTGTAATGTTATCTTCAAGGCTTTAAACATTCCTAGAGATCAGTAAAGAGTCAAGGCTTTGAATGTTCCCATAATTATCCCTTTTCCAAATTACGTGACATATGGAGTGCAACAAACAACCTTTAGATAATCTTCAAAAGCACTCCTCTCGGATGCCCTAGGCACTGGTCTCCTATCAACCCAAAGGTTGTCTCTAGAAGGCTTTTATATCTTCTAAAGCAATTGCTTCCTTCATCGATTTTGCTTTATGTCAAGCTCTCTGCATCGATTTTTGTCCTTTCCTTCCTTCTGTTCATCTATACTACAACAACAATGTTAAGTTGCATATTGCTATGTGTCTACCACGAGAACCTCTTTGAGATTAGCCATACCTACTAGTGTTTGTTTGCTTGAGTTTACCTCGGCGAAGGGCTATTGAAACAAGCCCTAAATTATCCCTTTTCCAAATTACGTGACATATGGAGTGCAACAGACAACTTTTAGATCATATTCAAAAGCACTCCTCTCGAATGCCCTAGGCACTGGTCTCCTGCCGACCCAGAGGCTATCTCTAGGAGGCTTCTATATCTTCCAAAGCAATGACAGGAGATAGAAAAAGCTACAACAAAAATCATAAGTGAACATAATATTGTTGGAAAGCTCTTGAAGAGAGTTGATCAAAATTAATTGATCAATGATTAATTTTTTTAGCAATGGATAATTATTATCTTGAGATGTCTCATAGTCATTTTTTACAAATGTGGAATGCAAAGTGTCTCTCTTCGTGTCTTTATTTTGAGTAGCCCTGGTCCTATCTCAGGCATGTATTTCTTTGCATATTTTTAATATCATATTACAAAGGAGTACCATCTCTCTGAACATGTAGAAGGATTATTCCTTGTAATGTTATCTCCAAGGCTTTGAACATTCATAGAGATCAATAAAGAGTCGAGTCCAATGGTGGCCAACAAACATTTCTCTTAAGTGTTGGGTGTGCATTTCTCTTAAGCCTTACAAGAATCTTTCTTAGCGTTTAGCATGCATCCTCCTTAATCCCAATGGGCATTTTTATTAAGGGTTGGGCATGTATTTTGTGCCTTGGGCATGCATTGGTGGAAACCTTGTGGTATACATTTAATATGCTAGGCATGCATATTGTGGGCATAATAATCCTAGTGGGTATTTTCTTAAGGGTTGAGCATACATTTCCAACATGCCTTTGGTATGCATTTTGTGCCTTGTGTGTGCATTTTTGTGCCTCTGGGAGTGTATTGGTGTAAGCCTTGTGGTGTGCATTTAGTATGCTATGTGTGCATAACATTGGGCATGGTAATACTAGTGGGTTTTTTCTTAAGGGTTGGGTTTCTAGCATGCCTTTGGCATGCATTTTGTGCCTATATGTGTGCATTGGTTGAAATCTTGTGGCATGCATTTAATATGTTAAATGTGCATATTGTGGGCATGGTAATCCCAATGGGCATTTTCTCAAAGGTCAAGTGTGCATTGTTGGCCTTGGGTGTGCACTTTTGTGCCTAGTAGTGTGCATTGGTGGAAGCTTTATGGTGTGAAGTTAGTATGATAAGCATGCATATTGTCGACATGATAATCCTAGTGGCCATTTTCTTAGGGGATGGGTGTGCATTATTGTCACTTAGGCACGCATATTGTTGACATGGTCATAAAATGGTGAGAGAGTTTCATAAGGGCATAATTTTATGCCTATAAATCATAAATGAGAAAAGTTTACATCATTGGAAATCTCTTGAAGGGATGCTTTCAATGGTGACCCTAATTTTGGGTCTTGGAATGAAGTGTGAAAGTTGATTTTTTTTTGGACTCCCCCTCATTTTTCTTGAGGGCCCCTACGGAATTGAAGCAGGGTGGTTACACTATGTAAGATGCATCATAACCATGGCTTTCAATTTACAACAATTTTATTTTATTTTATTTATAGTGATTTTTTCCCTATTGGTCTTTCCTCTGCAACCCCAAATGTTCAAAATATGTTGCTTGATTTTCCAAGAAAAGATAAACAATGTAAGACAAATACCTAAAACATTTTCTTTCTTCCAGGTTTTCAAACCAATCATGAATTTGATGTGTAAGGTATGTAACATAATTAAACTTGGTAGAATGAACTATTTTGTGTAGCAACCCTAGTACATGTCCATCAACCAAACTATCATTTCCATAGCCAAGGATGGTACATATCATTGCTATAATGCTTTGAACAAATTCTTTAAACATCTTGGTTTTAATTGATCATTTATTCTCAACTACAAAAACCCTTATGCCACGAGTTTTAACAAGAATTTCATTTTCAATTTTTCTAGTGATAATTCAAATGACTTTATAAATCCTATTCATTAATCAACTCTAACCATTTTGATATGGCTAGCATATTTGCAAAATATTCCTCTTTGAGTAAAAACATAATGTCTTTTCCCTGTTTATATTTTTCTATTTTTTCAATTAGGTCATATAGTTTAGAGCACAGGAGGACAATTTTTGAGAAAGGGTGGGTTTAGGGCATTATGGGTTGAGGTAGCTCACCTGTACACACATGAGTTTCCTTTAGGTTGCCATTAGAATTAGATATGGTCACATTCCTCATGTATTTAGGTTTTTATCAGCGAGGACAATTCAAAAATATCTTTAGTTTCATCTATAAAATTCTTAAGTACATAATGTTCTTCATTGGATTCTTTATTAGACTTAGACCTTTTCCTAGGAGCCAAGTTAACTCACATAATTTTAAACTCTTTAACTAAAAATGGTGGATAGGTTTTAGCCTTAAGATAACTAGTGTACTTGGTTTGGCTAGCTTACATGATGATAAAGTCCTCGCAACATGCAATTGAGAAAAACTGCCAACTTTTGTAATGATAATGTGAGTATGAGTGTGAGTAGAGAAATTATTTAAAGTATAATTATTGACAACATTTAATCAACTTATATTTGTCTCTTTTTAATTGGGCCATGGAGTAATTGGTAGGTGACATATTTATTATGGGCAACCAAGAAAGTTGTACCCCTTCTGGGCCAACTCATAATGAGGAAGGAAACATCTAACAAAGTATTTGATCTTTCTCATGCAGACTAGTTAGGCAACTTAAAATAAGGAAGGAGATATCTAAATAATGTTTTAGTGTTTCCATGCAAAACTGTTTGTAAATTGTTAATAAGAAGGCGCCTTGATGGTGGAATTCTTTTCAAGATCTTGTTGTTTATCTCTCTGTTGTTTTCATTGTGTCATGTATGATTAATAAATTTCAGATTTGCATGTAGATCAATTGGTAATAGAGCGAACGATCTCAGCAAATGACTGCTCAGCATCAAGGAGAAGACGAGAAGCCATCCATCTATTCAAGGTTTTTTTTCATAGACTCATGGTTCAACAATTCCACGTCCCTAGTTGTTAGACACCCTTCCTAGTGTGCCTTCCTCGAGGCGATCAAAGCCAACTCATCACCCAGATCTACATTTTGATCCATTTGGGTGGATGAAAATCATGGTTCCTTGTAAAGAAACCTCATACGATGACTCACCAGAGGACTTTCCAATCCAGTATTTAGACATGGATCTCCATGAGCTAATCAATTTTCAGTAGTAGAAACACCCTCTAGGGTACATGCAGTTGGATCCATGCTTTTAATTGAGAAAAATTTTAGGCCAAATGAATGGAGAGGTTGTCGATTCTTAGATCCATAGTCTCTCCACCAATTTAAAAATGTAGATTATGTAAATTAATTTTGATATGGAAATTAATTACATGGGAATATTGTAAGAAATCATGATTAAAGATTGAGAGATTGGAACTTGACGTGTAATTAAATATGATCATTAGTGATTATGAGATTTACGAATAAGTTTTTAATAATTTCATTTTATTTTATTTTTAATTATCCTAGAGGAATCTACAATTGGGTCAGGGACGTACTCACATGACATGGGACTGATTTCGACTGCTGCCACTATAACCTCTAGGTATAACCATCCACCCCCCTAGGATGACACGTGGGTTTGATGATTGGGGGATTTCAACAAAGCACCTCATTACTCACATAACTTTTCATAACACAGACTTGCCATGGTGAGCTACCCCTAGGGGGTGATGCTTGTCTGATAATTACATATCGTTATAGCGGCTACAACCACCCTCCAAAATTTTTCCTTAGCCTGTTTTGGAGCCTCCCCCACCAACCTTACACAACACTTTGTCTTTCTTCTTCAAGTACTCAAGCTTCAGCGTTTTCCTCACACAAAGGCAACCTGTCGATCACAATCGATCCATTCCCCTCACAGGATGCTTCCCAGACTTAGTCCAACTGCAGGCTGAGCAACTTCCCCTTGAAAATTGTGCATTCCTGGAGGGCAACCATCCTTCCCTACAGGAATTGCACAATCCTCTCTGATAGCCTGATGGGCTCCAGGATTGCGCAATCCTACCAGCCAACCCTCCTAGCAGGAATTGCGCAATTTTTCCCAGCAGAAGGCTGTTCAGCCCAGGATTTGCACAAATCTGGGCAGCAGTCAGTTGCTCTGCCCAAAAATTGTGCAATCCCCTTGGGCAGTCATCCCAGCTTACAGTCAGGAATGCACATTTTTCCCAAACAGTTGAGCACTCGCATGCATGAATAGTCTGGTTTAACAGTTCCTCCCGAGACCGAGGAAACTTGACTTGCACGAATGCATGACTTGATCTTCTCGGAATAGCAAGAGACAACATGCAAAAGGCATCCCGTGCTTTAGGGAACTATTTTAAGCAGCCAGGGGTTACATGCAAAGTTGTTTTATAAGTTTCCCTCCAAGTGTCGCTTTTCCTAGATTTGTGGCATGCGCGTCAGAGCTCATTCATTCACATTGATCTTGGAAATTTGACATCCCACAGCACATCCAGGACTCTTCGACACATCTGGCTCAGCTATTCATGGGTAAGTGGCCTCAACTTGTCTTTTTTTGCATTTCTTTTGCTTTTTGTGTATTTGCTTATGTGAGTGTTGTTTGCTTGATTTCTTTGAATGCCTGCTGTCATTTACATATATTCTAGCTTCACCTATATTTGTTTCATTTTTTGTTGTTATCTCACTATTGTCGCATGCATGAAACTGTTTTGCATGGGCGTTCGCCCAACCGGCAAACGGCCTCACCCACATGCATGCTGATTGGTTTGCTGAATCTTCCATTCATGTTTTGCATGCATTGGTTATCACTTCTGCTATCACTTAGTGTCACCATGCATTTCATCGACTTACTAGCTTTCAGTTTCCCCTCGGCGAGTCGGACCAACCTTGGCCCGGTCTCTGCCTTCACCAAGGTTGCATTGCGTAATCTGGGGAAGGAAGGCTCACCTTCCTCTCTAGATTTGCGCATTCTGGCCTAGCACTGGCCTCCTGGACTATTTTGCGCATTCCTAGAGGACAGTGGCTACTTGGCCCAGGAAATTGCATAAATCTGTCCCTCGGCCAACAATCCTTCCCAGCCAGAATTGCGCATTGCACAATCCCAGCAGCCAGCTGCCCAACTGGATTCTGCATTTCACAGATCCAGCAGCCAGTCCAACCTCCCAGACAGCCCAGACTTCCTTTTGCGCAGTTCTGGCAGCTAGTCACTCAACCTCCTTGTGAAATTTGTGCAATCTTGCTCATCAGTTTCCCAAGAATGTGATGTGTCCTTCCCCAGATTTGCTTTGTTTTCACTGACATATTTCATGCCATGCATGCTTCTTGTTTCCATATCTTTTAGGTGTTCATCTATCTCAATGGATTCCAAGAGAACAAGATCTCAGGACACTAATGGTATGGCAGCTGGAGCAGCAACTTAGCAGGTGTCCTCTAGTCTGTCGATCTATGAAGATACGAAGTTGTATCTAGACAAGGACATCAAACTGAAGTGGCAAGAGGCAAATGAAACATTCGCAGGTGCTTTTGGGGAAGACCTTGAAGACCATCACATGTACGTGAACATTCATAAGTCTGGCTTGTACCGGATTGCATGCAGATACCCCACGTTCCCATACACAAACATGATTCACTAGATCGTTTCTCACACTGACCTCGAGACAATGACCTTGACCAGTGTCAGTGGGACGAAGCCTGCAGCCTTTTCGGCATGATATTAAATGAGATGTATCAGATGACTGAGCCCATGACTGTCATGACCCCCTTGTTCAACTTTCCCAATAGTAGAGGCCACTCCAAAGACATTCTAAAGGATTGGGTAAAGGAGCCGGCTCGTTTCACTATGACCCCCAATCAGATCTATAAGACGAAGATATTGAGGAAGGCATACCAATACTTGGTCATATTCATATGTCGACTGAGCGGCTAAGCAAGCACTGAGACTTTTCTCAGAGTTGGGTGGTCACGCTGGACCAACTAGCTAGAGAAGGAAGACCATGTAACTGGTCTGGCATACTGGCTTATCAGTTGAAGGAGCAAGTCACGAAGGATCGACAGTCACCCGAAGGCATGCATGCAAAGATTTACATGTCTGCCTACATTCTAGATGTAGTTTGTGCCCGACATAACTTCCCAGGCTTAGAGTGGGCATGGTCACCGGCGGAGACTGTTATGAGCATGTATTTCAAGTTATTATCCGAGTGCAAATTTAGAGGAGTGATCATATGGTTGTCCGACCATCTTGTCACCCCAGTGTATAGGTTGATATTCGAACAGGATCCACCCTACATGTCAGAAGAAGCGATGAAGGCATTGTTAGGCATTGTAGATTGGTATGCCTCACTGGATGGCACGTTCATTCGAGTGTTCAGTGCGGAGAAGCCTCTGCATGTTCTGCCAAAGTTTGCTTTGGACGTGCTTGTCATGCAGGAAGTAGCATATCATATCTCAGCAGGATTAACAACTAGGCTGCAGTGGAAGAAGAAGGCACCTTGGCCCACTCTTCCATTGCGGATTGGGTTATACGAGATCTGGAGCATCAAGCAAGCGGATGTTGAAGCTGAACAGATGAAGAAGTACTCGTTCGACCTCCAAAGCTTCAACCCGTATGACCCACATTGCATTGTGAAGGATTAATACATGAGAGTTCAGTTCAATTGGATCCATGGGGCATGTCATTAGGCCGAGGAGGACTCATGGAGATACTATTACAATTCCTCCACACCCAATGAACAGATCAGTTTCCCCATAGAGTGGTTAGCACAGCAACATGAAGCAGCATCATGGAGAACACCAGCAGTAGCAGCAGCAACAGAAACAACGAAGCCAAGCATACCTACGCACGACAAAGGGAAGAGAAAGATTGTCGACCGCATGGAGGAGGAACAAAGCTGCAAGTTTCGAGCAGATCCACTTGTAGAACAAGCAACTATGGCTATTCAACAAAAGGGGAAACAAAAGAGAATGGAAGAAGCAGAGGAGTTCCATGAGCTGAGGGAGCAACTCCAGAAAGAACAAGAGTTGCGCCAACATGAGAAGGAAGCGCAGCAGCAACAACAGATTCAGCAGGGGGTGCATCACATGTAGATAGACAGAGCAGCACTCGTACAAGTAGTTGATTATTCTAAACAGCTGGTATCAGGCAAACATGGTGAACCCTCGCAGGGGAAAGACTTTTCTCATGAGATAGAACATGATCTTGAATAGTTGGATGCAGACATGGAGCAACAGGAGTTGGAACAGGACACTGACCTCATGCCTCACCAAAGACAAGTCGACTTGCCTGCTTCAATGCATCCAGACGATGAGTAAGTCTCGGATGACCAAGGAGGCCCTGAGATCCTTGGTGGTCAACCAGAAGCAGAGAGGCACAAAATATCCTTTGACGAATCTCATCACAGAGTTGGGTAGTCTCAGAGAGTACTAACTCCGGAAGACAAAACATCCCTTGCGCAATTTGAAGAGAAAGTGATCGTGACTGATGTGCACAAGCATCTAGTTGTGTTGGCCGATGTAACTATAGTGTATGCCAAAGCCACCAGCTAAAGTGCTCATTTTCTCATAGCTGAGAATAAGCGAATGGCGAAGGAACTACAGGTGGCCAAGCAGGGAGGAGACTTGGTGACAATGTTTACCCGAGCTTAACTGAAGAAGGAAATACTAGATGAAGTGTTGTCCTTGGACACAATTATGTGAGCATTGTACTCCAAGTTTGGTACCGTGCATCAAGTAGTTGTTCATTTCCATGGATGGCAACAGCAATGTGCAAGAAGAGTACGCATCTTGAAGAACATACATATTGTTGTTGATAACATGCAAGAATGGACGATGAAGTACAAGGGATCCCCACTTCACTTGCCAAAGATGATGAAGGCCAATGCGGTTGAGCTGCAAGCACGTATCTGGAGTCATATCCGGAACTATGAAGACCTACCGCAACTCATTGATAGCATACAGGCTTCCCATGCACGAGTATTCAAAAGCATGGAGGTTATAATGCACACTCATGTGATCCCATCACTTGGGGCCCTCATTTAGGCGAAGACTAAGAAGCAGGTCCAACAGGAGCATGACTCGTACTTCGATGAGTTGATGCACACCGCCACTAGCCCAAACTTTCCTATTAGTGCAGACATCATGTGCAAGTACGTTGCTGGTCCGGCCACACTAAAGATAGTGATGTGCATGCTCACGGACGAGTTGGATAGAGGATCCCGAGCGGTGTATGCAGATGATATGGAGGCAAGGTTCAGGTTTTAGACGGATGTCACAACAGAACACACAGACACTCTCGAGGACTACAAATCCTGGCATCAATATGTCACTATTGATCAGCATGAGGATGTCCAACAGTTGGACGTCTATGGTTGTCTAAGTCCAAATGATGTCTAGTTTGGCTTGTCCAAGCCATTGTTCACATGGGTACATGTGCATTGTAATGTTGAGTCATTTCAAGTGTAAGTCAAGTGTCAAGAGTTCATGTAACAATCATAGAGTAGGTGAAGAGTCATGAGGGTAGTTGAATGTTCACAAAGGGGAATGTCAAGGGTCACCCCACCCTTTGTTATAGATAGTCCCTCATAACTCATTGTATAGGCTTTTGGTCAGCCAAGCTTCTACTAAGACTATTTTGAAGAAGGCTTGGATAGTGTTGTAACACGCCTTGGCTTCTCCATTGCATAGAGCTAGTACATCTCTTTGGAGGAGAAGGCAGATGTGGATGTAACGTTCCACTGTTGGGGCTAGTAGGTTTACATGGGTGTATTGTATGATTGTGATTTACACTTATTTATATAATAAGAGCCAACACATTTTCATGCATATGTTGTTATTGTAGTTATATGTGTTGTTTAACTTACGTACTTGTGTATGAACTAATTCACATGCAATTATATGAACCTTGTTCTTAATGTGTTGCATATGTTCTTAATGTTGTCACTGTCCGTGTCGACTGCTCTATCGGACATCAGACAAACCTTTCTCATGAACCTTGCTATGTCAACTGTCACACTCATCTCGAACTCATCTATGAGTGTTGTTCGTGTTATCTTACCTTGTATGTTGTGACTGCCGCATCCGAGTGGACTGCTCTGCCAGAAGCCGTGCATGTCCTTTGTGTGGTGTGTTCCTAGTTAAGTTGGGACTGGTCCCTTTCAACTTGGAACTCACCTTCACCTTCGTCTCCCTTCGAAGTGTTGAAACCTCTCATACAGATTCCTTGACTCTCTGCATCAGTCACACCCTTGCTACTGACAAAGTTATCTTACTCGCCTCTGTGCGACATCATGGTTAAGGCATTACCATACAACCCACTGCTAGGACTACTACACCAAACTATCTGAGGTATAATTGGGACTTCTTACCGGGGAGATGCCCTTGACATGTTGGCGGGTCCAGCACCATCAACATTTCTGGCGCTAGAAGGGGGGCCTGATGACAAGCAGTGTCCTCTCATCCAGTTTTGAACCTTTGCATATCTTTCATGGAGTCTTACATTCTTCTTCCCCCGAGGTGCTTTTCGAATCGTGAAGATGTCTCCATCTCGGGGAAGCTTTTTGATCTCTTGTCCACTCACACATATGATGGTGAAGGCGAAGTGGCTTGGCCTGAGAACTTACATAACTTTCTTTCCATGATTTATGAGGAAGATGAGTTTACTGACGAACAGGCTGGGTTGTTGCTTGCATACACACTTCGCGAATCTCCATTTCGTTGGGTGCTCAGCCTACCGGCTGACACCGTGCACTCATGTGAGCACTTCTGTGATCTTATTGAAGACACGTTCTATCATTTTGATCCAAACCATCTTGACCAGAAATTGTTACAACAACGGAGGGCTCCGCATGAATCCGTTATTGATTTTTGGCAGCACTTCCGTGACTTACAGTTTCAAGCTCCAAGGAGCCAGATGAAGTTCGCTTATCTCTGGGACCAGTTCGAGTACTATCTTAAGAAATTTTCCTGTCCCAAGAGAAAGCTTGATGTCAAGCCTCACTCAACCTTCTTCGTTGATGGAACTGCACAATCTCATGTGGGAACAGGCACTGTCTCAACAGACTGTTCGCCTCCCTCTCATTAAACAGTTCAACCATCACCTAGTGATATTGAGGATCATGTTTGCACACCTATTCATCCTTCACACTCTCCCAACATCACTCCACTCCATTTTCATGCAGATTTGGTTGTGAGTCCTTTGAGTTCCCATATGCATTCTTTTCTTCGACCTCCGTCTTCGCACTCGGTTGTTCCTCCGGATGTTGTTGTCTTGTGTTCATCCATTCCGGACTCTTCACTTGTTGTGAACGAGGAAAAACCCACTCACGGAGTTAGTTTTGCACAACCAACATGTGTTGTCATTCATGAAGAGTATGAATGGGAGCTTGAACATCAACACTTGGCAAAGGATGACTCCCATCCATCTGAGCCCCCTTCGTTCTTTCCTAGCCTCTTTGGTGATCCTGTCATCCATGATTTTGGATGTGTGTCTTCATCCACGGAAGCACCCATGGTTGATCACTTGTAGGACTCACCGGATGTTAGTCCATCATTCGACAACGAAAAGGATACGTTATTCATTGAAGATCCACTTGATCCTTCATCTGTCTTTTATGGAAACACAGAGGATGAGTTCGTTCACCTTTTATCTACCCCTCTGTTTGATTCATTTGATCATGAGGATGTCGAAGAATTCATTGATTTTTTTGATCGTGGCAGTCGTGATCCATTTGCTTCCAATTTTGATCATGATCACGAATCTATCATAGTTAATCTTTTGAAGCCACCGGTGTATGATGATCTACCTGATGATCAAGTTGAGACACCTAAGATTGTTGAGGCACTTCAGCCCGAGCTGATGGTTATGTCAGGCCCTCGCTATCTTGAGGTTAGTCTTACTTCCTATCATGAAATCATTTAATCGCCCAAGGCTCCTCATCACTCATCTGTATGCATTGAAGATCCATCTCTCACACAGATCACACTTCCTCCACTCGAATTGCACGATCCCACTGCTCATGCTTTGGAGGAGTCTTACATTACAAGCACTAGTTCGCGATACAAGTTGTCTTTGTCTCTTTCGTTTGCTTGCATGTCACAGTCAAGAGTGTGCTTTCGCTTCAAATTTGCACGTAGTGTCACACAACACCATGACACGTCCACAGGCTGTCTGTCATGCAAATGCACTCGCTTATGTCCCGTGGGCACTTTGAAATACGAAGTGTGGATGTCTTCACTGTTATATCTTTCTTGTATGCTGGTCCACACAATTGGGTTACTCATGGATCAAGCCTTCACCCACATGGGTCTACCAATGCGCCAGTGACTGCATTGGAAGTATCACTTCATGTGATCGGGCCCATGCATCGTTAGTGTAGGAGTAGGAGTAGTGTTTGCTTCCAGTTGTTTTCTTACATGCTTTGATTGCTTGATTTTTTGCTTGCTTGTTTGTTTGCTCGCTTTGCTCTCATTTTTGCTTGGCTTTGTTGTTAGTTCATTAACTTGTTTCGTTCATAGGTTAGTTTGCATGAAACCATGTGTGATTCATGAAACGAGCTGGGTAAAGTACAAGAGGGTTTGTACATCTATCGCTACTTGGTTATCTGTCATCTTGCCTCTGGGTGATGAACTTGTTACTCTTAGTCCATGATATGCCGAAGGAAAATACGTACTATTCGAAGTGAACCTTGGTGTAAACACAACGCTTCCATGCTAACTAGTGTCACCTTCTCTAATTGATTGTTTGTGGGTTAACCCTTGTCAGCTCAGTCAAGTAGAGTAAGGTGAGGGGGAAAACCCTAAAAGGCACGTCAGAGATATAATAAACTACTTCTCTACTGGAACAACCTCCTCTGCTCTCAATAAGTCGAGATCCCTCTTCCGCCTCTGAAATGAATAAGTGTTATGCACAGTGAAAATGAAAAAAATAAAATAAAAATGAATCAGGCGAAAGAAGAGAAAGGCTTCCTGCGTAGGGAGGTGATGCAGGTAACTCCACCAGGGTACTGACCAGGCTCACTGGTAGCTGAGCCATGTTTTTGTTCATATGTGACCTCACCAGGGTACTGTCGAGGCTTGCTGGCAGTGGAGCAACACCATAGATGAAATTAAGACTTTGATGCTTATACTGCTTGTGCACCTATATACCCCTCAACCCCAATCGAAACAACTTTGTTGCCTTGGCTTGGAATGTTTGTCAATCGACCAAGGGCTCAGCAGATGCTACATCTTACAATCAATTTAGTGTTAAACCAAGATGAGCTAAGAACTGAACAATACTTCTGGAGGTGTTAGACTCGTTTTTCACGAACAAGGTCCATTCAGAGAGCTAGAGTTCTACCATTGTGTCGCCAAGTGTTGTAGTGGCTACAACCACCCTCCAAAATTTTGCCTTAGCCTATTTTGGAGCCTCCCCCACCAACCTTACGCAACACTTTGTCTTGCTTTGTCAAGTACTCAAGCTTCAATGTTTTCCTCGCACAAAGGCAGCCTGTCGATCATAGTCGTTCCATTCCCCTCACAAGTTGCTTACTCGGACTTGGTCCAGTTGTAGGCTAAGCAACTTCCCCTTGAAAATTGCGCATTCCTAGAGGGAAACCAACCTTCCCTCTAGGAATTGCGCAATCCTCTTTGAAAGCCTACTGGGCTCCAGGATTGCGCAATCCTACCAGCCAACCCTCCCAGTAAGTTTTGCACAATTTTTCCCAGCAATAGGTTGTTCAGCCCAGGATTTGCACAAATCTGGGCAGTATTCAGCTGCTTTACCCAGAAATTGTGCAATCCCCGTGGGCAGTCAACCCAGCTTACAGTCAAGAATGGGCATTTTTCCCGAACAGTTGAGCACTCGCATGCATGAACAATCTGGTTGAATAGTTCCACCTAGGACAGAGGAAACTTGACTTGCATGCATGCATGACTTGATCTTCCTAGAATAGTAAGAGACAACATGCAAAAGGAATATCGTGATTTAGGGAACTATTTTTAGCAGTCGGGGTTACATGCAAAGTTGTTTTAGAAGTTTCCCTCCAAGTGTCGCTTTTCCTAGATTTGTGGCATGCGCGTCATGAGACAAAACTTATTTATTTGACGGATCAGAGCTCATTCATTCACATCAATCTTGGAGCTCTGACATCCCACAGCACATCCGGGACTCTTCGACACATCCGTCTCAGCTATTCACGGGTAAGTGGCCTCCACTTGTCTTTTTTAGCATTTCTGTCGCTTTTTGTGTATTCGCTTGTGTGATTGTTGTTTACTTGATTTCTTTGAACGCTTGCTGTCGTTTACATATATTCTAGCATTTACTAGCTCTGTTTCAATTTTCGTTGCTATCTCATTGCTATCACATGCATGAAACTGTTTTGCACGGACGTTCACCTAACTGGTGAATGGCCTCACCCACATGCATGTTGATCGGTTTGTTGAATCTTCCATCATATTTTGCATGCACTAGTTATCACTTCTTCTATCACTCAGTGTCACCATGCATTTCATCGACTTACTTTCTTTCATTTACCCGTCGGCGAGTCGAGCCAACCTTGGCCCAGTCTCTGCCTTCACCAAGGCTGCATTGCGCAATTTGGGGAAGGAAGGCTCACCTTCCTCTCCTGATTTGCACATTCTAGCCCAGCACTAGCCTCCTAGACTGTTTTGCGCATTCCTGGAGGACAGTGGCTACTTGGCCCAGGAAATTGGGCAAATCTATCCCTCGGCCAGTAATCCTTCCCAACTAGAATTGCGCGTTGCGCAATCCCAGTAGCCAACTGCCCAACTGGATTGTGCATTTCGTAGATTCAGCAGCCAGTCCAATCTCCCAAATAACCCAGACCGCCTTTTGTGCAGTTCTGGCAACCAGTCACTCAGCCTCCCAGTGAAATTTGCTCAATCTTGCTCATTAGTTTCCCAGGTATGTGCTATGTTCTTCCCCGATTTGCTTTGTTTTCACCAACATATTTCTTGCCATGCATGCTGCTTGTTTCCAGATCTTTCAGGTGTTCATATGTTTTAATGGCTTCCAAGAGAACATGATCTCAGGACACTAATGGTATGGCAGCTGGAGCAGCAGTTGAGCAGGCGTCCTCTGGTCTGCCGATCTTTGAAGATACGAAGTTGTATCTAGACAAGGACATCAAACTGAAGTGGCAAGAGGCGAATGAAACATTCCCAGGTACTTTTGGGGAAGACCTTGAAGACTGTCAGGTGTACATGAACATTCATAAATCTAGCTTGTACCGGATTGCATTCAAATACCCCGCATTCCTATGCGCAGACATGATTCACTAGATCGTCTCTCACACTGACCCCGAGATGACGACCTTGAGTAGTGTCACTGGGACGGAGCTTGCAACCTTTTGGGCATGAGATTACGATGATATGTATCAGATGACTAAGCCCATGATTGTCATGACTCCCCCGTTCAGCTTGCCCAACAATAGAGGCCACTCTAGAGACATTCTGAAGGATTAGGTAAAGGAGCTAGCACGTTTCAGGATGACCCCAAATCAGATATATAAGACGAAGATATTGAGGAAGGCATACCAATAATTGGTCATATTCGCATGTCGGCTAAGCAACCAAGCGAGAATTGAGACCTTTCCTCAGAATTGGGTGGTCTTGTTGGACCAACTAGCTAGAGAAGGAAGACCATGCCACTGGTCTAGCATACTGGCTCCTCAGACAATCACCCGAAAGAATGCATGTAAAGATTTACATGTCCACCTACATTCTAGATGTAGTCTGTGCCCAACATAACTTCCCGGGCTTAGAGTGGGCATGGTCACTGACAAAGACTGTTGTGAGCACGTATTTCAAGTTATTGTCTGAGTGCAGCTTCAGAGGAGTGATCATACGACTGTTCGACCATTTTGTCACCCTAGTGTACAAGTTGATATTCGAACAGGATCCACCCTGCATGTAAGAAGAAGTGATGAAGGCATTGTTAGGAATTGCAGATTGGTATGCCTCACCAGATGACACATTCATCCAAGTATTCAGTGCGGAGAAGCCTCCGCATGTTCTGTCAAAGTTTGCTTTGGATGTGCTTGTCATGCAAGAAGTAGTGTATCATATCTCAACAGGATTAATAGCTAGGCTGCAATGGAAGAAGAAGGCACCTTGGCCCACTCTTCCGTTGTGGATTAGGTTATACGAGATCCGAAGCATCAAGCAAGCGGATGTCGAAGCTGAATAGATGAAGAAGTACCCGTTCGACCTCTGAAGCTTCAACCCGTATGACCCACATTGCATTGTGAAGGATCATTGCATGAGAGTTCAGTTCAATTGGATCCATGGGGCATGTCATTGGGCCGATGAGGACTCATGGAGATACTGTTACAATTCCTCCAGACCCAATTAACAGGTCGGTTTCACCATAGAGTGGTTAGCACAGTAGCATGAAGCAGCATCATAGAGAATACCAACAGTAGTAGTAGCAGCAGAAACAGTGGAGCCAAGCATACCTACGCGCGATAAAGGGAAGAGAAAGATTGTCGACCACATGGAGGAGGAACAAAGCTGCAAGTTTCGAGCAAATCCACTTGTAGAACAAGCATCTATGGCTATTCAACAGAAGAGGCAGCAGCGCGACAAGCGAATCGCGCAAAGGCAGAGGTATAAGAAGAGAATGGAAGAAGCAAAGGAGTTACATGAGCTGAGGGAGCAACTCTGGAAAGAACAAGAGCTACGCCAACATGAGAGGGAAGCATAGTAGCAACAGATTCAACAGGGGACTCATCACGTGTAGGCAGACGAAGTAGTGCCTTACAAGTAGTTGATTCTTCTGAACAGCTGACATCAGGCGAACATGGTGAACCCTCGCAGGGACAAGACTTTTCTCATGAGATAGAATAGGCTCTTGAACAGTTGGATTCATACATGGAGCAACAGGAGATGGAACAGGACATTGACCTCATGCCTCACTAAAGAGAGGTCAACTCACTTGCTTCAATGCATCCAGATGATGAGCAAGTCTCGGATGAGCAAGTCCCTCATAACTCATTGTATAGGCTTTTGGTCAGCCAAGCTTCTACTAAGACTATCTTGAAGAAGGCTTGGACAGTATTGTAATGCATCATGGCTTCTCCACTACACGAAGCTAGTACATCTCTTTGGAGGAGTAGGCGGATGTGGCTGTAACGTTCCACTATTGGGGCTAGCTGGTTTACATGATGTATTGTATGATTGTGACTTACACTTCTTTATTAATAAGAGCAAACACGTTTTCATGCATATGTTGTTATTGTAGTTGGATTGTTCCGATTGCCTTAATGATATATGTTGTTTAACTTACACACTTGTATATGAACTCATTTGTATGCAATTATATGAATCTTGTTGTTAATGTGTTGCATATGTTGTTAATGTTGTCACCATCCGTGTTGACTGCTCTGCCAGACATCAGACATACCTTTCTCATTAACCTTGCTATATCAACCGTCACACTCGTCTCAGACTGATCCGTGAGTGCTATTCGTGTTATCTTACCTTGTATGTTGTGACTGCCACATCTGAGTGGATTGCTCCGCCAGAATTTGTGCATGTCCTTTGTGTGGTGTGTTCCTAGCTGAGTTGGGATTGATCCCTTTCAACCTGGAACTCACCTTCACCTTCCTCTCCCTTCAAAGTTTTGGAACCTCTTGTACACATTCCTTGACTCTCTGCATCAGTCACACCCTTGCTGCTGGCGGAGTTATCTTACTTGCCTCCGTGCAACATCGCGGTCAAGGCATTACCTTACGACCCATTGTTGGGACTCCTACACCAAACGGTCTGAGGTCTAATTGGGACTTCTTACTGGGGAGATCCCCTTGACATGTTGGAGGGTCCAACACCATCAACACATATGTAAGTGACATGGTTATAAATTACCCTTTACATCTTATCTTTCATAACATGAGCATAATGCGATCGTAATATCAAAGTGTAATAAGAACCCAAAAGAGCATGATTTGAAGGGTGCCTCTAAGGAAGGAAATGCAAGGTCAAATGAAGTTGATTTTTCTAATCATGTGAGTTTTGAGAGAAACAAATGACTGATACTAGAGTCAATGGGTCGAATTCACCTTGGGCTTATTGTTAACGAATTTGAGGCATGTAATCATAAAAGCAAGGGAAAATTGTGTTCATATGAGATTGGAGAATTGAGTTTATTTGGGATCTGATGGTGCTTCCATACTCACACTAATACTGATGATAACCTGGGATCTGATGGTGCTTCCATACTCACACTAATACTGATGATAACCCATATATCTAAGTATTAGGGGTTTACGCAGTGCATTATATTAGATATCATTTTTTGGGATTCAACCCATATATCATTATGGCATATTTTGCACAGGTTAGAGATAAACTTCATGTTATGAGGAGTCCCTGATGCCAAGTTGGACATGATGTTTTTTAGGATCAATCAAGCACTGTGGGTTCTAAAGATGTAGTAGTGGTCAATGATGCCTAGTCATTGTTGTAACATTCTCATGATTTTGATGTAAATTTGGACTGTACATACCAAGGGATGCACTATGTATATATTGTAAATAAATAAAGGTTTTATGGATTTTTTGGTCATGATTGTTTGATTTTTTCTTAATTGCTTTAGTGATTATCTTAATTCACAAAGTACAAAGAATATATTTTTCATAATTATTTACTTGTGAAAATAATTATCTTGCTTTCAATGCATTTAGGATATTGAACTTAATATTTCTCAATGCAATGAGTACCATCTCAAACTCAAGTAAAACATGTATTATTCTAATGTGAAGGAGACATATGTCACTAAAATAATATTGGATTGACGTGTCTTAGTTTTTGCCTAAAGGGATTTATCCCTTCTTTTAGTGGGATTTTATGTTCAATAATACTTTTATCATATGTTTTGAAATCATCGTAGTTCCATGCAAATGCATCTTTATATTTTTTGAACATTTCAATACATTTTTCTATATAACCTATTGGCATGCATATTATGGGCATGGATGGGTGTGCATTTTGTGCCCTGGGCATGCATTTCTAGCATGAATTTGTGTCTTGGGCATTCAATTTTGTGCCTATGGGCATGCATTGGTGGAAGCCTTATGACATACATTTAGTATGCTAGGCATGCATATCATGGGCATGATTGTAAAAGGTTGAGAGAGTTTCAGAAGGGCACAATTTTTTGCCTAGAAACTAGAAGTGAACAAAGTTATCTCATTGAAAATCCTATGAAGAGATGAATCTAATGGTGGCCCTAATTTTGGGTCTTGAAATGAAGTGTGAAAGCAAAAAAAATTGGGACTCCCCTCATTTTCCCATTGGCACATAGGGAACTAGGGTTAGATTGTTACATGTGTCCATTGCGCCATAACCATGGATTTAAATGCTCAATAATTTATTTATTTTTAATTATAGTTTTCTCGTCGGAATGTTGACGGAAAATTTCCTCAACGTACCACCACTATGACACCCACTGCTAATGGAATTTTCTTACCCTCATTGCTACTCCTACAGATAATGCAATATAATGCATCACAAAAGGCCCATGGCCATCATTTTTACATCGGGGTTGTGCTATTGTATGTGTTGGACAGGTGACAAATTATTGCCGATGTTTGCCTAAAAAATGCCTCCATTGTGTTGTTGCTCCAACACCCCCCTATTGATGGACCTTTTCCACCCTTGTCACCACTTTAACACCCCCCTTTGATGGATTTTGTTGACCCCCTATCACCACTTTGATAGAATGAAAGATTGTGCATCACAGAATGCCCTACGATTATCAATTTTTATGTTGAAGTTATGCCACCATATGTGTTGGACGTGTGGTGAATTCCCAGTAGATCGAACCTTTATATAAATGCCATGCGGCAGTCATGAGCATCAAATGTAAGATCGTTCATTTCAATCATGATGAACATTTTCAATGAAAGCTTGAGGATTAAGTCTCCCCCAACTACCATGTGGTAGTCTTTGTCCATCGAATGTATGATGATTGTATTTGTGTCTCTCAAGTTTGATAAAACTATCTTGACAAACTGGAGTAGTCCATTTCGTCTGACATTCGTTGTGCATTCGTCAAAATGACATTGGTGAAGCGTTAGAAATTATGCCAAATGTTCTAGTATATGTTACAATTTTAGGAAAAATAGACTAGTGTGTAGTTATAAAACCATGATAAAGCTAAAGGGCAAGCTCATTTTTGAAGTCATCAATTTGATTTAGATAATTCAACTACTCTTATTATTATAATAGAAGAGTGTCAAAATAACAAAGATGATCTCCTATATGTTTCATTGAATTCATAAATCTTTTGATGTAGTTCCTTGAAAATAACCTTTGGAATAGGTTGAAAGATATCGGGGACCCCTTTGAGTTGTAAACTACAATGATAATATTATATGAGAGAGTGTCATGGTTGGTTGAATGTAATTAATTGCAATATAGGGTCAAGCAAAGATGTCCTATGTTCCCTACTCTTTTTGGTGTGAGTGTGTACACATACACAAAGAGAGAGAGGGGGGGTGGTGGTGGGGGGGGGGGGGGGGGGGGCTAGCTCTTGCCCAATGCCCTCCTCTTACATGCATATGATATTGTTCATTTAGCAAGGAACCCTTTTGACCCCCAATACCTTCAAATTCTTAAGGGTTTTGCACTAACTCTAGGATGATTATGAATATTGATAAAACAAAGATAACAATAATCAAGTTTAAAACACCACTTACCCAAATTTTTTTTTCGATAACCATAAATTGGATGAAGTCCATTCATATAAGTACCTTGGAATCAACATCCATAATAAGCTAAATTGGAACTATAGTGTTGAAAAAAGGATTAGCGGTGGTTGGAAAGGTTTTATGATCTTGAAGATTGTAGTAGAGGAGTTGAGTTATAGTTGTTGGAAAAAGAGGGTTTATTTTTTACATGATTCCAATGATTTTGTATGGTTGGAAACTCTAGGGATGTAGTATTTATAGTGAGGCTTAGAGATAAATTGAGTAAATTAAGAAGAAATCATGGTACACAATCTTAGAAAGAAAACAATATTCCTTGCCCTATCATTCTTTTAGAGGATGGTGTCCCACCCATGGAGAATATGTTAGAAAAATATATATTATAGAGCAATGGAACACATAAAATATATTGCAGAAATATAAACATGGAAAACACATAAAACAAGAGAGACACAGATATACGTGGTTCACCCAATTTGGGCTATGTCCATAGTGAAACAGTCAATCCTTCCTTTTATATATCCAACAAAATGAAGAGATACAACCTACAGCAGATCCGCTGTAATTCCCTCTTTGCTCTCACACAAACTCCTCACTCTTTCTCACTCAGAATACAAATCTACATAGATGCAATACAATTCCCTCTTATATAGCGAGGGGTTTCCTTCTAGGGCAAAAAACCCTAAATTAAACATAACTTCTACCGTCAGATCTCCGCCTAATGAACGACCCAGATTAACTACGAAATTACAACATTTTACAAGGCAATTTTACATCTATTTTGAGCTTCAGGGGCGCTGCCGCCGCTCCCCCCTTGGACCCCCCTTGCAGTGTATATTTTTATGGGCGGTGTTGTCGCCATTACGAATTGGGGTCCAATGTGACGATCCCTCTAAATAAAGAAGATAATCAGGCTCCACATCCAACATAATAAGGTTGTGATAATGTACTTAGTATACAAATATAAGTTGGTTAACATGAAGATAGAGTGGCTCCTTATAGTAGCCACACATTAGCTTCAAACACCAATAAAAATCACCCAAGGCTAAAGAGAAGATAGACTTGAGATGTTGCTTCATGGATTTTGTATTAGTGGGTAGTAGAAGAGGATGCCCCTCATAACGTCAACACCATTAATAGTATTGTCGTAACTAATTCTAAAGAAACATTATGGGGCTATAATGAGTTTGAGACTAAGGAAGAATGGTTTACTATAAATAGGCCTTTAACCCCATGCTATAAGATCAAAGCAAATTTGTGTACTATTATTAGGTTCAAGAAGAAATAAATATTACAAAAATAAAAACAAACTCACATGAACTTCATAGTAAAATTTGGAGGTAGAGAAAACCTAAAACACCTTAAAAAGAAAGGATTTGTAAAGTTTGCCATTTTAGCGAGATAATAGATGAAAAACATTTTCTGTCATAATATACAACTCGATTTTATAAAAAAAATCTATATACTATAGTGTGGGAAAACCTCTCATAACTCAATTGTCATCCAACAACGAGGAAAACCGTCACTGGAGCTACTAAATTCCAAGAGGGATCAAATCTTTTGAGGTGCAAACCTTTCCTCAAGCCTTGCACTAAAAAAGAGGCTTGTGGCTTAAGATATTTGATCTCTCTGCCCTTGGTAGATTTCAAGTTAAGATGGATCTATGATGGTTTACATAACAAAAATACTTATTATTTTTTACTTTGAGAAAATTTAATTGGCACAACATTTTTAACTATGATATCAACTTAATTTATATATCTAAAATACTAATTATTTTTTACTTTGATAAGATTTACCTCACACCAACATGACACATTTTTTTGTGTAATGCCCAATGAGGGATCAAAAGAAAGCAAAACGAGCAATGGAGTGTTGGTAAGTTTTACAGGCAAGTGAGTTTATTAGAATTTACAAACAAATAAAATTTATTTTATTATTATAGGTTACACCGACACAGTTTCAATTTTTTTTGAAGAAAAAAAATACCTTAATTAAAATTTTCCACACTCCTTTGCTAAAGCAACCATATATGTTTTTGTTTTATTGAGTTTTGTCCATGTTTAATTTTCTTTTGTGATCAATGATATATATATATATATATATATATATATATATATATATATATATATATATATATATATACACGTGTGTTTTTTTGTTAAAAAACTGACACACACACACAATTATAATGTAACATTACGTAACAACGTCGCCCTCATATACTAGGTTGTAAAGCGCCTCTCAGCACAAAAATTCTATATGATATAGTGTGGGAAAACCTCTCATAACTCAATTCTCATCCAACAACGAGGAAAACCATCACTAGTTGATATCCATGAATGTAGTCTAACTCATCTCCATTATTTAAGGAAAACCATGCCTTCAAGAATAACTTGCTCATGGTCCATAAAGATATAGGCTTTTGCTCCAATTAGATTTCTCTTAATTTTAGGTTGTTAACCTATTTCCTTACATTAAAAAAAAAGAACTCTTAACCAAACAAAAACAATTTTAAATCATACTCCAAGACATGTCATAATACACAACCTATAAAAATAATAATAAAATTTTGTCATTATTTATTTATTTATTTTACCATAATGTCATTGTCATTCGTAGTAATATATCACATTATGTTTCTCAATTAGGTTTTTCATTATTCATTATTTAGGGATGATGTTTTCGATAGTGACATGGATGAAACATTTTGAGTGTGAAATGAAATGAAATGATATTTTAACGTCTACGAGACTAAAATTAGTCTATAGTCTATGGGACAACCAGTTCCCTATTTTTTCACCTTTTGCAATTCAATCATTTTCTTATTAAAATTGATGATGCACTGACCCAACCTTGTAACAATTTCCTCGCTGAAAAGATAATGCCAAGAAACCGATGCTAACATATCCCCATAACTTTCTCTGACGTCTTTGAATGCATCACATGCCAAAATGAAACGCTTTTCCGATTCCACTACCCAAGACATGCAAAATGTACACACCTGTTCTTCCCAAGCTTTCTTTAGGCCTTTTCCACCGTCGTGTTTCACATCGAAGTTGATGCAAATTGGTTCTTAATTGAGCAATAAAAACCTTTGCCCTCCACATAATGCTAACTTTTACCATATCAATTTAAAAGAAAATATGAAGCAATAAACACTAGGTTGGGCGTACATTATGTTTAGGCATTGTTTATGGAAGCCACAATTTTGTATGGATAGTGAAATTCTACCAAAAATCTTGTAAATTTTTTTTTTTTTTTTCCAAAAATTTAATACCGAAAGTGTTTTAATTGTCATTTTAATGATAGAAATAGATTCAACACCGTAACAAAAATTTGAGACACCTAAAATCCTTAACCCAAATTTCCAAAATTTTCTAACCCAAATTTCCATAGTTTACCGAGCGAAATTGTGACCTAGTTAGACTAAGGCCAATGTTTATAGCATTTTGTCACGAGGAAGGTGGTGCCATCTGAGTGTTCTGCGATTTGGTAACTTTATTCGGTGCTTTAACTCTTTAGAAAATTCAGACTCGCAAGTAAGTAATATGCCAGATTCCACCAACGTAAATGTGATTCAAATTTGCTCACATCGTCGGGAAGTGAGGGCAATCTACTGAATTCGGACGTAGAAGAACATATGGACATCCGAGAACTGTTAGTCTCAAACTCGGCCTCGGAGTTGGATGAATCATCTCCAGTGTCGGCACCCGATCTCCACCTTCTGAAGGACAGGTTGCACATTCGATCCCTCCAAATCAAAGATCGAGTCCACAAGTACGTTAAATCGCACTATCAAGACTTTTCCAGCATCATATTGCGGGCTTCTGATGGCGCTTCAAAGGTGGAAAACATATCCGATAATTTAAATGTTGTTCTTCGACGACTTGACAAGCCCTCTACGGACGATGGCAAGGGGATACACCTTCCAATTGACATCGACGTGGATCTCTGCCAATTAGCAACCCAGGCAAGGGATTTGAACAAATCTTTAAATGAAAAGAAGGAGGCCTTGGCTTTAGTTCAGACGATTTCGCAATTCGTCCAGAGGTTACAAAATGCACAACATAATATGACTGTGGAGCAGGGACGATTGGTAGAATCTGCACAGGCCCTTAACCTATTACGGTTTGCATTAAGAGTGCCAGAAAATTGGAAAGACGGCGAAATTGGGGTTTCTTGGGAACCCGAGGCTTTTACCTTGCTCAAATCTCAGTGGGTTTCCTGTTTTTCTAAGGTATTTCCCGTTTTATTTCATCCTACTCTCTACGCTTCTAGTATTGTAAAACATGCTTATGCATAGGATTATGTGACGAGGCCTTCGCCCAAAGCTATACAAAAATTACATATTTTTCTCCTTTACTATTTTTTTCAGCGGTTATCGCTTCTACACTCTGAATTGTTAATCATCTATGTCGATTAGTATACATTCTATTCTATCCTCATACAAAATACCAAAACACCCCACGAGGAGGGCTTCCAAACACATAGACTTTGACAAAGTCTTCTGCTTGATTCCTATCTTTGTGATCGAGGTTCAGACTCGGGATCTTTTACCTTCCAATCTCGTTGGAGTTGGTGTCCGATTCCTTGGTCTCCGGGTTCGCCAATTTGTTAAGAATAGCCACCTTTACTTCACTTAGCTCCACCCTAATCGCCACCCAACCCCGATGATAAACTGGCTGAATGAGTGGAATTGCTTTAACATTGCCGCCTTAACCCTCATGAGATAACTCAGCGTTCCTCCTGATGTCTCCTGAGTCCTCAAATCCTTTATTCTCTTCCTCTTGGTTCCTCCGTTTTCCCAAATAAGGCTATCACCTCTTCTTGAAAACTATCAAGTTTCTTTTAGATTGAAATACCAAACTCTGCAATCACGTATTTCATTCAAATTTTGAGGTTCATCTGAGACGTCAAAGTGAAGATATTGTTCATAAGTTCATTGCATGGACAATACCAGGGTCTTTTATTCATTCAATTGATCTTCTCCCCAAAAATCCCTTTCTCTATCGCCTTGCCTTGCCTTCATTCGTCACCTGATACGTCAATGTTTGTAAAACTCCCGTGCGACGTTTAGAGCCTGTTTTATTTTCCTTGTCTCTCCTCAATCCTGCTGGCATTTCCTCTCGTCTTTCCAACATATCTCATCTTTGCAGTGCCTCTTTTGCTTGTCCTTCAACTGGATTTTCTCTAAGCAATCACCGAAGTTTGAAAACTAAGAAATGAAACCTGAAAGCAATAAATAAGATAGCTATACCTGTGATCTATTGCTGCCTCTGTGCAGAGTCCAGCTTGATGCTGTCTTCTTTCCCTCCTACTCCCTACTGCAAAACCACCTTTGCCTCTGAGTGATCTTCCTTTCTGCATTGCCCTTCCTTTACATCATGCACATCCCTTGTAAATATGATTTGGATCTCCCTACCACCAATTGCTTCAAACAGTCTATACAGTGTCCTCTTTCACCATGAATCTTCATCAAGATATATTTCTGGCTTACCTTTTCAATCTTTCTTTGGACGGAAAATCACTGTCTACAACTCTCCATCGAGGAAGGTGGCAAGTAAATAGACAGAATCAAACCATAGATATCTGAGTCTCTCAATACCTAAAGCCATAAGATCTTAACGTCCTTTACAACTGGTTGAAGCAAGAAAACCAGAAATTCAGAGAAAAACAAAATTGAAAAGATTACTGCCTATGAACTCATTTCTACTAACTACCAGCTGCCCATGCTGGATTCCTAGCTGATAGAACAGAGGACATCAAGATTATGAATGAAACTGGAGTTCCCAGGGTTCTGAGTGGTGTATACCCTAAGTCAACACGTTTGTGTTTGTGTTTGAGTTCAGCGACCTTGAAATTCGAATAAAGTTTGGCACCTAAAATTTTGCCAATAAAGTTCGACATAAAATTCAACATATAGAAATTTGAAAAAAAAATGTATATATATATAAAAAATCAATTTAAAGTCAAATTTCAAAGTTTATAATGTACATTGTTTTAATTTTAGGTATGTTTTATGCATAGAGCATATTTATTTCAATTTTCACAGCAAGCTCAATATCTTTTCCAGATTAGCAATCACATCAGCATTAAAGTAAATTGCGGATAGAACATAAACATAAATCGCAGAAGACAAGCCAAGACAAGAGGACACAAAATGTGGCGCTAGCCAGGGACAAACCCCAATGTGGGGAACCCTTGGTCAATTCTTCTTATATGTTCTTCAGTAGTTCAGCAGAGAGAGAGATATATAGTACGTTTACAACAGAAGTCAACACTTTGACTTATCTAGATAAGAGCATAGATCATCTCTAAGAAGATGATACATGAGATCAGTTGAAGACATGCTGCTTCAACTGATTCTCCAAGGTGACTCCTTCACCTATCGTTGTGCTGCATTTTGTCATCATGTTGCACCTCACTGTGTTGCACCATGCTGCACCCATCATCACTATGCTGCATCTCATCATGCTTCATTAATCACCACTGTACCCATCACAGTACTGCATTATGTGCCATTGCTGCACCATGTTGCCATACTGACCTATGTGCGGCTGCATCTTGCTTGCTTGTTGTCCTTTGCATGCTAGTTCGGCAGTTCCCGGCAGTTCCAGCTTCTGCCCTCTGCATCAACTTTCCCGACAGTTCCGGCTATTCCCGGTAGTTCACAGTTCCGGTGATTTCGGCTATTCCCAGTGGTTCCGTCAATTTCGGCTATTCTCGGCAGTTCTAGCAGTTCCGGCTTTTCCCGGCAGTTTCGGCAATTCCAACTTTTTTCGACAGTTTCGACTTTTCCCGGCAGTTCCGGTAGTTCTCGGCAGTTTCGACAATTCCGGCTATTCCCGACAGTTCCGGCTTTTCTCGGTAGTTTCGGCTTTTCCCAGCAGTTCCGGCAGTTCCAGCTTCTGGCCTGTGGATTAGGGCGGTGTTATCCCTTAGGATCTCTCCTCCTACTAAAACCTAAAGACAAGTAGAGAGGAAGAGATCCCAAGTGTGTTGAAATGACTTGAAGGCCACCTCTATTTATACTAAAACGTTGAGCACAAGTGGGGTTTATTTGGTTGCTCGCTGACTTTGACGAATTGTCCCATAACACAAATAAATTCTTATCTCCATGAATACTTATCGAAATCGGATGATCTTTAGATCAATCCTACAACTCTCGATGAGAGGGATCCAAGAAAAATATCAGCTTCCATTAATAAGATGAACCACATGGATTTTGGCCCTAGTTGCCAATTTTAACACTCCCTCTCAACTAGGGAGAACTCCATCCGCTGATCCATATGTCCGACTGTACTATCTCTGCCATCAGTGCCCTGCACTACTCTGCTCTGCTGAGCTCTGCTTTGCTTTGTTGATCCATGAAGAAGAAGAAGTGATCGAGAATGTCTCATACCATTCTCTACTGACCTGAAGTCAGTTTCATCTAAAGAGAGTGTGTCACATCACTCTTACTAGTCCGAAGTTAGTTTTATTGATCCCAGATCAATATCCCAAGAGAGTGTCTCAAACCACTCATACTGATCCCACATCAGTTTCATTGATCCCAGATCAATGGAGGTCATCCTAGCATAGGGAGTACAGTAGATACATCGATGCGTCCATCGATAGTACTACTATGGTCCCTAACTCCATTTCCCTGCTCATTGATCAAATGAGAGGTACTTTCCATGAGTTCCAGACTACATGGGTAGGATGCCTCGACAAGAGAACTAATCATCCTGTCCACAGGAGAACGAATCATCCTGCCCCACAGTCGCCATGGGAGAACTAATCATCCCGACCCACAGGAGAACTAATCATCCTATTTCACAGTTGCCATGGGAGAACTAATCATCCCAGCCCATAGGAGAACTAATCATCTTGTTCCACAGTTGCCACGGGAGAACTAATCATCCCGGCCCACAGGAGAACTAATCATCCTGTTCCATAGTTTCCACGGGAGAACTAATCATCCCGACCCACAGGAGAACTAATCATCCTGTTCCACAGTTGCCATGGGAGAACTAATCATCCCGGCCCACAGGAGAACTAATCATCCTGTTCCACAGTTGCCATGTTAGATCACAGGGGAAGGTTGAACCTGTCATCTTGTACATAGCGCACCACCAGGGGAGGATGAGTCGCCCTGAGGTCGTATGTTGCTCGAGTAAGTAACCCCAACCCCCAGAGCTCCCAGAGCTCAATGCATGCAACATGCAGGACCCTTATAAGAAGGTCCCTCAACGACTCCAAGTCGTTCGGGAAAGTCACAGATTTGACCTTTCCTTGCGGCTTTGACAAAATGTCTGCGACTTGTACACCAGTCTCAATGCGATGGGCCTTCTCGCTCATCGACTTACCATATCCCAGATAAGATAGTATATGATGTCTATCTGTTGGAGCAATCATCGAATACGAGATTCCTCAATAATCGAATCCCCCCTCTGGTTGTCACAGAGAATCACAGTGGTATTCATCATCTGTACAAACATCTCACTTAAGAGCTTTTGCAACCATGCAGCTTCACACGAGATCATACTCGTAGCTATGTATTCGGTCTTAGCGGTGCTTATAACAACTGACTTCTGATTCCTGCTCATCCATGATATCGAAGCAGAATCCAAAGAGAACTAGCACTGAGAAGTGCTCTAGTGATCCTCCACATTGCCTGCCCAATCAGCATTCGAATAATCATGCAGTTTCATATTTTCGGCATTGTATCTCAATCCATGAGAGATTGTGCCCTGAAGTTATCTCAGAAGATTCTTGGCACCAATCCAGTGAGGCTTAACCAAATATGAGCACACCATGCTAACTGCAAAACATATATCCGGATGGAAGTTCACCAAGAACATCAACGCGAATGAGTTTATCAAACTCAGAGGCATTTCCCAAATTTGGTCTGACATCACTACCATATAACTTCTGAAAGTTAAGATCCTCGAGGTAGTCATAGGCTTGCAGTTTATCATTCCACATCTGGAATCCAAATCCCTCTTACTTCTGCAAATGAGAGGGTTTGCACTTGTCAGAAATAGGTCATCCTCATAAGGTGTTGGTATGAGAGGTCTATCATCCACAACCTTCAAACAATGGTTTGGATCGACTTCACTCTTAGTGAATCTCAGCTTCATCTGACAACTATCAATCCTCTCATACTACGCCTGGGGAGTTTTGCTTCAAGCCATAGAGGGCTTTCTTCCACCTGCATACGTGAGATTCCTGATCATCAATCTCAAACCCCTCGGGTTGTTCCAAACCTGTGGACCTGCTACATGAGGGGAATGGTCCCCTTGTAAGATTTTCCTTCGGTACATCTCAGACATGTACTTTCATGCTCTTTTTGAATTCAGGCATCCCTGTCACCATCTGACTCACAGACCTCCGGTGCTATGTGTCAATGGACATGGTCCCCAGTGGACTTCCTGCAACTTGATACAACCCTGAACTCAAAAACATCTTTGAAAATTCTATTTTCAAACATGTACCTTTCCATCGATGAGTGCCACCTCGTAACCTTTGACTTCGATTGCTGAAATGGACACCAGGTCCTTCTTGCGATTAGGTACATAAAAGAGATTATGTAAATGAATCGAGTTACCCTCATTCAGTTGAGGGGTAACATATCCTACACCCTTTCCGGGATAGGTGGCATCGGCTCCAAGTATAATCCCACGATTGTTTCCATCTCTACCAAATTAGAGAGTGCAGCCTTCTATCCGATGAAGTGCACTACAAGATAACACTTCTTTATCTTATCAAAAACAACATTTGATTCTTCATACCTGGGGTTCTTTGCCTTCTTTGAAGAGTCGGCCATTTCCTTGATGACCTGCATTACCTGTTTTCCTTTAATCATTGAAGATGTCCTTGGAATGATTGTTATCTTCATCAAGAGATGTGTCTCTGCCATTCGGACACTCCTTCGCATAATGGCCAAACTTATTGCAACCAAGGCATTTGCCTTTCCTTCCACCCTTAGATCCGGACTTCCCAATGAAGTGATCTTTAGGTAGGCCATCAGAAACTTTTGCTGCGCTATTTTGATAATATTCTCTGCTTCGACTTCACCCTCGGTGAATTTGAAGAGGGATGAGGAATCCACTGATCCTTTTGTCCTTTCCCAATTGTCTTCGGTGATTGCTCTTTCACTCTTGCTTGGGCATTGTCTTCACCTCAGCTCTGATACCATGTTAATTTTAGGTATGTTCTATGCTTAGAGCAATTTATTTCAATTTTCACAGTTAGCTCAATATCTTTTCCAGATTAGCAATCACATCAGCATTAAAGTAAACTGCAGATAGAACATAAACATAAATCGTAGAAGACAAGCCGAGACGAGGACACAAGATGTGGCGCTAGTCAGGGACAAACCCCAATGTGGGGAACCCTTGATCAATTCTTCTTATATGTTCTTCAATAATTCAGCAAAGAGAGAGAGAGAGATAGTACGTTTACAACGAAAGTCAACACTTTGACTTATCTAGATAAGAGCATAGATCATCTCTAAGAAGATGATACATGAGATCAGTTGAAGACATGTTGCTTCAACTGATTCTCCAAGGTGACTCCTTCACCTATCGTTGTGCTGCATTTCGTCATCATGCTGCACCTCACCGTGCTGCACCATGCTGCACCCATCATCACTATGTTGCATCTCATCATGCTTCATTAATCATGACTGTACCCATCACTGTACTACATTATGTGCCATTGCTGCACCATGTTGCCATACTGACCTATGTGCTGGTTGCATCTTGCTTGCTTGTTGTCCCTAGCATGCTTGTTGTCCTTTGCATGCTTGCTGTTGCATGCTAGTTCGGCAGTTCCCGACAGTTTCGGCTTCTGCCCTCTGCATCAACTTTCTCGGCAGTTCCGGCAGTTTCCGCTGTTCCCGACAGTTCCGGCTATTCTCGGCAGTTCACAGTTTCGGCAATTTTGTCTATTCCTGGCAGTTCCGGCAATTCCCAGTAGTTCCGGTAGTTCCTGACAGTTCCAGAAATTTCGGCTATTCTTGGCAGTTCCGATTTTTTTCGACAGTTTCGGCTTTTCTCGGCAATTCCAGCTTTTTTCGGCAGTTTTGGCAGTTCCGACTTTTCCCGACAGTTTCAGCAGTTCTCGACAGTTTCGGCAATTCCGACTTTTCTCAGCAGTTCCGGCTTTTCCCGGCAGTTTCGGCTTCTGCTCTCTGAATTAGTGCAGCGTTATCCCTTAGGATCTCTTCTCCTACTAAAACCCAAAGACAAGTAGAAAGGAAGAGATCCCAAGTGTGTTGAAATGACTTGAAGGCCACCTCTATTTATACTAAAACTTTGAGCACAAGTGGGGCTTATTTGGTTGCTAGCCGACCTTGACGAATTGTCACATAACACAAATAAATTCATATCTCCATGAATACTTATTGGAATCGGATGATCTTTAGATCAATCCTACACCTCTCGATGAGAGGGTTCCAAGAAAAATATCAGCTTCCATTAATAAGATGACTCACATGGAGTTTGGCCCTAGTTGCCAATTTTAACACATTGCAAACACATAGGATTATTGCTCAAACATTTAAATCATTTCCACATATAATTTTATAAACCATGAAAGCGAGTGCCAATAAAGAACCAACTTCCATACATCGTAAACAAGGTGAGAAATTCATCATAGACATTGGCACCCATACCAAATTCAACAAAACCATGGGCCATATCAGATTTCATATATTGAAAAACAATATGATAAAAAAATATTCAAAATATATAAACTCAAAAGTTTAAAGTAGCCTGAAAGTTTTAGAAAATTGTTCATGCAAAAAGTAAACTAGAAGTCTAAAATGGAAACACAAGTTTTATTCTTGATGTTCCTGTGGCCCACTTGTTATATCAAAAAGTTTTATATCATCAAGAGCAGTAGGAGCTGTGAATCCGCTAGATGCTTCAACATCATAATCATCCCTCAATTCCCTGCAATGTCACTATCAATGTAAAAATCAGCTTCATCTCTTGATGCGTTTGGAACAGGATTGGTCCACGGAGTAGAGGAATTGGACGACTCTTTAGCCACATTTTTCAAAGCCAACTGCAAGTTACTACGAACATAAACAAGATCTTCTAATCTTCCAGATAACAATCTATTTCTTTTCTTGGAATGAATGTGGTCAAAGGAACTCCAATTCCTTTCACATGCTGATGCACTTGATCCTTGGCTTAAGATACGAATTGCAAAATTTTGCAATTCTGGTGCCCCTGATCCATAAAATTCCCACCATACTGTTGGATCACTTATGCTCCTATCATACTTTGTTGATTGTGTTCCAAATAACCCTTCTTCTAACCTGTATGCCCTCAACTGACATCTAACCAAACCTGCAATTGTTGGATCTGGATTTAGCTTCTCAATAGTCTGGATAAGTCCATTCATGACTTCTTCATCCCTATATCTTGGTAACCCAAACAATCTAGGGTCCAAATAGCATGTTGCTGCATGTAATGGACCATGCATCATCTTCCATCTTTGATCAATTAAATTCCATATCTCCTGGTAATCAACTTCCACATTATTAAAAGAACTTGCAATGCCTCTTTGCAACAATCAATGCCTTCATAAACAAAACCCATACAAGGTTTGTCACCATCAACCATGTGGAGCACATTAACAATTGGGCCACATATTTTTAAAACCTTGTTTGCATTTTCCCAAAAGCCATTATTGAGCATTATTTGTTCAACATTTTTCCCCTTAGTTTCTTTTGAAAGGGTAGATCTCTCCCACTCAATATTGCAGAAACTTAGCTCTTAGGCTTGCTTTTTCCTCAACAACTCTTTTCAGAGTAATATAAAAAGTGGCAAACCTTGTATCACAAGGCCTCAACAACTCTTTTGATGCATTCGTACTATATATGCTCAAAGTGAGGCGATGGTTGATGATGAAGTTTGCAATTGTTTTGGCTCCTCGGATTGTCTCATTGACCCAAGGAAATTTGGCTAAATCATGCAACATTAAATCCAAGCAGTGAGCTGCACAAGGGGTCCAATAAATGTGATTATACTTTTCCATAATCAGCTTCCCTGCACCAACACAATTTGATGCATTATCTGTAATAACATGGACCACATTTTTCTCCCCAACCTCTTGAATTGTTTCATCCAAAATTCCAAAAATAAATTCTGATGTCTTCACTCGATCCATTGCATTTACTGCCTTTAAGAAAAGTACCCCTTGATGACTATAAACAAGCACATTGATCAATGGGCGATGACACAAATCTGACCAACCGTCACTCAAAATTGTGCATCCTGTATGCTTCCAAGACTCTTTAATCTGAACCAACTTTTCTGTCACTCTGTCTCTTGTTTTCTTTAGCAAAGTTGTCCTTAAAGCTTCAGATTCGGGAGGAACATAGCCCTTCCCAAAACCAATGGCCTTTTTAATTACATTTTTAAAATATGGACTTCTCGCCACATTAAAGCGAATTGCACATGCATAAAAGAATTCTGCAACAACATCATCAACTTCTTGTCTCTCCACATGTTTCCAAAATTGATTTAATGTTTTGGTTCCACCTATTTTTAGTTGAGTAGAACTTGATCCACCAATGGTTGAGATTGAATTAATGGTGTTTGAGGAAGACATGGCAATCTTCCTCTCAATTCGCTGCCTCTTATTTTCCCTTTTCTCCTTTTCCATCTTTGAAGTGAAATGGTCTTTCTCCACTGTGGTTTTTTGTTCATCAGAGATCTTAGTGCAACCTTCAACACCACCTCCATTTCCATTGCTAATACTGAGAAGGTGATCCACTGCTCTAGTTAAAGAGCTAGTGAATTTATGTCCACACAGCTGACACAAAAGTTTTTTCCCCTCTTTTTTGACAAAATTCCAAGCTACAGTAGTTGATTTTGGGGGTGCTGTTGAAATTTGAAGGTTCTAATTGTTGAACACTGAGGTGAAGCCTGAAATATCTGTAGTTTTTTTTTTTGTACATTTTAATTAGTTTTATATTTTTTTGCAGAATGAAACTATAGTTTCTAAAATAAATTTAAACAGTTTGGATCTCTCAGGCTCCAGGCACTATATTAAAAAAAACCTAAATTTTAGCTACTAAATTGTATATATTAAGTTTTAATTAATAAAAAAATGTGCATTTTGACTAACTGGATTGCTCAGTGTCATCCCTTGTCTAGGTCGGAGTTGGCTCTTGAGTCCGTGACTGTGTCACTGTGTGGAGGAAGACTATCTGCGGGCTGCGGTTCGCTGTGACGCTCTGACGCCGAGAACCAAGAAGCAGCAGAGTTGCGGCTTGCTGTCATGCTGGGGGCTGCGGCTTGCTGTCACGCTAAGGCTTGAGCAGGAGTCTAGCTGGTTGAAGCCTGAAGGTTCCACAATCCACTGTGCCAAGCGAGAGGCAGAGCAACCAGCAAGAGGCAATTTGTAGAGTGATCAGTTGATCGATGAGCGATTGAGTGAGGGTAGCGACAACGAGCAAGAGAGTGAGTTTGAGGGCCGAGGCTTGGCTTACACAATGTCGCCGGTCGGGCGGGAGACTGGAGACTAGACAGTGGTCGACGTCGCGGGAGGAGACAGGCACAACGTAGCGTAGGGAGTTGGAACTTGGGTGCACGATTGATGGGCCGACGACGTAGTGTAGGGAGTTGGGTCACTGGTGTCTGTGATTTGTGAATGGGCCGCGGGCAAAACATAAACAAAAGGCACCCGGTGGGCTGCAACAAAACATAAATGGCGGTTGGGTGCTGATATATATATATATATATATATGTATATATATATATATATATTTTGTTTTTAATTGTTAAAATTTATAAAAACGACGGCCATCCTAACCCTAAGTTCCCGAATTCGATTTTTTTAGACTGAATCAAAGTGAACATAAACGAATTTTAAGTCGATTTTTTGTTTGTTTGTTGTCTATTTATTTATTTATTTTTTCGAGTTCGAGTTGAGTTCACCGTTTGGATTTGACGTTCATGTTCGACAAACAAAATCAAACTGTTCGAATTTGCTTGAGGTTCGGCGAATTTCGAATCCCAAGGATTAAATTCGCCGAACCTGGTGACTTAGTGTATACCTTGTTCCTATCTGTGCACTGTTGCCTTTGTTTTGCGATACCTTCATTGTAAGGAGGTTCAACTTCAGATTGCGAATGTCTCCTTGTATTTGTCAAATACAGAAGCCATCTAGTCACTGTTTTGTTGCTATTCGTTGAAGATGATTACTGAGAAGCAAGGTTTTGTTTCTCGCACTTGAATTTACCTCTAAAATCTAGTTTGAAGCCAATTCTCAATTTTCTTTAACTGTTCTCCTCAAAATCTCCATTTTGAGGTGCAAGTCCTAATCTGCGAGTAGAACACGGACCATGGTGCATCTTTACTCTCATGGATTCTAATTTGTCCTTCAAGGCATCCTTATTCTCTCCCATTGACATACACCTTTTATTTTGGTCACCTATGGGTATGAACAAAATCATCTAATCTCTTATCAGTTGCTCTACTGCCTCTAATTTTGGACCCATATCACTGTACTTGGTTCTCTTTTCTTTTGTGGCTCGTGTCTTCATGATTACTTGCCATCAATGTTCTGTCTCCCTCATTTCCATTTTTTTCTATATTTCTTTCATCTTTGTTAATGAATTTAATTAAATTGTTCCACTTCTCATCCTCGAAGTTGACCAACTCAAATTGACCATGTTGCAGTTCCGAGTCACTATTTGGCAGACCACATTGATTAGTTGGTATGCTGCCTTGTTAGCTGATATATTAGTGTGTATGTAGTAGACCGCTTCAAAGTGCTCTATTGGCTTATTTGTTTCCTCTGTTCTAGTACTGAGAGCCTTGTTTTCCAAACTTCTTGATAGGTTGGCCCTCAACCAAACCTTGAATTACTTAATTATTCTCAACCTTATTCCTCATTCCTATTAAGAGACCTTCAACTTGCTATATTATTGGAGCAATGGCCCAAAATAACAAAAAACATAATATTGCTCCTTCCTTGTTTGAGTCTCCACAGATTCCATATCTGGCTGTCCTTATTGTGTTGGAGGATCAACGTCTCTGTAGTTTAACTTCATATTGTTGATTTTTCAAGTGCAATAGATACAAGCACTAATTTCTGAAACTAATAATTACTTCCAATGATATATATATATATATATATATATTCTTTAGCACTTCCAGTTAATCATTAAGCAATTATACTTCATAAATTCAACCATAAAAAGTAGTAGGACAATAGAGATCACAATGAGACAATGATGCACAAAGACAACACAAGATTTACCTTGGGAAAACCCACTTGGGGGAAAAACCCAACAACCTTTTCGTTAGAGAAATTATTCAGTTCAACAAGATATGCTAATTCTTCTAGTCAAATTGACTGGTCAAACCTGGTCAAACTGTCTTCTTATCCAGTCAAACTGCTATTCAAGTAACTCGGCCCTGTCTGATCTGCTTAGGCCGAAATTCGACCTCCTTCTGTACCTAGTAAAACTCGGTCTACTTGCCTAGAAGTCTACCTAGAAAAAGTGCCTAGAAATTCAGCCTCGTCTCCACATGTGCGAGGTCAGTATAAGAGAGAAACTCCACACATGCGAGGTCAAACAAGAGAGAGAGAACTCGTTCAACTGCTAATTTCGGCCTTCTTGTCTTTGTCTCCTTCACATGAAATGAGCAGAAGATACGTGATGATTCAAATTGTGTCTTGTGGAGGACGACGAGTGATGTATATATAGTGTTTTGGGAGAACTAATTGGTGCCTCTACAAGCTGGGCCGACTTGACTTGATGGAGGGTTGACTTGATCATCTTGGAGCCAAAAAGTCAAAATTTAAATTATTATTTTTTTCTCTTTGAAGAACATGTCTTATATTTATTATTACATATATTTGGAGGGCTAAAATATTAATTATGAAGATCGACCATAGCTATAAAATTCAACACTCCCTCTTAGCTAGGGAGGTATTCATAATGACTATCTAGATGTTCTCTTATTAAAAATTTCTCTAAGAAAAGGTTAAAACAACTCATCATTTATCATCAGCATTAACATCATTTGATTACCATAATCCTAGTCAACAACTCTTTGCCGTGGTAAATCAATAGCATCAACTAGTCACCATAATTCTAATCAACATTTATGACCCATGATACATCACTAGCCACCATAATTTTGATCAACATCTTTGACCCATGGTACATCACTAGTCACCATAATTCTGGTCAACATCTTTGACCCATGGTACTAGTTACCATAATTCTTGTCAACATCTCTGATCCACAGTATATAGACTAGTCAGGGTCACCATAATCCTGGTCAACATCTTTGACCCATGGTGAAACCCTAGGGACACACTCAATTCATTTGAGTAATTGTTGTCTCAATCCCAAAGGCCCCACTCACTTGAGTAATTCTAGGCCTGATGCTAGACGTGCTCACTCAACCTATTTGAAGAGTAATTCTTAGCCTAATGCTGAAGGCACCCACTCAATCCTACAATTGAGTAATTCGGGGCCTCTAGAGTCTATACACTTTGGACCATTCTCCCTAATCTTGGTCAACATACTTGACCCAAGGAGAATGATTGTCCTTGATACATAAATTATCGACACTCCTTCTCATTGAGGGAGGCATTCTCAACAACTCCAAACTTGTCCTTGAAATATACAAACTTTGCTTTGGACAGAGGCTTAGTGAGAATGTTAGCTATTTGCTCATCTTTAGAGATGTACTGGAGCCTCATTGCTCCCTTCTGTATTATGCCACAAATAGAGATCTCAATGTGCTTCAACCCGTAATTATGGTCATCACCTACACCTGATCAAACAATCCTGTAAGAGTTTCTAAAGCCATATTGCCAATCAAACTGCAATATACTCAACTTTTAGTAATGTTATCAACTTCCTATTCATCATAGCAGGTCCAAGCTGAATCATCACCCTCATGTGCTCTTATGCACTCTCCGCCCAATCAGAATCTATATATATTCCTACAACTGTACTTCATCATCTCAATCCATAATTCAACACATGTTGAGCAAAATACCTAGGCTTAACCATAAAACTAACTAGATCCATTACAAGTTGCTCCATCTGCCATTGTTGCTTTCCATTCACTATAACATATTCGCTGTAATGGTCCACACATCGAAGGACCTTGAAAGTATACTTCCTTTGATCAAGGAGGTAATGCATTACACATCTAAATTCTCCAATTTAAACTCAGAGCTCAACTTCCTCTGAAGCTGAAACAAGGCTTAACTGATAACTAATAGCAAAACAATAATAATCAAAGAAGAGAGATATAAGGTACTTATCTTTTGAGAATTGAGGGGAGTTTGTGTTAATTTTATGATAACAATGGTATGTTCTATGCTCAGAGCAATTTTACTTCAATTTCTTTATTAGCTCAATATCAATACCCAGTTCAACATCACATCATCATGATAGTAAAATGCAGATAGAACATAAACAACAATAGTAGAAGACAAGCCAACATAAGAGGACACAAGATATGGCACTAGCCAGGGACAAACCCCAATGTGGGGAAACCCTTGATCAATTATTCTTAGAATTCTTCAAAAGTTCAGCAGAGAGAGAGAGTACAATTTACAATATTCACTTGCCCAATTTAATCAGTCAAAACAACATAAACGGAAACCTTAACCATAAGTCAATGCTGGTCAACAGGGCTGAAATTGACCTCCAAAATAGCTTGGGCAACATTGGTCAACTCGGCCTCCAACAACAAGATAATGCAGCAGTCTGAAAATAACTAGTCAAATCTGGTCAACAAAAGCCAACACAACAACCTGAATTAGGGCAGTCAACGCTGGTCAACGTAGGGGTCAAACTGCCTCGATTTTTGTGCCCAAAACAATGGCTTGCCCAAACAGAGGTCTCCCTCACAAAATCGAAGTCAAGGGTCAACGCTGGTCAAAGTTAGCCTCCTGAAATTTCAGCCTTTTGAAATTTCAGCGTCTTGAAATTTCGGCCTCCTAAAATTTCGGTCTCTTGAAATTCCGACCTTTTGAAATTTAGGCCTCCTAAAATTTCGGTCTCCTGAAATTTCGGTCAAATTTGGTCAACGCAGCAACTAGAAAAGTCAGTCTTCCTTTCACACGCGTGGAGAGAGAGAGAAGCCCATAAATCTATACCCAATCAAGATGAGAGAGAGAAAGATGAATGAGAGTGATGACAAAATGAGGAGGCACCTTGTATTTATATGCAACGTTGGAGGCTAGAGGAGGCTAATTTGATGGCTGGCCGACCTTGACAATTTGTCCATAATCAAAATAAATTCATAACTTCATTTGTACATGTCAAAATGGGATGATCTTTAAATCAATATTACGCCTCTTGGAAAGAGGAATCCAAGAAAAATATCAACTGCCTCATAAGAGCTGTCCAAAGTGATGTTTGGCCCTGGTTTCCAAATTTAACACTTCCTCTCAACTAGGGAGAACATCACTTGGCAAACTGTCTGACAATCTGTACCATCCCTGTCACTGCTCTGCTCTGCTGAACCATGAAGAAAGAACAAATGATCGAGAATGTATCATACCATTCTCCACTGACCCGAAGTCAGTCTCCAATAATAGAGAGTGTGTCATACCACTCTTAACTGACCCGTTCGTAGTCAGTTTCCATTGATCCCAGATCAATATCAACATCCTAGCATAGGGAGTACGGTAGTACACGATGTGTCCATCGGTAGTACTATGGTCCCTATCCTCATTTCCCTACTCATTGGTCAGATGAGAGGTACTTCCCATGAGTCCCGAACTGCATGGGTAGGATGTGCCGACAGGAGAAGGTGAACCACTCAGCCTATGTATATGCCACAATGGGGTATCACAGGGGAAGTTGAATCACTCACCCTGTACATCGCGCACGAATAGGGGAGGGTGAACCACTCACCCTATGGTTGCTCATCGCTCCAAGAAGTACACCAAGCCCCCCGGAGCTCCTAGAGCTCAAAATCCATCTCATACGGGACCCTCATAAGAGGGTCTCTCCTCGACTCCAAGTCATTCATGAAAGGTCAAGAATTTGACCTTTCCCAATGGCTTTGTAAGAATATCGACGACTTGATCATTAGTCCTAATTTGTTGGAGCCTTATTGCTCCCTGTTGTACCATATCCCGGATATAGTGGTACCTGATATCAATATGCTTGGAGCGGACATGAAACATGGGATTCTTTGAAAGACGAATCCCACTCTGATTGTCACAAAAGATCACGGTGGTATCCAACACATGTCCAAATAGCTCACTAAAGAGCTTCCTCAACCAAACAGCTTCACAGGAGGCCAAACTAGCAACAACATATTAAGCCTTAGCGATGCTGAAGGCAACTACCTTTTGCTTCCTGCTCATCCATGAAATCAAAGCAAAACCTAGAGAGAAGCAACATCCAGATGTAATTTTATGATCCACCACACTTTTAACCCAGTCTGTGGCAAAGTAACCATGGAGCCTCACATTCCCGGCAATGTATCTCAGTCCATAAGTGATTGTGCCTCGAAGATATCTCAAGAGATTCTTGGCAGCAATCCAATGTATGTGATGAGGCTCGACCATAAACTGGCTCAATGTATTCACTGCAAAACATATGTCCGGACAAGAGTTCACCAAGAACATCAAGGCCCCCATGAGTTGACGATACTCAAAAGGATTTCCCAAATCGGGCCCAACAACACTTTTGCATAACTTCTTGAAGTTAAGTTCCATCGGAGTAGTCACAAACTTGCAGTCCACCATCCCAAATCTTTCAAGTATCTTCACAATATATTTTCCTTGAGAAAGGAAAATCTCACCTGGCTTTTGCCAGACCTCCAACCCTAGGAAGTAATGCATCAGTCCTAGGTCCTTCATCTCGAATTCAGAAGCCAACTCCCTCTTACATTGATGAATAAGAGGGTCTGCACTTGTCAGAAAGAGATCGTCCACATAGAGTACCAAGATGAGAGGTCTATCATTCTCAACCTTAAAATAAAGGTTCAGATCAGCTTCACTTCTCGTAAATCCCAGCTTCATTAGATAGCTATTGATCCTCTCATACCAAGCCCGGGGTGCTTGCTTCAACCCATAAAGGGCTTTCTTCAACATGCATACATGTGACTGACGATCTTGAACTTTGAACCCCTTAGGTTGTTCTACCTAGACTTCTTCCTTAAGTGAACCATGCAAAAAGGCAATTGACATCCATCTGATGAAGATTCCATCCTTGCGAGGCAGCAAGGGCTATAATCGAATGGATGGTGGTGTAGCGGGCAACCGGTGCAAATATCTCATCATAATCTACACCTTCCTTTTGAGAGAAGCCTCGAGCAACGAATCTGGCCTTGAACTTTTCAGCGCTTCCATCAGCGCCTTGTTTGATCTCGAAGAGCCATTTCGAGGTGACAACGGATTTGTCCTTGGGTCTAAGGACCACACCTAGGCATCATTCTTTATAATTGACTCATACTCTTCGTTCATTGCATCCTTCCAAACCTGGTGTTTGGTAACTTCTTTGAATGTGCAAGGCTCAGATTGAACAATGGTGCTCATAGTAGTTAAGTACCCTTGGTACCTATTCGGCTTCTTACTTTCACGAAATGTCCCCCTAGGTGCAACATGTCTCTTGACATCTTCGAGAGTCTCCCTAAGCCATGAGGGTCATCTTTTTGAGGAGGAAGGCTCATGAGGGGGTGGATCAATGGGATCCATTGATCTTATCGTGCATCTGCTCATCTTGCGATTCTCCTTGCATTCCGGAATCTGCTTCTTTGTCCTTCCTTGGAAGAGGAAGGTTACTAATCTTCCCAAGGGCAATATCCTCATTGAAAGTGACATCATGACTTATCTCCACTTCTCTTTGACCAGGCACATAGATTCTATATGCCTTAGAAGTTTCACTGTAGCCCACAAATGTTCCTTTCTTCCTGGAAGCATCCAATTTGCTTCTCTTTTCTTTCAGCACATGAAAATATACGGGGCTACCAAAAATTCTAAAGTGAGAAACATCAGGTTTCTTACCGGTGAAAACTTCTTCGGGAGTTTTGGAGTCCAACGCTTGATGAGGGCATCTATTTTGAAAATACACGATGGTTTTTGCAACTTCGGCCCATAAGAACTTCAGAAGGCTTTGATCATGAAGCATGGCACGAGTGGCTTCTACGATAGAACGGTTCTTCCTTTCAACAACACCATTTTGCTCAGGAGTATATGCGGTAGTAGTCTCCCTCTTAATGCTAGCTTCTCTACAATAATCTTTGAACTCATTTGATTCGTATTCGGTTCCATTATCGGTCCTCAATATTTTGATTTTCTTCCCGGTTTGATTTTCGACCAAAGCTTTGAAAGAACGAAACCATGAGAATACTTCGTCCTTCTTCTTCAAGAAATATATCCAAGTCTTATGAGAGAAATCATCTATAAAGGTTGCATAATATAGGTCTCCTCCTAATGAGTTCACAGGCATTGCACTAGATGGATTAGAATGAACCAATTGCAAAATGTCTATGGTCTTGCTATCACTTGAGGGGAATGGTCCCCTTGTATGTTTTCCCTTGGCACATCCCTGACATACATCTTCATGCTCTATTTTGAATTCGGGCATACTTGTAACCATCTTCCTTGCATTGGGTAGAGCTTTATAGTGAAGATGAGCAAACCTCCGATGCCATAGTTCGGGTTGAAGAGATGTGTCGCAAGACATAGCTCCTAGTGGACTTCCTCCAACTTGATATAAACTGTCAACCCTGAATCCAAGAGTGAATGCTTCTTTGAAATTTCTTTTCCACACACGTACCTTTCCGTCATTGAATGTCACCTTGAATCCTTTGTCTTCCATCGCCGAGATAGACTCTAGATTCTTCTTTAGATTAGGTACATATAGTACTTCTTGAAGATGAACAGTGTTACCTTGATTCAATTGAAGGGTAACATTCCCAACAGCCTTCATGGGATAGGTGGCATTGTCTCCAAGGATAATTTCCAAATTTGTATCCTTCTCTATCAGATTTTAAAGAGCTTCCTTGAACCCGGTGAAGTGCCTTGAGGCACCACTATCAATCAAGCAATTTTCCCAAAGTATCTGGAGGAGAGGTAGTAGAGAGGGCAGATATAAGATAAAATTCCTTTTGCTTAGAATTTACAACATTAGACTCATCATACCCGGAGTTTTTTGTTCTTTTAGAAGCTCGATCATTTCCAAGTTGAGTAGCAGAAGCATTATTTTTCCCTTTGTTGTTGAACCTTCCATTTCTTTGATTGTTGTTGTTGCCCCTGGAATGATTGTGATCATCATCATGAGATGTGTCCCTTCTATTTGGACACTCCCTGGCATAGTGACCAAACATGTTGCAAACGAAGCATCTTCCCTTCCTTCCATTTTTGAATCTCGGTCTTCCTTGACTTTGCTTCTTTGAACTTGCATTGTTATTCTTCTTGGCATGAGCAGAGAATGCGGTAGGATTATTCCTATTCGAAGGCATCTCTAATTCGATCATCCTTGTTTCTTCTTGAAAACATCTAGTTAACAATTCTTCAAAACCTAGAATTCTGTCGTTATTGAGAATAGTAGTGTTGAACACATGCCATTCGGGAGGAAGACCTCCAAGGGCAATGAGAGTGAGCTCGCTGTCAGTAATAACTTCACCAATCGAAAGATCATTTTTGATCTCGGTAATCCTCACGAAGTAGGATTGAATATCCTCACCTTTTCCCTTCTAGATAGACTCAAGATTCTTCTTTAGATCAGGTACATATAGTACTTCTTGAAGATGAACGGTGTTACCTTGATTCAATTGAAGGGTAGCATTCCCAACTCCCTTCACGGGATAGGTAGCATTGTCTCCAAGGATAATTTCCAAATTTGTATCCTTCTTTATCAAATTTGAAAGAGTTTCCTTGTACCCGGTGAAGTGCCTTGAGGCACCACTATCAATCAACCAATTTCCCAAAGTATCCGGAGGAGAGGTAGTAGAGAGGGCAGATATAAGATAAAATTCCTTTTGCTTAGAATTTACAACATTAGACTCATCATATTTGGAGTTTCTTGTTCTTTAGAAGCTCGATTATTTCCAAGTTGAGTAGTGGAAGCATTCTGTTTCCCTTTGTTGTTGAACCTTCCATTCCTTTGATTATTGTTGTTGCCCTTGGAATGATTGTGATCATCATCATGAGATGTGTCCCTTCTATTTGGACACTCCCTGGCATAGTGACCAAACTTGTTGCAAACGAAGCATCTTCCCTTCCTTCCATTTTTGAATCCCGGTCTTCCTTGACTTTGCTTCTTTGAACTTGCATTATTCTTCTTCTTGGCATGAGCAGAGAATGCGGTAGGATTATTCCTATTCGAAGGCATCTCCAATTCCGTCATCCTTGTTTCTTCTTGAGAACATCTAGTCAACAATTCTTCAAAACTTGGAATTCTATCGTTATTGAGAATAGTAGTGTTGAACACATGCCATTCGGGAGGAAGACCTCCAAGGGCAATGAGAGTGAGCTCCCTGTCAGCAATAACTTCACCAATCGAAAGATCATTTTTGATCTCGGTAATCCTCATGAAGTAGGATTGAATATCGTCACCTTTTCCCTTCTTTATATCCTTCAACTTGTTCTTGAGGAAAAGAATTTGATTTGCATTGCTAGATTTGAACATCCCAAACAACCTGTCATATATCTCCTTTGATGTATTCAAATCGGAGATTTAAGGAACTAAATGCTTATGAATAGAATCCCGGATGATCTTCTTGGCTTTGACTTCACCTTTCTTGTATTTGGTTTTAGTAGCAACCAATGCATTAGAAAGAGGTTCTGAAATCTTTCTCTGTACATACTCCATCACATCTTGTTCTTCTAATGTCAAATCAAGAGATATATTCCATGCATGATAATCAAACTTATCATGAAGCTTTTCATCAGACTTGAAGTAGGATGTGGAAGCCATTGAATCTTGTCTTTGATCAGTGATTGCTCCTCTTGGTGATTGCTCTTCTCACTCTTGCTTGGGCTTTGTCTTCACCTCAACTCCGATTCCATGTTAATTTTAGGATAACAATGGTATGTTCTATGCTTAGAGCAATTTTACTTCAATTTCTTTATTAGCCCAATATCAATATCTAGTTCAACAATCACATCATCATGATAGTAAAATGTAGATAGAACATAAACAACAACAGTAGAAGACAAGCCAACACAAGAGGACACAAGATATGGCACCAGCTAGGGACAAACCCCAATGTGGGGAAACCCTTGATCAATTCTTCTTATAATTCTTCAAAAGTTCAGCAGAGAGAAAGTACAATTTACAATATTCACTTGCCCAATCTGATTAGTCAAAACAGCAGAAACAGAAAGCCCTAACCAGAAAGTCAACACTGGTCAACAAGGCTGAAATTGACCTCCAAAACAGCTTGGTCAACCTTGGTCAACTCGACCTCCAACAACAAGATAATGCAACCCAAAATAGTCCGAAAATAACCAGTCAAATATGGTCAACAAAAGTCAACGCAACAACTTGAATTAGGGCAATCAACGCTGGTCAATGCAGGGGTCAAACTACCTCGGTTTTTGTGCCTATAACAGCGGCCTGCCCAAACAGACGTCTTCCTCACAAAACCGAAGTCAAACAGGGTCAATGTTGGTCAAAGTCAGCGTCCTGAAATTTCCCTCAAATCTGGTTAACGCAGCAACTAGAAAAGACAGTCTTCCTTTCGCACGTGTGGAGAGAGAGAGAGAAGCCCATAAATCTGTACCCAATCAAGATGAGAGAGAGAAAGATGAATGAGAGTGATGACAAAATGAGGAGGCACCTTGTATTTATATGCAATGTTGAAGGCTGGAAGAGGCTAATTTGATGGCTAGCCGACCTTGACAATTTTTCCATAATCAAAATAACTTCATAACTTCATTTGTACATGTCAAAATGGGATGATCTTTAGATCAATCCTACACCTCTCGGAAAGAGGAATCCAAGAAAAATATCGCTGCCTCATAAGAGTTGTCCAAAGTGATGTTTGGACCTAGTTGTGAAATTTAATAGTTTGTCAACTCCCTCTTTGATCCTTGCCTTTTGCAAAAATCATTGAAATCCATCTGCAAACTCATCCTCCTCATCCTCATCATCAACATATGGCTTTCCTTTCCTTCCTTATATAAGCTAGGGTGAAAGCATCAATCTAGGTCAAGCTCTAGAGCTTACTTATCTAAATCTGCTAGGGTTTAGAAATCCTAGATTTTCAATTTTCATCTACATCTTTCAACAAACTTTGTCATAAGCAAATTTTCTTTCTATAACCAAATGTTCAAAGCCATAGAGTTTTCATGCCTATGTGATGTCATCAATCAAGGATGTATCAAGACAACAAGGTGTGAAATTTCAAAATTGAAATTCTATTGCAACTGGAATTTATTTTTTTAATTGTTAATTATTTTTACAATTTATCTGCTATGACAAATATCAAATAAATTACACTGTAACCTTCACAAATAAAACTGTGGAAATAATAGTGTTGGAAACTGAGAAAATACTAGTGCACACAATAAAAATGACACTGTTATTTTTGGATAGATGTCCCTGGAAAAACCCAACTTGGGAAAACTAGTGCAACAATTGAGGGTTTTATATTATTAAGCAACAATGAAATTCTGAGTACAATCTATGGATGCCCAACTAGCAATCCAAACAACAAGAAAATCTGGCCAAAATTATTTAAGGGAATTTCCCTTCTTCCACAAGCAACCTCGACACAACTTCCCTTCAGAAAATTTGTCCTCTTGGACCCTTTGCGTCAGCCTCTGCATAGTGCTTGCACAGACCCTTGGACGTCTAAGCCTGAAATTGCCTTTGATGAAGTTGTTCTGCCTGTCTCTACTGAGGAAACTGATTCTCCGGCCCTTTGGAAGACTTTCCCGACCTTTGGAAGCTGAATCGATTTTTCCTCCAGCCAAATCGAATTTCTTTTTTGAAGCAACTGCGCAGTCCTCTGCGCTGCCTCACTAGGAATAACTCGGCCTCCTTGCTGCTGCCTCTCTAGATCTAGAAAACTTCCTCCGGATCACTGTCTCTGCCCCTCACTGTCTCCGCTTCCTCACTAAAGCTTGAACTCTGTCATGTCCCTTCTCAAACACATTTGTAACAGGGTGCTGCTACACAATTTTGCACAATTTTGGCTAAGGAAGAGAACCCATCATTTTCGACTTAGGGACTTAGGAGGCAATTTGACTTAATTTGGTTGCTAGTGGAATGTGGGGGCCACCCACATGGGAATTCGAATTGGCCCATTCAAATAGCTTGGAGGGAAAGTCGAATAGGTGAATGGAGGGGCCCACATGAGGCAAGGGAGGTCCAAGGAGTTATAAGGAGGGAGCAACTCTCATTTTAGGATTCATTCATACATCTTGCAAACAAAATTACTTCACTGTTCACTTTGCTGTTTCACTGAGTCAATCGGCTGTTTAGCCACGAATCCCTTAAGCGGGAGATTCAATGTCTACTTCGGGGGACCATCTGTGCCCGCCCTAGAGAGGTAGTTCTATAAGGATTTCAGGAGTTCTGGGGCAATGACATAGCACCACCAACTAGGGCAGAGCAGGGAGTGCGTATTTCTGGGTTGCCAGAGAATACGCAGAGGGAGATAGAGGCCAAAAGAGATCAGATTGTTTGCCGAAGAGTTAGAGAGCTGAGATAGCAGCAATAGACCAACATTCTTGCTGAGTTTTACAGCCAGCAGAGTCAACGTTCTAGCAGTTCGAATTGCTGGGCTAGGGGACAGCGCAGAGGCCACTCAACAGTTTTTTGTGGAGCTTAGGAGCAGGTGTCTTAGGCCAAGAGCTCACCCGGGAAGTTAGGGATTGGATAGCAAGGGTCAGCCCAACACTTTGGGGGCATTTCCGGGAGGATTTACAGGCAGTTTCCAGCAGGCCTAGTTTTGGTAGTTGTCGCTGAGGTTGGGCTCTAAGGGGGTCGAATTTCAGAAGTCTAAACCAACCAAAATCCTTTCTGGGTTTTTGACAAGGATCCCAAATATAAAGTTTCATAATTTTCTGAGCACCGAAGGTGGGGTTTTAAGCCGTATCTTTGCAGCAGATAGTGTAGAATTGCTGGGGATTGAATAGTGCCTTTGGGGTTCGATTTTGGGAAATCCAAATCGGCCAAACCATTTTTGGGTTTTTGTGGGTTTTGGCCAAGGAGTTTGTGGCTGAAGTTTCATCATTTTTTGAGTACCGGAGGAGGAATTTCTTGCAGTCCCTTTTCAACCAGCAGTGAAGTTTTGTGGGCAACGCAAAGCATCAGATGAGCAGTCATTTCCAACATTTGAGGTCATTGTATTATCACCTGGGTTCTGTCACACTTGCCATTGAGGCAAGCCTAGGTGCATTCCTTCATACTATTGTACTTGCTCCATTGATTAATAAAATGTATTAGTTGGTTCTTACTTCCAGAGTTTCTATGAGCATTAGCTGATTGTTTAAAATTTTTGTGCTGTAAAGCGTTTTTGCTTTGCATATCACTATTTATTTAATTTTGGAACATTACAGTGGTATCAGAGCATGATCTTGGCCCAACTGTGGGAAATTAGCTAGAAGATCATGGAAGCTTTAGGTATGAGTGCACAGTGACTGGTGAAACCAGAGACAAACCCATGGCTCAAGGGAAATCCAGTATGTAGAAATTCTGGGGTAGAATTCATTGGGACGATGAGAGGTTGGCCCAGTTGAGGAGGGTGACAAACCAAACCCATCCTCACCCTTACAACAAAGACGTTAGAGGTGAGTAGGCTGTGGGGGTGCAACCATCTACATCATGTGGGGAAAGTCGACCAAATCAGGGCACCAGATCTCCTGAAAAGGAGCAGACATGACAAAGATGGTTAGAGGGTGAGACCAGGGGGCGCTTTTGCTGGTGGAGACCTAGCTTTAGATATCAGGAGCCTGAGGAGGAGGTTGAGCATGATGCTGAGAGCCCACAGGATGGTGAGGAGCACATCGATATACCCAGTGTGGCGCAAGGGTCACCTTTATTAGAGACCTCTTTGATAGCCCCAGTTGACACTCTGCTGGAGAGGATAGAGCCTATTGGCATAGAGCCATTTGTTGAGGTGGTGCCATCCCCGGACAAGATGCCAACAATTATTGAGGTATATGGAGCCGTGCCCGAGTTTACACGTGATAGATGCCCACGACAGTTCCATCAGTTTCAAGACAACCTTCTAGCATTAAAAAGGAAGGCCGCGTTAGTGCAAGAGGCGATTCTGCAGCAGAACGAGGAGCTGGAGGGCATGAGAGCGGTTTGTGTCGAGTCCATGGCCAAATTGACTCACGTTGGGGAGCAGTTGGATTCCCTACTGGTGCAGCTAGAGTGCACGTTGGAGCATGAGAGCAACCCTCTTCGGGCATACATAGACGGGGCTGGCAACACTGTTAGGTTACCTTGGCCCATTGGACAGAGGGAGACAGAGCTACCTAGTCAGATTGTATGTATTGACCAGGATAGCGAGATGAGACGACCTGAGTTGCACAGGGTGCAACACCCGCATGCTGGGGTTGTTCTATGTGTGGGAGTTCGTGCATTCGATCCCTCTCTTGGGGTTGGGTGGCGAGAGATTTTGAGTTGGTACCTGGTGGAGTGGACTATGGAGATGGTAGTGGACCCAAGTGGAGCTCAACAGGAGTTTCCAGGCACTGGGGATGCTGGAAGCCCTGACTGGCATTGGGATCTGGGAGGGACTACCTATCATTTCCCATGTATGCCGGTTGACTACAATCGGGATGGTGCAGTTGACCTAGCAGTGGAACATGCTCTTTCGCTAGGGGAGTCTTAGTCAACACCAGTGGCCGACTAGTTTATGGACAAACTCTTTTGGTTTTTTTGGTATGACATTTGTACACGAGATCATTGGGTGATCAACATACTCTGGTAGGAGTTTGTCAGAGGAGGCGACATTGGTAGGCCACTAGCCGGTGCCTTACATGGAGCTGGGGGCTCTTCACTTTTGTGCGGGACACAGAGGATGCAGAGTAGTGGAGCAGTGGTGGCATCACTTCTGACACATAGGGACAGTCACTGCTCGGATCCCTCAGGGGGGATTTGGAGGGAAGATCCATTCATCGACGGGGATAATGATGTGATGGTGGAGGTGATGATACTGATCGAGTGTGGCCTGACACGTAGAGACATAGCTCTAGGCCATCATATCCAAGGATGTGTGGGAGCATCTAGCGTTGAGCAGTGGTATATAGGTGGGCATGGAGATGCATGGTGGTGTGTTGGATTGCATTGCGGAATGGGAGTGCCTCACATCGCAGTGAGTACATGCGGGGCATGACAGGTGTAGTGAAACAGGTAGGAAGCAGGACGATACAAGATGGCATAGCTGCAGCCGAGGGTATCCAACAGTGTACAGTGGCATGTCTAGGAGTACTGGGATGATCGGTGGTATGCAGAGGCGTATGGTGCTGCACAACGAGGTCTTGGAGTGTTGCCTCCAGGGACACCCATGGACGAAGATACCGGGCATACCTTTGGGTGTAGTTCACCTAGGATCGATGGGGACACAGATGAGTGATACTTGATGGTATCTGCGGGGACTCACACTCCTGACCCTCTTCTACGTCACTTATAGGAACGGGCGATCTGGTTGTTGTCCTTTGACACTCTGGGCATGAGCAGCAGGGGACGGGGAGCTCACCCAAGATATTTGGATGACACTTGGTGCGATAAAATGGAGACTTCCCAGGCGGGGCATCAAGTCAGTGCGTGAGTTGATAGCCACAAGTCGAGGGATGAGATGATCACCGACAGGGATGGCATATCATTCATGAATCATCACTGATCCTATGCCTAGGGAGCTGGTCATAGGAGAGACATGTTTCACTCTTTCCACAAGGCATGTCTGGACCATGCATGAGTAGAGGATACCGTGTACGATTGAGATAGTTGTCCAGTATGTATTCAGGGTCTCGACATTGTATCGACACATTCTCCAGGGGGCGGGTAGCCGAATCAGTGGCGATGGTTGGTAGGAGCAGGGTGGATTCGCATACACTTAGTCGATTCTGCATATTAGATACCCATCTATTGGTTGCATTGAGGGGCTAGCTATTTGACACACATGGTTTCCAGTGGTCATCAGTACTACACAGGGGCAGGGATCGGACAACTTGACATCCTCAGATTGGTTCATGATGTATGGAGCCTATATATGGTTGGCATGCAGCGACTAGAGATGAGGGCTAAAGGGATTCCATCGGTTGTCAGGGCTATGCGGCAGTAGGTCTGCCTATGGGATGCAGGGATTCAGTTGATCGATAGATCACTCGTGATGGGCGGAGTCATTGCAAAGAGTGATATAGTTTGCTCTTGGGATAACACATGGGGGTTCACAGAGGGTTTCATCATATGGGGAGGCAAACATTCTCTAGTGTTGCATAGGGTCGGAGTTAGATTCAGATGGGTAGGCCTTGGTGCCATGGAGATGCCCAGGCAGGATGTGTCTTGCCTCTTTCAGTATTCCACCATCGAGTTCTAGGAGAGGAGGATACCGTCTGCGCATGATGGGGAGTATGACATAGTTAGAGTAGCGCAGTGTCAGCATGGTGGCACCACTCTAGGACTAGTAGGGAACTGGGGTGTCACAACTCTTCACAGCTCAATAACCTGTAGGGATGCCGCGGCTACTGCAGGGGGAGATCATACAGATCTTCCATTGGGCTTTAGCGAGTCACTGATGGAGCAAGGGATTTCTGGTACTTGCACCGAGCAAGATAGTGAGTGGAGCGAGGGGAGATTCATGTTGGACATGATGGTCTGAGATCCTGGTATTGAAGGATTCTTTCATATCAGGATAGTGCTCAGGTCAAGGACGATTCAGTGGCACCTCTGGGACCCTGACACATGCTGCAGTGACAGTGGGGAGCAACTGTTAGAGAGGATGCTTGTTCAGGCATTGCTTGAGGACAAGCGATTTTTGGAGCGTTGGAAGAACTTGCTAGATGAGGATGCCACCTGGGAAGGTGAGCATATATTGTAGCACCCAACTTTGAGGTTGCTTGAGGGCAAGCAACATTTGGGAGGGGAGGACTGTTATGTCCCTTCTCAAACACATTTGTAACAGGGTGCTGCTACACAATCTTGCACAATTTTGGCTAAGGAAGAGAACCCATCATTTTTGACTTAGACATAGGAGGCAATTCGACTTAATTTGGTTGCTAGTGGAATGTGGGGGCCACCCACATGGGAATTCGAATTGGCCCATTTGAATAGCTTGGAAGGAAAGTCGAATAGGTGGATGGAGGGGCCCACATGAGGCAAGGGAGGCCCAAGGAGTTATAAGGAGGGAGCAACTCTCATTTTGGGATTCATTCATACATCTTGCAAACAAAATCACTTAACTGTTCACTCTGCTGTTTAGCTGAGTCAACCAACTGTTTAGCCACAAATCTCTCAAGCGAGAGATTCAACCTCTACTTCGGGGGACCATCTGTGCCCGCCCTAGAGAGGCAATTCTACAAGGATTTCAGGAGTTCTGGGGCAGTGACATAACACCACCAACCAACGCAGAGCAGGGAGTGCGTATTTCTGGGCAGCCAGAGAATACGCAAAGGGAGATAGAGGCCAACAGAGATTAGATTGTTTGCCGGAGAGTTAGAGAGTTGAGATAGCAGCAATAGACCAACATTCTTGCTGAGTTTTACAACGAGCAGAGCTAGCGTCCCAGTAGTTCGAATAACTGGGCTAGGGGACATTGCAGAGGCCATTCAACAGGTTTTCGTAGAGCTTAGGAGCAGGTGTCTTAGGCCAAGAGCTCACCCGAGAAGTCAGGGATTGGATAGCAAGGGTCAACCTAGCACTTTGGGGGCATTTCCGGGAGGATTTACAGGCAGTTTCCAGCAGGCCGAGTTTTGGCAGTTGCAGTTGAGGTTGGGCTCCAAGGGGGTCGAATTTTAGAAGTCTAAACTAGCCAAAATGCTTTCTGGGTTTTTCTGGGTTTTTTACAAGGATCCCACATATAAAGTTTCATAATTTTCTAAGCACTGGAGGTGGGGTTTTAAGCCGTATCTTTGCAGCAGACAATGTAGAATTGCTGGGGATTGAATAGTGCCTTTGGGGGTCGATTTTGGGAAGTCCAAATTGGGCCAAACGATTTCTGGGTTTTTGTGGGTTTTGGCTAAGGAGTTTGTGGCTGAAGTTTCATCATTTTCTGAGCATCGGAGAAGGAATTTCTTGCATTGCCTTTTCAGACAACAGTGAAGTTTTCTACGCAGTGCAGAGCATTAGAGGAGCAGTCATTTCTAGCATTTGAGATCATTGTATTATCACCTGGGTTTTGTCACGCTTGCCATTGAGGCAAGCCTAGGTGCATTCCTCCATACTATTGTACTTGCTCCATTGATTAATAAAATGGTTCAGCTGGTTCTATTTCTAGAGTTTTTATGAGCATTAGCTGATTATTTAGAATTTTTGTGCTGTAAATCGTTTTTGCTTTGCATATCACTATTTATTAAGTTTGTAACATTACAAAATCTCCAGCGACAGACTGTTGCTACTTTGGAAAATCGAATTCTCCAAGTTTCTCTAGTGTATTCTCCAAGTGCCCATCGACTTCTTCTTATAATCCTCTGTTGGAGCACCAACGACCAAGATTAAAACTTAATCAAGGGCTAGGATCATCTTGAAGTCGATCTGTGTAAGTTTCTAGATTAGTCGTACCTTGACTTAATTAATTATGATTAATTAACCAATTTTCTAATTTTAGACTTAGGAAACATTAAAAAATAGGTTAATAATCTAATTAATTCATATCTAGGTGGAATTTCGAGAAACGATTTCTGGGTTTTGGAGATCTCATGCATTCAAGCCTCTCCATCAAATTTCGTGGCTAGAACACATCCGATGCTACAAAAACTAACACAAAGAAGAAGTATAGTAGATATAGATACACATGTCCAATGAGGGTATGGCATCCCACTGTATTTTGTAGCATCAATAAGTAAACAATCTTCAAATGGTCCAGACGTCCTTTATGGAAGAGGCATCAACAAATTTTGTTCTCTGAGTAGTACAAAGTAGATGATTGTCCTCGGTCCTACCAAACCAAGTAACTCGGCCTCCTTATTGTAGTAGTAGCAATAATTTGATCATGTCATCAAAACTGAACTCAACCCCTATGAATGATCATCACGACACATCAAAACATTTTTGCCTTTAGATTCAAATCATTAAAATGCGCTATCAGTGTAGAAAATAAAAAATGACATGCGCCCTTTCCTAGTTTTCAAATCTTGCTAGCGTTTTTCAAGCCCAACCACATGTTTTGACATGCTGATATCAAATTTATGAGCACTCATTTGAAACATAAAAGAGTGCTTCTACTTTTCAGCTAATACAATGAACAATAAGCAAGCACACACATAAGTTTGACACAATTATTTTGGTCAACTTGACCCTAGAAAAACTCCACAGTGGGGAAAACTAGTGTTGGAGAAGGAATTTATTTTGCTTCTTTAGAGAATTTTTTTACAACAAAAGAATACATAAAAAATCAGCTTATCTCTCCCATGAAGAGGCTTTTCTGAAGTCCCTTTTTCACTAAAGTCTTGGGCTAACTTCTTTCCTCACACAGTCCTCTCCTTCCAGCAAAAATCTCGGACTATAGGCAACTCCTTCAACAAAGAGAATCAAACCACTGAACTATCTCCCTTTTCCCTTAAACTCAAGCTTGTATAACAATATTTACATAGGCCTTTTGAAGGTTGTTTTCTTCCATATTTGAGCTCTTAGACATTCAGAAAAAAACGCTGAAACTGCCTCTGTTTACCTCTCTTAGCATATCTGAGAATCTCGTTGGGCTGACTTGAGAAACTCGTTGGCAGCTCCTTGAAATGCGAGCAGGCTGTCAGAACTGAAAATATGGCCTTAATAACTCAGGCTCACACTGAGGAGTAAATGATTGGCTCACCAATCTTGACCTGTGTGCAGACAGTGGTCACTACTTAGAAATTTGAGCCCCTGCAAGGACATTAACTCAACCTTTAGAAGAGTTCAATCTGCTGTAGCTTGCTTGTTTCTGCTGTAAGATTTCTCCAAGCTCTCCTCCTTTCTCCTTGCTCCTCTTGTCAATGCTCTCACGAGAATAATGAGCCTCCAAAACTCCTTTTCTCCCTTTTTGTCTCTTGGGAAAAGATGCGAACCCTATCCCTAAGATCTAATGGTTGAGATTCAATCTCAAACCATTTAGATCAAGGACGGAGATTAGTCCCCTACTTGACCCCTCCTCATGTGGTCCCCTTCTTTTATTAATAGCCTCCCTAGTACTTTTTAATGTTTTAGTACCATGGTGATTTTTTCTCATAAAGTGACTTTTAAAACATAAGTCACTTTAATAATATAAAGTGTACTTGTATTTTACACACAAAGTCACTTTTAAAACACATGTGACTTTAATAACTTAAAGTACATAGTACATCTCCACATAAAAAGTACTTTAGCCCCCTTGATATTAATAAACTCATAATATCATTTAGACAAAAGGTAATTAATGTGTCTCCCTAGGCCAAAAGGAGAAATGCCTAGGAAACACCTCCTTGGTACAATTTTCAACACTCCCTCTTACCGAGGAAGGTGTTTCTCACCACTCCCATCTTGTCTCTGAAGAATACATGCTTTCCCCTTGGCAATGACTTGGTGAGAATGTTTGCTACCTGTTCATCAATGGATATATACTCAAGCTTCACAACTCCCCTCTAAACCCAGTCTCTGATGAAGTGGTATCTGATCTCAATATGCTTTGACTAGTCATGAAATACTGGATTCTCAAAGAGTTTGATGCGACTTTGATGTAGGAATTTATAGGGTAAGTTCCTCAGATAGAACACCAAAGGACACCGCTCACAAACGGATCACAGATCAATACACTAGTGTTCTTGACGTGGTTAAAACCCTCAAAGAGGGAAATAGTCCACGACTTGAGCCAACATAGCCACTTCAGACAATTTATTAATAAAAGAAATAAAATTTACATAAGCTTATCTCATGAACGGTCACCTTACAAATGACCCTCCATGCTCTTTAAATAGAGATGTTGAACCAATCGAGTGTTAAGCCACAGATCAAGTGTCGGTAATACCGAGGAGAGAATCAACCGTCAGATCACTTCATGTCTAGAACATATCGTGACCGTCGGATTGTAAGTTACAAAAATACATAGTAAATAAACACACTTTACCTATCTCTATACAAGACCAAGTTATATTTAACTATTTCCTATGTGTCGGAATATCCTAACATCCCGCCTTAAGAACAACTTGGGATAGGATTGAAGGATGTACAAATATGACACAATAGGAGAAGGAAGGAGGCATTAGAGCCTATCCCCCCTTAGTGACAACTTCCTGAACTCCAACCATAAATCAAAGTTTAGTAAACTTTGCCTCTGTGAGAGCCTTTGTAAAGATGTCTGCAACTTGATCATCGGTTGAACAATATTGCACTTCAAGAACATGGTCATGAATGAGCTTTCTGATGAAGTGCATGTGTAGTTCAATGTGTTTGCTGCGCTGATGTTGGACTGGATCTTTGCATAGTTTAATGACACTTTGATTATCACACCAAAGTGTAGTCGGATGCTGCTGCTGAAAGCCAAACTCTGACAGGATCTGACGAAGCCACAGGGCTTCCTTACTAGCTTCTACGGTGCCACGATACTCTGCTTCTGCTGAAGAAAGAGAAATGGCACTTTGTTTCTTGCAAGCCCATGTAATAGGTCCAGAACCAAGAGTGAAGACATAACTTGCAGTAGAATTCCGATCATCAGGGTCACCAGCCCAATCGGAATCAGTGAAATCAACCAATAGAGGAGATGCTTCTGCACTATAATGAATCCCAAACTGAACTGTACCTCGAACATAACGAAGTATTCTTTTAGCTGCTTTCCAATGACTTTCATGTGGGTTTTTCATAAAGTGAGCAATAAGGCCAACAACAAAGGAAAGGTCAGGACGAGTATGGGTCAGATACAAAATTTTTCCTACAAGCTGACGGTATAAGGTAGCATTAACTTTAGGGGAAGTACAAGTGATTGAAAGTTTGGCTTTAGACTGAAAGGGAGAAGGCGCTGACTTACAGTCTTCCATGTGAAAGTGGTGTAGAAGATCACAACATAGTTGGACTGGGAAAGGGAAATACCTTCCTTGGATTGCAAGACTTGGACTGGGAAAAGGAAGTACCTTCCTATTGGTTCTCATGATGAAGAAGTTCTCGTATATGAAGAGGATGAAGTTCATGAGAACTCTACTGCAAATGATGAAGGACCAAGTGAGCCTATTCAATCGGTGGCTATCCCAACCACAAGGAAGAGGCCAAATTGGTTGAAAGCTATATTAGAAGATGCTGAAGGACATGAAGCTGCGAAAGGGTCCTCCAGGGAAAGTAAGAAACTGAAAAGATATTCTAGTTATGCTGCATATATGACAAAGTTGATTGAAGCTGAACCATCTACATTCTAGGAAGCTGAGCATGAAGAGGTTTGGAAGAAAGCTATGCAGGAAAAATATCAATCCATCATGAAGAATGGGGTTGGGAAATCGTTCCTAGACCTAATAACAAATCGGTTGTCACATCGAAGTGGATCTATAAGATCAAACATGTTGTTGATGGAAGTATAGACAAGTACAAATCAAGGTTCGTTGCAAGGGGTTTCTCTCAAAAGGAAGGCATTGACTATGAAGAAACATTTGCACCTACTGCAAGGTACACTACCATTAGATCATTGGTTTCACTGGCTGCTACAATGGGGTGGAATATCCATCAAATGGATGTTAAGACCGCATTTTTGAATGGGACCATTGATGAGGAAGTGTACATCGAACAACTTGAAGGATTTGAAGTGAATAACAGGGACTCTCATGTTTGTAGACTCAAGAAGGCTCTATATGGCTTGAAGCAAGCACCAAGGGAATGGTATGCAAGAATGGATGCATATCTTCTCAGGATTGGGTTCGTGAAGAGTACTGCTGATCCGAATCTATATATTAAGGTCGTGAATAATGAGCCAGTCATTATTATACTATATGTGGATGATCTATTCATCACTGGTGTAAAACGAAGAATTCAAGAATGCAAGAAGTTGTTGGCAGCTGAATTTGAGATGAAGGATCTAGGACTAATACATTACTACCTAGGTTTAGAAGTATGGCAGAGACCTGGGGAGATATATTTGGGGCAAGGAAAGTACTTCATCAAGTTATTTCAAAAATTTGGGATGATGAATTCCAAGTCGATGGTTACTCCTATGATCACCAACCTCAAGAAGTTGAGGAGCTTTAACTCGAGTCTCGTGGATCCTACCTCATATCATCAATTGGTGGGTTCCTTGATGTATTTGTTAAATACTAGGCCAAATATATGTTTTGCAGTAAACATTCTTAGTCAGCTTCAGTTGGAACCTCGTCATGGTCATTGGATAGTTGCCAAACATATATTGAGGTATCTTCGTGGTACTATACATCACTGCCTAAAGTATGATAGTAAGGAGGTCAAGCTAATTGGTGTCATTGACTCTGATTAGGGTGGCAGTGAGACCGATGGAAGGAGCACTATTGGAGGATGCTTTAGTCTGGGAGCTGTTATGATCTCATGGATGAGTAGGAAGCAAGATCCTGTTGCATTGAGTAGTGCCGAGGAAGCTTCTGACAGACTTGTTCGAAAAGTCTCTGGGTCCTACTGTGATTAACTGTGATAATCAAAGTTGTATCAAGATGTTTGGAGATCTCGTGTTTCATTCGAGGACGAAACATATCAATAATAAGTTCCACTTTATTAGGAACTTGGTGTAGGATGGGATCGTGAAGTTAGAATATGTTCTGACAGACGAACATGTAACATACATAATTACAAAGGCTCTTCCTATTAAGAAGTTCAAATATCTAAGGAACCTGCTGGGTTTGGTAGATATTGGTGATTGTATTGATGATAAATAAATGGAAGAGATTTGTTGAGGCTTTACGAGTGAAGCATTGCCTGGGGAGACATCAGGCCGACACTCTGTGTTGATGTCAGGAATCCCGGAATTGAAAAGGTGGTGTTGTTTATTGAGCTCGGTTTTGGATACACACCTGTATGTTGGGTTGGTGGTTAACAAGTAAGCCTGATGGTACCTAGAGGGGCTGAAAGCTTGAGTCCACCTTAGTCCCACTTGGATAGATTGCCCTGGTCAGGAATCTAGTCCATGGCATTGTGGTGCCTAAATTGTTGAGTGACTGGTTGGATAGATTGCCCTGGTCAGGAATCTAGTCCATGGAATTGTAGTACCTAAAGGTTCTTCATGTTTTCATATAGTTTGAGATTTTCCATTGTATTTGTACGTTATGAATACCTCCCTAGTTAAGAGGGAGTGTTGGAAAAAGTAACTATGTTCGGTCTTCAATAATGTACTTGAGTCATTATGTAATGTACTTGTCAAAAGAATAAAGAAAATATTTTTATTATTGTAACAATGACTTATTAAGGCATGGGTTTCATGATTGGGTCATCATTATATTAGCAAAGTCCCCATTGTGGACTCCTAGGATTAATATTAAGTTTATAGAGTCATTGTACATTCGAAGAGACCCTTCTTGGGCTTTCGGATCATGTAAAAATGTTTTGTATCAAGCGAAATATGAATTTTGTGTCGTCCACATCATGTCGGCCTAAGGAAGAGCAAGTCGGCCTAAGAACCCCCATTTGACCCACAAGAATCCTATATATTGGAGGATGTCCAAGTCATTTGGAGCACTCACTCTCAAGCAAGTTCGATATCTCAAGAAGCGCTGGTGAAGTGCAAAGTCTGTTGCCGGGAGGACGAAAGAAGTGCAAGTTTGGGGGAGCCTCTAGAGAAGAAGAAAATCAAACTTTTGGTGCCTCTTTCTCTCTGTTTTGTGGTTTGGGTTGGGAGATCAAAGTCTCCTAAGCTTTCGCTGTTGTCATAAGCTGCATGTTGCTGGAAGCTGCTGCCTAGTCAAAGTTGCTGGAAGGGGTCGAAGATCTTGGAGGCTGACATGGTGTGGAGGGAAAGTCTGGTCTTGGTTGAGTCTCAAAGAATACTATTGAATCTTCTCTTCTTATAGAATCATCAAATGACTAATTCCAAGACCCCTAGACCCAAGACACAGACCCCTCCAAGACCAAGTCAACCTTTCCTTCTTGATGAACTTATCTTCTCAAAGTCAAACCAAGTCAAACCTTCTTCAACAACTTCCAGTAACAAATTTCGGTCTTCTAGCAACGACTACAACTTCGACCTTCCAGTAACTGCTGCAACTTCGATCCTCCAGTAACAAATTTTGGCCTGCCAGCAACTGCTGCAACTTCGACCTTCCAGTAACCACTGCAACTTCGACCTTCCAGTAACCACTGCAACTTCGATCCTCCAGTAACTGCTGCAATTTCGCACGTGTGAGATAAGGGGGCTATTTTAGGCTTCCCTCTTTCTTCGCTTGAGATGTTTCTTCCTTGTAGATTAGCAGACCATCAAATAAGCTTCCTTTCTTTAGATTTCGGTCCTTCTTGAGAGATCAGACTTTTCGTCCTTGTAGCTGCAAAAACCCTAGCTGCAATTCACATGTGTGAGGTAATAGAGACAGAAATTTGGATTGTAGACTTTGTTCTTCCTTCTTCTTAGATCCTTCCTTTTCTTCGCTAGTCTTCTTGTCTTTCTTGTGTGCTTCAGCGAGCTTGCTTGATTGCCCTTTTAAATGAAGACGAATGCTTTTATATTTATACCTTTTCTTGGAGCTCGAATAGTCCTAAACAGGGTCAGCTACTTCTCTGCAGGTCGACTTGGTCTTGGAGGAGTGTTTTGACATATTTAACGCAAAAATAATTCTTTTGACTTGATACAAGATGCCCAACAGGGTCTATTACATATGACAATGACTCTTTTTGACTCTTGACTCTATGACAAAACCGAGAAGCACAAAAGGGGTGCTTTGACCTAAATAAAACAAATTGACTTTGAGCATGAAACCCCATGCTTTATAAAATGATAATAATAATTTTCTTTCTCTTTTTACATCAAATATAAAATCAAGAGTACATAAGATATTATGAAGACCGAACTTAGTTACACATTTCGACATCTGGAAGGATCCTTTTAGCCTTCACATTTTTCTTGTTGAATTCCGCCCACTGAGTAGCATCAGTAGGAGGCTGTACAGGAGCCTCCACAGTGTCCCATGCTTCAACTTCCTCTAGTAAAAGCATCTCTCTCCTTTAGGGTCCAAAATTATCAGTCCTTGCCAATCTGTCCTCTACCCTCAACCCTGTTGCCATGACCCTCACAACCAACAAAATGGAGCAAATCTGATACTATGCAGTCTCCTCCCTCTTAACCAACAACACTTTGGGTTTCTGACTGAGGTACCGCTGGTCGCTGAGAAGGCAGAATTTGTGTTTGCTGGTATTTGTATCAGCTGATGCAAAATCTCTGGCCTGACCTCTCTTAAGCTCTGATATCATGTAGAAAATAAAAAAATTACCTGCACCCTTTCTCGGTTTTCAAATTTTGCTAGTGATTTTCAAGTCCAACCCACATGTTTTGACACGTGGATATAAAATTTCCGGGCATTCATTTGAAACATAAAAGAGTGCTTCTACTTTTCAACTAATACAATGAACAATAAGCAAGCACACACATAAGTTTGACACAATTATTTTGGTCAACTTGACCCTGGAAAAACCCCACAGTGGGGAAAACCAGTGCTAGAGAAGGATTTTATTTTGCTTCTTTAGAGAATTTTTTTACAACAAAAGAATACATAAAAATTCAATTTATCTTTCCCATGAGGAGGCTTTTCTGAAGTCCCTTTTTCACTGATGTCTTGGGCTGATATCTTTCCTCACACAGTCCTTCCAACAAAAATCTCGGACTCTAGGCAGCTCCTTCAACACAGAGAATCGAACCACTGAACTGTCTCCATTTTCCCTTAAACTCGGGCTCGTATAACAGTATTTACACAGGCGTTTTGAAGGCTGTTTTCTCCCAGCTCTGAGCTCTTACACACTCAGAAAAATACGCTGAAACAGCCTCTGTTTACCTCTCCTAGCAGACCCAAGAATCTCATTGGGCTGACCTGAGAAACTCACTGGCAGCTCCTTGAAATGTGAGCAGGCTGTGAGAACTGAAAATTCGGCCTCAATAATTCAGGCTCGTGTTGAGAAGTAAATGATTGGCTCACCAATCTTGAACTGTGTGCAGACAGTGGTCACTACTTAGAAATTCGAGACCCTCCAAGGACATTAACTCAGCCTCTAGAAGAGTTCGATCTGCTGTAGTTTGCTTGTCTCTGCTGTAAGATTTCTCCAAGCTCTCCTCCTTTCTCCTTGCTCCTCTCCTCAATGCTCTCATAAGAATAATGAGCCTCCAAAACGCCCTTTCTCCCCTTTTGTCCCTTGGGAAAAGATGAGAACACTATTGCTAAGATCTAATGGTTGAGATTCAATCTCAAACCATTTAGATCAAGGGTGGAGATTAGTCCCCTACGTTACCCCTACTCATGTGGTCCCCTTCTTCAATAGCCTCCCTAGTAATTTTTAATGTTTTAGTACCATGGTCACTTTTTCTCATAAAGTAACTTTTAAAACATAAGTCACTTTAATAATATAAAGTGTACTTTAGTACTTTACACATAAAGTCACTTTTAAAACATGTGACTTTTATAACTTAAAGTACAAAGTACATCTCCACATAAAAAGTACTTTAGCCTCCTTGATATTAATAAACTCATAATATTAGTTAGACATAAGGTGATTTATGTGCCTCCCTAGGCCAAATGGAGAAATGCCTAAGAAACATCTCCTTGGTACAATTTTCAACAATCAATTCATGATACTTGAAACACGTATATTGAAGATGCTCTGTCTCAACAAGAGACCTAGAAAAGATTAGTAGTGTTAATAGGCAAGCTTCTTAAAGGTTTAATAAGTTCTACAAACAATTTTTCCTCTTGGCTCAGGCAACTCTATACTTTTCAATGACAATATTGCTTGCACATGTTGTAATATACCTAAGGAAAATTTACAATGATAAAGAAAGCATACATAACAAAAATACCCACAAAAATTCCACACAAATTAGACACCATGAAATAAGCCAAAATTGCGCTGATCTGAGCCATTTTATTATAACGTATGGGGTACAATAGAAGTTGGAATATGTGCACCTGGGCTTGCCCCAAGGCAAGCTAGAAAAGCCCAAGTGATGGAATCGATTGGCCCAGCCGCTGAATGGCTGCCCCCTCAATAGCTCTACGCTGACCCCCCCAGAAAACTGAATTGCTGGTTGGAAAGAATGGCTGATTTGATCCTCTTCTGATGCTCAGAAAATTCTGGAAAATTAACCTTGGTCTTTCCTCTAATAACCCATTGAAACCCAGAAAGGTTTGGCCAAATGCTGATCTCGAAATTTCGGCCCAATTTCTCTTAGTTCCTCTAGCTGCTGGGTATATCGATCCCCCTGTAGATGTCACTGCTGAAGGTCCCCAAAATGTCTGAGATATTCAACAAATCCCCTTTCGGAATTCCCCGACAAGTCTCAGCCCCAAAATCCTCTTCCTCCCAATGCTCCACGTGTGGCACGAATTACTCTTGCGCATGCCCACGCAGTCCTTGCTGATGAATGCTTGGCCCAGCCAACTCTCCCCAAAATGGAGCTCTGGAAACTCTCCAAATCTTCAGCAAATGATGGCCCTTGGATTGCTCCAGAAACCCAACAAATCACAACCCCACAACTAGCTCCTCCAATGACTGCGTATTTCCCTTCTATGTCCCACCTGCTCTCCAGCTCCACGAATTCACTTGGCAAGCTCCCTGGTCCAATATGAAATGATGCAAGACACCCCCTAGGGCTGACACTTGAAGTCCACCAAAGGTAGGGTGAGATTCTCGCTTGAAAATCTCGTGTGCTCAACAACACATGCAAACTTGGCTCTCAACTCAACCGTGCTAATCAAGGGTGAATGTTCAAATGATCAAAGATGCCCCAAAATAAGTGCCTCCTCCTATTTTGTCATTGTGCCTCCAATTTGTCCACGTGGGGCCCATCCTTCGATTTTCCCACTCTCTTTCCCTCCAAGCGTGCGTACTACCAAGAGGGGAGCGTATTCCTTCCTTGGGGTGGCCCCAACTATCCACTAACCATTCAATTTCCTCTTTTCTCCTATGTTGGGCCTTAACTTTATCTTAAAAATTTTAAGTGGGGTTCCACAACCAATTTTTCCTCAGTAGTAATCCAAAATTGGACAAAATTGATATTTCCCTTAGCAATATTGCTAAGTGGGAATATCACAGTCCTCCCCGCCAAAATGTTGCTTGTCCCCAAGCAACTGCAATGCTGGATGCTGAAGAATCTGCTCACCCTCCCAAGTGGCATCCTCCTCGGGTAGGTTCTTCCACCGGATCAAAAACTCCATGATGACCCTACTCCTCAACCTCCTCTCCCTGCTGTCTAAGATGGCCTCAGGCTCTAAAACCAGATGCCCATCATCATCCAATGGAGGTAGCTCCAGAACTGCTGTCACCTGCTAGCCCAGTACCTTCTTAAGGCACGACACATGGAAGACATTGTGCACTTGGCTTCGCAGACGAGGTTCTAACTCATAAGCCACCTCATAGACCCTCCTGGTGACTCAGAAAGGCCCATAAAATCGTGGCTGTAGCTTCTCGGCCCGCTTTTGCTTCAGCGTGGACTGCCTGTAGGGTTGGAGGCGCAAAAAGACTAGGTCCCCCACCTCAAAGTGTCTCTCAACTCGGTGCCTATCTGCATACATCTTTTGTTGGTTTTGTGTTGTCTGTAAGTTATCCTTGAGAGCCTTGAGAATGTCCTGGCTCTCCTGGATCCAATCTTTGGCCCTTGGGGCCCAATTGTCTCCAAAGACAATGTCAGCAAAAGATAAAGCATCATAACCGTACAAAGCGTGGAAAGGTGACATATCGATAGACATGTGATAGGTAGTATTGTAGCAATACTCCCCCAAGTGTAGCCATCTTGCCCATGCTCATTGCTGCCTTGTCACGTAGTTCCGCAAGTAACCCTCTAGCCACTTGTTGACGATCTCAGTCTGCCCGTCGTTCTGGGGGTGGTAACTGGTGCTGGGTGTAAGCTCTGTGCCCACTAGCCTGAAAAGCTCTTGCCAAAAAGCCCCCATGAAGCGACTGTCCTTGTCACTCATTATGGTCTTGGGAAGACCATGCAACCTTGAAAACCTCCCTGAAAAACAACTCAACAACCTATGAAGCAGAGTACCTGGTGGGTATAGTGAAGAAGTGGGCATACTTCGTCAATCTGTCCACCACCACATAGATGCAATCATGACCCTGCACCATAGCAAGGCCTGTGATGAAGTCCATCGAGATGCTCTCCCATTTCCCCTCCGGAATAGGGAGCAACTGCATCAACCTTGTCGGACGAGTCAACTCGCCCTTGTTCCTTTGGCAGGCCTTGCACTCTTGTACATGCTTCGACACGTCCCCCTTGAGGCCTTTCCATGAGAAACACTCCCTAACTGCCCTGTAAGTCTTTAGGAACCCTTAGTGCCCTGACAATGGTGAATCATGTGTTGCGTGGAGGATTTTCTCCTTCAATTGAGAACCAAGAATCAAATAGATGCGCTCCTTGTAATAAATAACATCTACCATCATGCGGTAGCGCTCATCCCCATAAGTGCCCTCCAAGATCTGGCACGCTTAATGATCCTTCGAGTACTCCACCAACAACTGTGCTTTCCAATCATGACAAATGCTCATGAGGGAAAGTGTTGTGGGCCTCCTGGATAGGGCATCTGCCACCACATTGTGCTTGCCCCTGATATACTCTATATCAAAATCGTAGGCCTGGACTCTGTTGACCCACTTCTGCTGCTTGTCATTGAGGTCCTCTGCCCCAGAAAGTGGTGAAGATTGTTGTGGTCAGTCTTCACTCTAAACCTGTTGCCCACTAAGTATTGTCGGAATTTGGCCAATGCATGCATAATGGCCAACATCTCCTTGTCGTAGATGGAATACGACCTCTCATGCGGAAGGAGTTTCCAGCTCTCAAAAGCGATGGGATGGCCATCCTGTGACAAAACTGCACCAACGCCTTCACCTGATGCATCGCACTCCAAGGTGAATGGCTGAGTGAAATCGGGGAGGGCTAATACCGGACAACTGCTCATCACCTCCTTGAGGTGTTCAAACGCTGCTTGTGCCCTATCTGTCCATGCGAAGGCCCCCTTCTTAGTCAAATCCGTGAGGGGAGCTGCTAATTGTGAGAAGCCCTTTATGAACTTCCTGTAATAGGTGCATATGCCCACGAAGCCCCTTAACTTAGTCACATTCTGGGGTATTGGCCAATCTCAAATGGCCCTAATCTTCTCCTCATGCACCCTCATGCCATCCTCCCCAATAATATGCCCCAAATAGAGCATCTTTGTCAACCCGAACTCACACTTGGACAACTTGGCATAGAACTGCTGCTCCTCTAAAATACGCAACACCACCTCCAAGTGCTGTAAATGCTCCTCCCAGGTCTTGCTATAGATCAGAATGTCGTCGAAGAATACCAGTACAAACTTCCGCAACTGCCCGCGGAACACATGGTTCATGCAGGACTAGAAGTTGACTGGTGCGTTGATATCTTGAAAGGCATAACCAAAAACTCAAAGTGCCCATAGTGACATCTGAAGGCCGTCTTGGGGACGTCTTGATCCCTCACTCTGATCTGGTGGTACCCCAAATGCAAGTCTATCTTGGAGAAGTACTTGGCTCCTCTTAGCTCATCCATCAACTCATCTATGCGTGGAATGGGGTAGCGGTTCTTTAGGGTCTTTTTGTTAAGTTTTGGTAATTTATGTACATATGTAACGTCCTATCCTTCTTCCTCACCGGGATAATTGATGAAGTGAAGGGGCTAGAGCTAGGCATAATGTGCCCAAGTGCCAACAACTCCTGAATGGCTCGCTCAATCTCATCCCTGTAGGCCTTGGGATGTCTGTATGGAGTGGTAATAACTGCCTGTACCCCCGGCTCTAGCTCAATCGTGTGCTCAAACCCCTGGTCAGGTGGCTGCCCTGGTGGTATGTCCCCAAACACTACTGGGTACCTGTCTAGGATGGCCTGTATGTCAGGGTGTGGTGGCTTGGGTTGACCCCCAGCCTCATAAATCCTCAACTCCACCGCCCATTCAATGTCACCATGCCTCAAGCAGCCTCCATCCTGTGCGCTGAAACTGTTTGTGGAGGGTAAGAATGCATGCCCTGAAGAACAACTAATTTGCCATCCGACCTTGTAAACTTCATCTCCAACTTCCTCCAATCAGTAGTGACTCGACCAAGAGAATAGAGCCACTGGACACCTGTCACCACATTGGTGTCCAGTACATTCACCACGAAGAAATGATCTGTCACTGAATAGTTCACCATGGTCACTGTCAAAGCGAGAACATATCGTGTACACTGCATGGTTCTGTCCCTTGGCACAAGGACTGATAATCCCTCAAATTCCTTGGTCGTGATACCCCTCCTCTGAACCATCTATGCATCAATGAAATTGTGGGTGGCCCCACTGTCCATCAAAACTGAGACATGCTGTCCTTGCACTGTGCCTTGGATCCTCAACGTCAAAAGATTGGGTACTCACGTAAGGACACAAGGACCCCTCCCGCTGGTGCGAAAGGGGCTCCCCCTGACGGTGGTGGTGGTGGTGGTCCCCACTCCACATATCCCACGCTTTCATCTCGCCTATGTCCAACTCTACGTCATCCTCTTGGTCACTGTCAGAGAAAACCTCAATGTAATGGGCCTTGCCTGTTGTGCATCTATGGCCTGGTGCCAAAGGTTCTTGATAGGTGAAGCATAGCTTCCTCCTTCTAAGGTCTCTCCTGGTCTCCTCATCCAACTGTCCATGCCCTTGGTTGGCTCTCGGTGGTGGAGCCCTAGTGTCTCTCCCCCTTTGCTGGAACACTTGTTTGGGTGGTATCTGCGTTTTGGTCCCAGGTAGAGCATCCTACAAGTCCCGGGCTCTCCCAACTGAATCCTACAAAGTGGTGGGCTTGTTGGACCTCACCAAACTCGTTAGCGGCTCTACTAGCCCCTCCAAGAACATGAAAACCCTCCTGGCCTCTGATAAATCGAGCATGATCACTGACAATCTCAGAAACTCTGAGATATAAGCCTCGACACCCCTCGTCTGCTTGCACTGTGCTAGTTTTCCAAAGTGTTCCTCCGGGTCTCTCCTCTCAAAGCATTCCAGCAACCTTTGGGTGAAATCCTCATAGGTTGTAACTCCTGCGTGCCCCATCGTGGTTAACCCATGGAACCACCAGTCATGGGCTTCCCCCTCTAAGTGCAATGTGGCAATTTTAATTGCCTCCACCTTTGTCATCTGATTGAGCTAGAAGTAGACATCTAACTTCTCAACCCATGCCCTAGCTGAGCTCTTGGGTGAGCCATCAAAAGTTGGGAGGAATAATCTCCCCATAGTGCGCTGTAAGTTGGTGCCATGCGTGTAGCCTCCTCCATTCTGTCCCTTGCTCCTATTGTTGCCCTTCAGCTGACAAAAGTCCCTGAAGGTGATGGCCTCTCTGAAGTTGGGCCCATAGGACTGATACTCCACAAAGTAGTCCCCCATGGGCATTGTTGTCGCTCAAACTAGCAGGAGGCATGAAATGGACTCCTAAAGGAACAATTGCTGGATCAAAGGGAAACGATGGAGGCTTAGCCCATTGTCACCTCAGCTAAGACTCCTACTCTTTACCAATGTTTTAAAACTCCGACTCCGACTCCGACTCGGCCGAGGATCGACTCCGACTCCGACTCCGAAACGGTAATGACTCGGCTGGCTCGATTTCAATGACTCAGTCGTTGTAAAAAATACATTAAATATTTATTTTTTTTATTAAAAAACATAATTTTAAATATTTTAAACATAATTTTAAAGATTTTCATTCATGTTTCCAAACACACAGCATTATAATATAGATGGAAGACAACATATGATCAAAATAGCTCATGAACCAATCCACTATATCAAAATGGTACCCAATGGCAATACATAGTCAACTGTCATACATGATCAAAGACTCAAAACAAAATACAAATAACCAAGGAGGCTAGAAATGGCCTCTACAACAAAAGTAAACTGTGATGGTGACCAGACTGCAATACTAGTACTACTGGGCCCTGGCTAGTAGCTACTGCCAGAGGAGCCAAGATCATCTCGACCAATCTCTGGATCATCATCATCAGAGTCAGACAGGGGGCCCCATGGCTCCTCCTCATCATCATCGTCTCCAACTGCAACTGTAGAAGTGGTACCAGTACCACTAGCAGGCTGTGCAGCAGATGCAAGCTGAGATAGAGTAGATATGCGGCTGCGCTTCTGTCGTGGCTGAGCAGAGGAAGCACCTACAACTGGAGTCCTTGCTGGCTGTGAGACTGAGGCTGGTGGATTGGGATCTGCATTCAACTGAACAGGCTGAAGTTGAACAACATCTCTAAGTTCAGCTGATGTCTCCAGATCTATATCTACATCAAGATCCTCATCAGGATCAAACTCTGGTGGACGACTCTCCACTACCCAATCTGATGTTGGATCAATGTCTTCCAACACAATGGGATCTGAATCAGGTCTTTTGTTCAGCAATTGGTTTCGTCTGAGCCGAAGGTTGTATTGGACATAAACTAGATCATTCAACCGTTTTTGATCCAAACGGTTTCTCTTCTTTGTGTGAATCCTCTCAAAGACAGACCAATTGCGCTCACACCCAGTTGCACTGCAAGTTTGACTCAAAATACGAATTGCAAACCTTTGCAATTCAGGGCACTGGCCACCAAAGGCCTCCCACCATTGTGCTGCAAAAAACATAGGAGTGTAATGAATTATGAGTTAGATGAAGGCTAAAGCTCAACAAAATTACAAATTATATCTAACTTTCAAATTATAAATGATTTAACAAACTTTAATAAAAAAAGTAAAACCATTAAGAAATTGAAAATTGAAATTTTTGTTTACCTGGCTCATCTGCTTCTCTTGCAATCTTTGCTAGGTTCTTTCCAAAGGTACCTGATGCATTGCTGAAGGATGTGACCTGTCGATGTATCTCCAGCTGATCAGACTCCGATGGGATCATGCGTTCAATGCAATCAACCAGTCCATCTCTGACCTCCCCCCTCAAAGCTCCTGACTCCTTAGCTTTATAATGATACTGTGGGTTCAAAAAATACCCAGCTGCATGTATAGGGCGATGGAGTTGATTGTTCCATCTTTCATCAATGATTGCCCAAATGGGCCCATACTTTGCCACTCTATCCTTGTATGCTGTCTTTATTTGCTCCTTTGCTTGATCCATAGCCTCATAAATGAAGCCCATAGCCAACCTTTCCCCATCCACCAACCGCAACACCTTAACTAGTGGCTCAGCAAGCTTCACAATCTCTGCTGCCTTTCTCCAAAAAGTTTCTTCATGGACTTTCCTTTTCAATTCTTTGCCTTCTGGTTTGTTAGACCAATTGCTTTGATTCCATTCATCACCAGAACACATCTTTTGCAAGTTTCTATGTTGGGAAAGCATAGATTGCAATGTCAAAAAATGTGTAGCAAATCTAGTGATGGCAGGCCTAATAATATCCTTGCCTCTAGTGTGTTTCCTCATGAGACCCAAAACCAGTGTATGATTGTAGATAAATTTTGTTATGCTTTTGGCATGATCTACAGTGTTTTTACCCAATCTAATTTTCCAATATCCTCAAGCATGAGGTCTATGCAATGTGCAGCGCATGGGGTCCAAAAGATGGTTTTGTGTTTTTCCTCTAACAGTTTACCAGCAAGAACATAGTTAGAGGCATTATCTGTGATGATTTGAACAACATTAGCCACCCCCACCTCCTGAACAACCTGATCCAATAGCTGAAACAACAAGTGGCCATCTTTTACCTTATCAGATGCATCAACTGATTTTAAAAACATGGTTCCCTGTGGGCAGAAGACAAGAAAATTTATGATGGTACGGTTTCTTTGATCAGTCCATCCATCTGACATGATGGTACACCCTGTTCTTGCCCATGAGTCCCTGAACTCTTGCAAATACTCATTAATGGATTGAATTTCTTTCTGCAAACGAAACCCCCTTAGCTCATGCATAGTAGGGCCTTTGAAGCCTTTTCCAGCAGCATGTATGGCATCAAACATAGGCTCATAATATGGTGAACAAGCAGCATTAAAGGGGATATCAGCATCATACCACCATCTAGCTATGTACTCACAAGCAGTCTCCCTCAATTCTTTCTTCCAATGGTCATCTAAAGTGGGCTGAATTTGACCTTTACTAACTTCAGGACCATGTGCATCTGATGGAGAGGAGGGAGTGAAATAACTTTTGATAGTCACATCACCCTTTTTCAAATTCATTCTACCCTTTCCCTTATCTTGAACATAACCAAAAGAGGGAGGAACATAACGGAAAGGGTTGGATGCCTCAGTTTGAGGGATAGAGGAAGAACCCTCAAAATCATAGTGGGGGTTGGTAGCCATCATTTTTTGTATCTCCCTCTTCCTCCCAATTTCAGCCTGTATCTCTTTTTGCCTAGCCTTATCTTCTTTAAATTTCTCAAAGCTGGCCAACAAATTCTTTCTAATCTCCCCAATTTCTGGTGAGGTACATGGGGTAATTTGGCCTCTAATCCCTGCCAAGTGTTGTTTCAGCCTATTAATGCCCCCAGGACTTTCCTTAATTTTCCTATGGCAAAATTTGCAATGCATTTGACTATCAACCATTTCAACATATGCCCAAGCAGGATCTCTTGCTCTAGGTGCCATTTTTTTGACTAGGAAAACAATCTGAAAATGAAAAAAAAAAATATTGATTCAATGTTCATTTATTTGACAAAAAACACTCTCTAAGCTTTCTTGATATGCACCTAAAATTTACTAAGCAAAAACAGATTTATAGAGGTGGAAAAAAATACCTCCAGGCACAAACTGCCTCCTCAAGCTTGCTCCAAGAATCAACTCCTCAATGCTGCTCCAAATGGCTGCCCAAGAAGCTCCTCACTCCAGCTACAATGCTCCTCCAAGACTCCTCACTGCTGCTCCAAAACAAGCTCAAGAACTGGTCACTAATTCTCAAAGAAGACTCTCACTCAAATGCATAAGACTGCTGTGAGTGAATGAGAGCATTTGGGTGTCTTAAATAGGGTTTGGGAGGGGGAAATGGACCCCAAAAACATTAAGCAAATTATTATAACAGTTTGGGATCCAAAAAATTCATTAAACAATTAAAAAATACCAAAAAAATCATTAATTTTCTGTGTTTAACGCGTGCCTGGCCGTTCCTTTGTGACTCGGCCGAGTCATATCGGAACCGGCCGGGTAGACCGAGTCACACATGACTCGGTCTACCGGACCGGTTCCTTGGCTGGGTCAGTCCTCCAAGCATCGAATCGGTTCGACTCGGCCGTTTCGGTTTCGAAACGGCCGGTTTTTAAAACATTGCTCTTTACAGACTTTCACCGATGGGAGGAGACTCGATATATAGAAAGTCACTTGTGAAGGATGAATTTGTTGAGAAATCCAAAGAATGGCAGTTACACGATTTCTCTTATTATCACATTATCTTGGGAAGTTTTTCATTATTATTATTTCTTCTTTTGAATTATAATTTTCTTATTATCAAGATTCATGCCAAGCAACAAATAGAAGAGAACACAAGATGTAGGAACGCTGCCAGGGCAAATCCCCACTCTAGGGGAAGGCCCAGTCAAAATTCTTTCTTAAGTAGATTCAAGATGAGAAGACCAAGACCCTTACAACTTAGATTTGAGACTACCTCCATCCATTAAGTCAACCTTGCCATGTCATTCTTCAATTCTTTCATTATTTGTTCCTGTAGCAGTCATCCTTCTTCACACTTGTATCTTTGAAGAGATCATCTCTACAACCAATCCGAGCTCCTTCATCCACTGTGACACCGAGACTTGATCACTGTGATAGCACCACTGTAAAGACCAAGACCCTTACAACTTAGATTTGAGACTACCTCCATCCATTAAGTCAACCTTGCCATGTTATTCTTCAATTCTTTCATTATTTGTTCCTGTAGCAGTCATCCTTCTTCACACTTGTATCTTTGAAGAGATCATCTCTGCAACCAATCTGAGCTCCTTAATCCACTGTGATACCGAGACTTGATCATTGTGATAGCACCACTGTAATAGCATCACTGTAAAAGCACGGAGTCGGTGTGATATCACTGTAATAGCATCGAGTCACTTCATTCTGTGGTAGCACTGAGATATTTCCCCTGAAATAACATCGAACCATACCCTGTGACATATCACCGAATCTGTCTTTAATCTCCACTGTAATCCACATTTGTATCATAGAAGGTATGCCAAAATTGTCACTGTGACTTATCCGAACTTGTCTCTGAAATCTGAGCTCCTTTCCTGTGATGATATCGAAAACTTTCCTCTGAAAATCATGTCCGAACTTTATGTGGTTATGCAATGCAAAGATCTCATCCTTGTGTATATAGTTGTTGCCATATGAAAATAGGTCGACATTTGACTTTGAAGAGTAGTGTCTCTGTATTGAGCTGACATGTATTCTTTTGAGGGTAGCCGACTTGATGAGGATTCTTTCAACCACAAGGAGACTTTGATGGATTGAGGAGTCTTCACAAATTGACCTTAACAATAATCTAAAGTTGACAATGGAGGCTTGACCTATACATTTGACCCAAGCATGAAACCCATGCTTTAATTAGTCAATTAAAATAATAATAATTTTTTTTTGCATTCTTTTGGCAAATATATATTACATTTTGACTTCAAGTACAATTATGAAGACAGAACCTAGTTACATTCTTCAACAAAATCAACCAATGGATGTGAAGTGACCTCAATAATCCTTTTCCTAGACGGGGGTTAAGAATAGAGCTTACTTGCTTGTTAAGCAAGGTACAAAGATTTCTAGGATACAGAGGTGGGGACTTGGGGGTTAGGTTAGAGGAATATGCCTTATGAAGGAGTTTCCTAATCCTTAAATCCTTATCGGACTTGACTTCCCGAATGGTTCTTGAAGATTTGACTTTCAAAAGTGTGGGACCACACGGGACCAAGTGGACCCAACCTAGGTTAAGGGGGAAGAATCTAGCAACCGATGATGTTCTTCACCCAGACAAGGAGAGGGAAAGGATCGAAACAAGAATTTTCACTTCAAGGTGTCAAATTGATCCTATGAGGGACTAGCCTTGGGAATACTAGAGCAATGTTTGATCTCGGAGCTAGGGCTTGGGTTTTCTCACAACTCCACCATCGGAATGGCTTCAAAATTGGAGGAGGCCTTGAGGACACGCAAGCGTAGGGGAGGCTAGGAGATCAAACTTTTTAGAGGGCTGCTTCGTTGGGAAAGTGATGCCCTAAGTGACCCAACTTGGCTAGACCTAGAAGAAGGTGAAAAGGAATTGATTTTTTAGTGACCACCTCTTGGTAGATCAGTGCCTTAGTCTTGGGAAAATGGAGTCTAGGATAAATATGAATGAGGGCCTTGTTTCTTTGTCAAGGAGGCCTTAAGACCACTTTGCTTATCTTCTAGGGCAAAGGGAAGCGACCTTATAGCTTTATACTTCGACTTGCAAAAGGTGATGGCTTATCAAGACGAATTCAGTGATAGAATTATCCCTAGGAAATTTCATTCAAAATTACATGGTCCATACATTGAGAGATGCTATATAGAGACAAAATTCCACAATTTAAACAGTAAATGCATGCAACAATTAGCCCTAAAAATAACAAAATTCCCAATCCAATGTATATGACAAAGTAAAATAATAATAACATTAAAAACATGTACTTACATGTAATAGGACATACCAACCATCAATAATTTGACAATAGAAAACTCCAAGATAAGATAAACCAAATCCAAACATCAAAATTAATCCATGCTCCATTTCCTCCTTCAAGAAAAAGTGCAAAATTCTCTAAAGAGAAGAAAGATACAATCCAAAGTCATGATGAGAGAATGAACTCATCTCACTTGTATTTATACACTAATGAAGAGTTCAAATTAGTCTCCTAGGCCTAAATAAGCCCCAAAAATAAAATAATGTGCTAATAACCTAACATTTGGTGACAAGCCCACCAAACTAGCTCACAAATGAAACAATAAGCCTCTTAAGAGGTCAAATGATAAACAATACATGTCGCAAGGCTCTCCAAGAGGCCCAATGAGGTCCATAGGTGCCATAATGAAGAATAAGACCCTCAAAAGTGATGGACAATGGGTTGGCCCCTTGTTCTCCAAACAATAAACTTGGTGTGCTCCCAGTGGGTTTGGGGGCACAATAATAACCTCAACGGTCTCCAAATGAGTCGAACATGCCTGTAGATCATCTGTAAGGGTTCCGATGATGGTGTAGGTGATGCCACTTCATCCTACAAATCTTGGGTCAGCTGCCAAGTGCATGGTACATCTGTGGGGCTAGCTGGGCAAAGGTGAACCAAGTGCATCTTTCTCGCCCAATAGGTGAATCTTGAGAAATCTCTGAACATTCTCGGGGATCCATGGAGTGCTTTCTACTGCTATGGAGGCCCATGGCTCTCAACACACACCCTGCATGTGCCAATGTAGACCTCTGGAGGGTTAGGACCTCGTACAGGGAGACCAAACCCAAGATGGAGACCATCTGCAATCTTGCATAAGATCCAATGCGTTCCCTAGCCTTTGAGTACAACAACTCATTAGAGAAATCGAGTAAAAGAGCTTACAAACCATGGACCACAGGTAGGGACTTCATAATGGCTTGCCTTCCATAATGGGCTTTGGCATGTGCTAATGTCCCCAAGCTCCAAATGGGGTTAACCAAGTATCCTTTTAGGTGGTTTCTACTTTTAAAGGGGATAAATGTTCAAGGTACATCCTTTAAAAGGTGGTGGTATGTGATAGAGAGGCGAAAGAAGTAGGGGATGAGAAGGGGTAGCCCTGGGCCACATGCTGGGGTACAAGGGTAGCTAATAAAAGGGAAGCCCATACTTGGGTATATAATGTATAGGAAGGAGCAATCGTGGTACATGAGGTGCCTCGACCTTGATTTTTCCACCCTTCTTTATGCGCCTTTTGCCTTTTTATTATTTTTCTTTGATTAATTGCTCGGGGCTAAAGGGGTAAGAGCATGATGTGTGAGATATAGCAGTGGATACCCCCTTTTAAGGTAAAGTGGTTCATTGCCCACCAGGGGTTGAGACAATCAAGGGTTCCTATCTAATGAAGGAGGCTCATAGAACATGTAGGAACCAAGGTGATGGCCATGATGATGGAGTAGAGCTCATGTATTGGCTTTTGCCCACGTGTTAAATGTGTTTGTCTCGACCATCTTTTGCATTTTGTGGTACATTTTTCTGTTGAATGTGGCCAAATGTTTTTCTTTTCTTTTAGTTGTATCAACCTCTGCGACATATGTAATGATCCTAAATAGGAATACTAGTGATAACAAGCAAATAATACATGCAACAAATTAAAAAAACGAAATATTCAACAAACACCCATATTAAAGTTGCAAATGGAGAACTTCTGAGCCATTTTATTATATTTCTGCAAGTCAAATACAATAGATGATGGAATGTTGCACCTGGGCTTTTCTCAAGGGACAAACAGGACCAAACCCAGGTAGGAAAATGGCTGAGCTGAAGGCTGCACAGTTGTTGCACCAATCTGCATTGCGCTGCCAGAAAACTGCTGCTCTGCTGAAGTTAGAATGGCTGGAAGGTGCACTAAAACTGCCCAAAAATTTATATGCTTTTAACCCCGAACTCCTTGGCCAAAACCCAGAAAAACCCAGAAGGGATTTTAGCTGGTTTGGACTTCTAATTTTCGACCCCCTTGGAGCCTCACCTCAGCGCTAGCTGCCAATTTCGACTTGCTGGAAACTGCCTGTAAATCCACCTGGAAACTCCTCCAAAATGCTGATTTCACTTGTGCTATCCAATCCTTGACTCCCCGGATGATCTCTTGGCCCAACTCAGCTGCTCCCAAGTACCACGAAAATCTGTTGTGTGGCCTCTGTGCTGTCCCTCAGCCCAACAGTTCGAATTGTTGGAATGCTGGTTCAGCTGGCTGAAAGCTTCAGCGAAAATGCCTGTCCAATGCTGCTACCTCAGCTCCTTGACCTCCTGACAAGCTATGTGATCCCTGTTGGTCCAAAACTCCCTCTGCGTGATTCCTAGCTGCCCATAAATACGCACTCCCTTCTCTGCGCTGGTTGCTGATGTGTGTCACTGCCCCGGAACTCCTGAAAACTCCTGTAGAATAGCCTCCCTAGGGCGGGCACGGATGGTCCCCCGAAGTAGAGGTTGAATCTCCCGCGTGAGAGACTCGTGGCTAAACAGCCGGTAGACTCGCTAAACAACAGAGTGAATAGATGTGTGTTTGTTTGCAAATGTCAAAGATGAACCAAAATGAGAGCTGATCTCTCCTTATATCTCCTTGGGCCTCCTTAGCCTCATGTGGGCCCCTCCATCCATCCATTCGATTTCCCTCCAAGCATATCGAATGGCTAGTTCGAATTCCCCATGTGGGTGGCCCCCACATTCCACTAGCTGCCAAATAAAGTCGATTTGGCCCCTAAGTCCCTAAGTCGAAGTGTGGGGCCCTCTTCCTAAGTAAAAAATGTGCAAAATTGTGTAGCAGCACCCTGTTACTAATGTTTTTGAGAAGGGACATGACAACATCATTCCATGCCTGATCCAAGGTGTGGGCAAGGGGAAGGGGAGAACTAGCCCTACGTGGACCCAGTGGAGGAATGTGGACCCAAGTGGGAGAATTGATGAGTGGGGTAATAATGAGTGGAAAGGGGGGATTATATGCGGATAAGGGAGTGGGACCGCACAACCAAAATCAGTGTTTCCCGTGAAATACCATCTCTAAAGCCAAATGGTCAGTAAAAGAGATCCCACGGGACTAGAATCCAAGGTTAAAATCTAAAAGGGGTCTAGGGGACATGAGCACAGACCCAGCCCATTCTTTTCGCCGAATCCCCCCATAAATCCATGCCCATAAGTGTCTGTGATAAGAAAACTACAATACTCAATTATCAAATGACAAGGCATACCTTTAGGTTCGGGAGGCCCACCTTCAAACATACGATCATGGCAGATGGGTGAGGGACCACATTGCTGACTTAAGTGGCGGAGAAATGGCAAATGAGCTAGTTGGTGGCTGCAAGGGGTTGCTGGCTACTAGTTGAGGACCATCATAGATAATTTTTTTCTCCTACGGATACCACCCACAAAATGGTGGGTAATATCTGGCTCCAACTAGGACATTATCTCTCTCGAAGTGGACGAAGCTACTCGAACGAGAGGTCACAAGAACTCCAACAATCTCTTGGTTATCGTAGACATGTTACCTGCACACGTAATAGATGAAGAACACAGGGCAGCATGCTTTCACGGTGTCTCATGATCGCACATGCTTAATGTTAGGCCATAAAATCAACAAAAAATAAAATATGCAAAGATGCACGATTCTATCATGAGAAATATCATATGACGTTAGTTCTAATGCAAAAATCATCATGCAATGCATCCTACTCTACCATGCATATGATACAATGTCAAGTGGCCTCGGGATAATACTCCTTTAGGAGTTGTCCGTTTATGGGGAGGGGAACGAACTCTCCATCGGAGTTTCTAAATGGTATGAGTTTATTCCTGCCACATCACTTATCTTGAATGGACCTATCCAAAGGTTGTCCCACTTCTTGTGCATGTTAGGTTTTTCTCTTCTTTTGTCCCATAGGAGTACCAGATCACCGGGTTTGAATGCTTTGTGCTGGTTATGTTTAAAGGCGACTTTCATTTTATCATGACTACGACCAATTTGGTCAAAAGCTTTCCTTCTATTTTCATCATTTTCAATTATTTGATCGATTCGAGATTGTATGGTATCTTGTTGATCGAGGAAAACTTTCAGGCATTCAAGGATGGGTAACTGCATTTGGATAGGTAATTTGGCCTCAAAACCATAGACTAATTGGAATGGGCTAAAACCAGTGGAAGCTTTTACAGTTGTTCGGTCAGCCCATAGGGCATACTTGATCTTGCTATCCCAGTGCTTTTTATTGTTGCCGATAGTTCTTTTTGTTGAAGAAAGTGTAACTAGGTTCGGTCTTCATAAATTTAATTTTGATCTTTGTACTTGTAAAGGAAAAGAATTATTATTTTTGTCATTTATAAAAATGGGTTTCTTGCCCATTTGATAGGTCAAGCACATGTTTAAGTGCTTCTAGAAAGTCAAAGAGTCAATGTAATTATTGGAGACCCATGTGGGCATGTTACACTATGTAAATCTATATGTATTAGAGTCAAAGAAAGATGTCAAATGTGATCCTCCAAAGCAAAGACAAGTCTCCTCTCCAAGTCGGCTCAAAGAAATGAATTTGTGGTGCACTTAAGGACATGTCGGCCTCACTAGCTCAAGTCGGCCCAAATAGGAGGGACAAACTCCTATATATAGGGCAGTTCGACCTCACCAATAGACCATCAAGCTATCTCTGAAGTCAACGAGGAAGAGAGTCAAGGAGGTGTGAAGAAGAGCAAAAGGTTGCTTCTAGGCCAGCGAAGAAGAGAAGAAAGAAATCCAAATTTTGGGATTGTTTTAGGGCTCTTTTCTATCACATGTGCGAAGGAGAAAGGGCTCATTCTGCTGCCATATCAGATCTGCAATTGCAGTCATAAGAAGTAGCTCAGTTGGGCTAGAAGAGATCACCAATCAAAGTCTCCTCATCAAGCGAAGAAGGGGACACCTAAAGCGAAGGAAAGAAGCAAGTAAAAAGGTCTATTTCAAGCCCTAGATCAGCCACACGTGCGAAGAAATCAGATCTGTAGTAGGGTTAAGAGGATTAGCCTCTAACTCAGAGATATACCGGAAGAAGAGCCTCATTCTCTAGTCTAAGTATCAAGGAGAAGGAAGATTGCCAAGCAAGGTAGAGAAGGAAAGGAAGGCACCAAAGAAGAGGTCTCTAAGGAGACCTAGGGTTTCTGCAATTGTTGGAAAAAGAGTAAAGGAAAGTGCCATTAGTTGCTGGAAGAAGTGTGAAGGAAGAGATGAAGGTGCAGAGTAGAAGGAGGCATTGATTAAATGACAAAAATGAAGTTGCTAAATAGAGACCGTGTCTTGTGCTTGGAGGATCCACTGGTCAAGGCTCTAGGGTTTGGCATTTGTAAATTGAAGCTTCAGTAAGAGAAATTTGCAGAAGGTTTTTCCTCTCTAGGAGAGAGAGGTTTTACCCTGGCTGAGAGCCAATATCTTGTGTTCTTGTCTCTTTTGTTTTGGTAACTGTTTTGATGAAGTAAGAGAACACACACTAATAATAATAAGGGAAGATTGTGCTAACAAGAAAAAGTAAAAGACTAAAAGTACCTCAAAATAATTATCATTGTCAGAAAAATCTCACTATAACCTAGATGCCCTAGATTCTTCAACACTTTTGATAATTTTTATGAGGTTTTTGTTGCTTGACTCAACCTATCCATTTTCTTGAGGGTAATAGTTAGAAGTATGTGATAAGATTATGTTGTACTTGTTACACAGGGATGTCAATGCCATGGAGTCAAAAGCTTTGAAGTTTGGAATTATCAATGACAATCTTGGCAGGAACACCAAACCTGGTAATAATTTTATCCTCAAGGAAATCAATAACTACTTGGTCAATTGCCTTCTTGGTTGGTATCACTTCAACCCACTTGGTGAAATAGTCAGTTTTTGTGAGGATCCATCTATGCACATTGATAGAATTGTCTTTGAATTCACCGATAAAATCTAAACCCCATTGTTGGAAAGGTGCATCAATAACAACGTTTTTCAATGGCATAGCTGCAAGGTGCTGCTTCCTAGCGAATAGTTGGCAAGGTTGGCATCGTTTTACGAAGTTGAGGGTGTTAACAAAAATGGTGGGCCAGTAATAACCTGCCCTCAAAATCTTATGAGTAGTGGTTTGGGCGACATAATGTCCACCGCAAAAACCAGTGTGGAATTCATTCATCAATTTTTTAGACTCTTCCTTGCTAACGCATCAGAGGATCACCCCATTGGGACTCATTCATCCAAGGCCATCTTGGGTCAAGCAAAACTTGGATGCTTTTAGTCTCAAGGCTCTTCTCTTATGATCAACGAGGTGGGGCAGATAGATTGCGTAAATAATAAACAATGTCCATGTACCAGTCATCGTTTTCGAGCTCAGTGGATGTAGCGCATAACTGCTCCTCTTCTGTAATGGCTTTGTTGTTACTTTCGGTAAGCATTTCAGCCAAGCCTTGCCCCTTGATGACCTTCTTAGGGCAGATATTGAGATCATATTCTTGGGTTTTGGACACCCATTTTCTTCTTGGATCCCTTCTTCCTATTTGGACACTTGGTGGAGTAGTGCCCAAACTGATGACAAGAGAAGCACTTCACTTTGCTGAGATCTTTCTTCTTCTTGCCTCCTGAACTGGACTCAGCCCCTCTTGGATTTTTCTTGCCCTTGGCCTTGCCCCCTTTGCCAGCTAGGGCAAAGTTTTCTTCTTCCTCAGTCTTTGCATGAGACCCAGATTTAGCTTGCTTCTAGATCTCCTCTTGCACACAAAATTTCCATAGCCGTTCCTATTTTGGCATCTTTTCTCTGCCACTCACTGCATCAATGAAGTTTTCCCATGACTTGGGAAAGCCCAATAGTGCAAAACTAACAAGGTCTCTGTCCGAGACTGTCTCCCCAACCCCAACTAACTCGTCCTTCACTTGGGTGAATCTGGTTAGGTAAGAAATCACAGACTTAGACTTAGTCATCTTGATATTTTTGAGTTTATCTCCGAGTACCAACTTCCTAGCCTCACTTGTACCTCGGTACAACTCTAAGATAGTTGTCCACATGGCTTGAGCTGTCTTCTTACTAGAAAGGTGAGCTATGATATTATCCTTGACTCCTTCAAGGATTATTCTTCTGGCCTTTGCATCCTTATTATGTTGGGCTAGTTGCTAAAGATCTGCTGATGTGGCTTTTGGACACTCCACAAATTCCCAAACTTCGTGCTCCTCCAAAACCATACCAATCTTCTCCTTCCAAGAACAGAAATTTGAGGCCCCATCAAGGCAGTGCTTAAATCTTAGCCCCAAATATGCTATTCTGCAAGTTCGAACTGCTCAGAATCCCTTGCATAGAGTCTGAAGTGAACTGCGCCCCTTTCTTGCGTCTTTCGCTTGCATTTGAGGAAAATAACTCTCTCTCTGGTCTTCAATCAAAGATTGGCTTTGATACCATGTTAACTTTCTAATACCCAACTGCTAATTAATAAAAAATCTGAGATGGGGAAACTGAAGACTAAACTCCAGACTCTTTTACTAAATATGCTAAGTATTCTAACAAACAATAAGAATGGAAAAAATAAAATCACGAAGACATAAGCACATAATAAACAATACACTAGAAATTATCCAGGAAACCCCAACTAGGGAAAACCTGCCAACTTGTGTGTTCTATTATTCCGCTCAACAAAAATTGATTACAAGGTATTGGGAAAAATTCCCTCACAATTTATTGATCCTCGAGCCGCTGATTTGTGCACCCTTGATCAACTCGGCGTTTCTCATGCACCATTGTACGGATTGTATAGGTTAAGATTGCCTCTCTACGCAAGCCAACTTGGCCTTGGAAGTGATGCGCTCTGGCTCTAGAAGTCTCTTGAGGCTATTTGGCCTCTCTCTCTGCCTTCACATGCTGATCTGGAAACTCCTTTGCTGGGCTCAAACACACATGTTTCTCTAGTGCATAATCATGTGATTACCATATCTGTGGCCTTCCTCTTTATAGAATTGAACTCACTCCTCAACTCAAGTGAACTGGCTCCTTGAACTCAAGTCAAACTGGCTCCTTGAACTCAAGTCAAACTTCCTCACACTGAACTCAAGTCGAACTGAGATCAAATCTCCATGCATGGCCGAGTTTGATTAACTATTTTTGACTATAGGAAAATTAGAGAATTTTCTTAAGTCAAAACTAAGAGAAATTATAACTGAGCCTTAGCTTCACTCGTGGGTTCCACTGCCAAATTTAGCACGTTTCTAAATTTAGCAGTACCCTTCCATCTCTAACTTCAATCGACACCTTAGCCATGATGTGGACATTCCTTCTAGTTCTGGTAGAAGCTGAATCCTAAATCAAGTCCTCCACAACCTCTCTTCTTTTATTCACCTTCCTTTGATCTCTCATCTAAGGCATCAATTTGATTTATCCTTGGTTCTTGATATATTCCTTCCTCTAAATCTCATGGGAATTAGGCAACTCTATTCTTGAGCTCTCCAATTTAACTATTTCTTCTAGCCCCTAAATCAATTGGCAATGATCACAAACTAGTACTTTGGTTCCCAATGTTTGGAATAAATCAGGACCTGTTTTAGCTAGTAAATTGGTAGCACCATTCCTTTCCCCCCTGCAGTATCTAAAGGAGATAAATGAGAAGGAATTCAAAAGTTCTGTAGCCTCTGAAATGAAGGAATTTAATCTCCAATTCGGTGTGGAACTTGTTATCACTCAGACATATCCTCTTGGCTGTGAAAGAGGAAGTCCTAAGGTAACCTTTTCAAACCAAGCTTGTAGATTGAAGGCTAGCCCCTTCAATCGAGAGAGGGTTCTCTTTGACAGTGTAATCAGTAAGCTTAGCAACTGGCTGTATCTTCAAACAATGGCTAGATCTTTGATAGGTTTTTGGATTTTGAGTGTAGTGGTTTGGTAGGGCTGAATAAATATCAACTATTGGGTAATGGAGTGAAATCGAAGTGTTTATAAAGATTATCAGTGACTGATAAAATGCTCCAGGAAACAAAGGCAAGGTAAATGATGTCTATCTGTGAATATTATCGTTGCATTATGAAAGTGGAAAAAAGGATTAACAATCTATCACATTTGAAGCATCTAACAATGGATGAATTTCAAATGTAACTTTAGAGGAAAATTGTGAGTATTTAACTTTATGAAATGGAGCATCTAACAAAGGATGAGTTCCACAACATTTACTTTCAGTTTAAATACTTAGAATATTTACACATAAATGAACAACTGAGAAGGGAATCACATACACATGAGAAAGGAGACAAACTTCAAAACATCATCGTCATGAATCTCTGGTATGAAAGCACTCTGTACTTTTTCACTTGATATAATTAATACTCGGAAAAGATTACAAAATAGAGCAATAGTTTCTTCTCCAAAACTTGAAAATCCATTATTTTTTCCTTCTTTTTCATTCATTATATGGGAAAATTTTTAAAATACATAAATCTGAGATCCACAATGTTTGGGAAAGTATTAATTACAATAACCATCAAGATCCAAAAGAAATGGATCTGAAAAACCTCTTCACCCATCTTTAGTCTGATCCCCAAGTCGAATTTGATGAGGTGGCCTTCAACTGTTGACTTGGCATTTTTATAGGAAACAAAATTTCGAAAAATCTGGCAAATTTCTGAAAAATAGGCTTTAAAGAGGCATTTGGATCTCCCAAACTGTGATAATTGTATAAAAACCAAAAGAGGTTTTTTTAAATCTGCTCATTCCCCACAAAAACCTCTTTCAGATTTGGAAATTCATCTTCATCTTCTTGAAAACCGCACCCAAAGTGGATGACTAAAACAATAAATAATTAAATATTTAAATCCTAAAAAATAGGCTGCAAATATTCCTTTGTATCCTTCAAACCATGCTTGCTGGGTAAAAATTGAGAGAGGCTTTTTTAAACTAGTTTGTAGCCAACAAAAATCTTTTTTGGTTTTTACAAATTCATCTCCATATGTTCGGAAACTACATTTGAAAATAGTGACTAAAATAGGAAAATAATATAATTACAAAATCTGGAAAAATAGGCCTCAAATATTTGTCTATAATTTCCAAACCATGATATCTGGGTAAAATCTGAGGGAGGTTTTTGTAAATCATTCCGTTCCCAACAAAAACCTCTTTTCGTATTTTGAAATTCAGAACCACTTGTTTGAAATTTGTGTTTGAACATAGTGACTGAAACAGGAAAAATGCTGGGAACTGCCATTTTAGGGCAGAGAACCGTTTTAGGGTTTAATTTAAAATCTCTCTTTTAGGTTTGAAAACTCTGCCAAATGTCACATCAAGGTTTAATAAGGGTAAAGCTTCTTGAAAAATGGTTTGGGCACTTGAAAATCAGTTTGGAAACTCATATTTTCAAAATTTTGTAGCGCGCTATGAATTTTTTTTGTAGCGCTAGCTGTAAGCATTCGATAGGCTCTGATTTGCTGCAAAACTTAGATTTAAATTAAATATATTCTTTTGAAATATTTCTAAGCTTTATGTCACCCTTCCATTAAAATTTTCATAGGTCATTACATAACCTCTTGCACAATGAACTGATAATCATAACCTTTGGACCTTTAGGAAAGGTACAAACTTGGTGCTAACAGAACCTTGAGTCACCCCTTTGATAATGGTGCTGTACCCCCTTCCTCTTAAAGATTAGAAATTCCCAACTCCTTGGTGATCTTCAATCCCTTAATCACAGCCTCCTCCTCTACTATGTTATTTGAATTATTTTTCAAGGTCAGTGCATAAAAACGCCGGAATCTACCAGCTTATTCCTATTCAGACCTGAATCTTGTGCTTTTCCAGGATTGCCTTTCGAGGTTTCATCAAATTTCAGCTTCAGAAAATCTTCAGTGGAGGAGGGAGGGGTTCATTTTAATTTAGCATGCTTATTCTTTGTTATACCTTGCCCCCTTATCAGGCTTGGTATCTCTTCTTCCTTAACTTCTCTTGAACTGCATGATTTACATGTTCTATTTCCCTATCCTGATATTATATATTTTAAGTTTTTGCATCAAAAGTAATATTACCTCCTTAAGCATGTGTCTTCTGACTAGTGATTGACATGTTTTGTTTGTTGACTCTGAGAGCAAAACCACTTTCTTGTAATCAATGTCCATTATTTATGTTGTCAGTGTTTAGTAGTTTACCCATTAAACTGTGCTTTTGTAGAGACGAGTTTAAAAATAATTACAGTAAGACCTATGGATCAATGTTTCTATTGTGTTGTGACAGTTGCAAGATTTGCTGGAAGATATGTTTGACTCTGCAATTGAAGTTGACACTGCAAACTTGAAGTTACAAATAAATTTCCATATAACACGTGAGAAATCACCTGCGAGTTTAGGTGGAATTGAGCTCTCGTCAGTATTAACTGCAATGGATGTAAGTTATCCCATCTTTATTCTCTTATTTGAGTAACATTTTCCACATGTATTTCATCTTCATATATTTAGTTCTTGGGTTGCAATGTGGATACAGTTTTTTTCTTGGTCTAATAATTTCTGTTGGGTTTTGCATGTTAATATTGTTGATATAATTATTACTGACTTATATGCTGTCCTACTTCTTGCAAAATGATTATTCTCCTTTCACTGTAAATTTTCCCACACTTCATTTAAACTCCTTTTCTTAAAAAATTTAAAGCTCATATGAAATAGCACATATATCAAAAGTCAAATAAGAAAGAATGTAGTTAGATACTCTAATGGATCACTGGCCCTTTCAAATTGGTTCATTCAAGATCCATTGGCCCTCTGTTTATTAATACTTTACCCAAATGATGGTACATGTTAGGCATACATGGCATCCAATAAATGCTTTTCTAGTACTGCTACTATCTATCTGGAGGTGAAATCTAAAATATTATAGCACATACTTATGTGTCCTTAAACACCAAGTTGAAGCTGCAAACTAATGGTCGTTCTGTAGAAGGCTGCCCCAGTGGTGGCTTGTGATGACAACTTATAAAGGGGTCACCTCTCATGATGCAGACATGTTAACCCATGTCTTGGAGAGGAGTATGAAACATGATCAAGCACAATTTTACTATATACCACATCATCCTCTCTGTCATGTTCATTAAAACATAAAAGAAAAGAGATGAGGACTTGTCTATGTGCCATGTTGACCTTACTCTTTCCAATGGTCAGCTTTTAGGATTTTTATTGAGATAGTCCTTAAATGGCCAGCTATTATGATGGTCATTGAGATGGTCCTCAAATACAACATTGGTTTTCAATTGATCAATTTGGAGCTAGATTAGTGATTGCTCTATTCCAGCAGGTTTTGTGGTTCTCATTCCATTTGAATACTAACTTATCTGCTTGGTCTGAAAGGAGATATATAACTATACAATCTGCATTCTTCTTTGGAGGTTCATTTGGTCCTGAGCCAAAAGGGTGTGCACACAGCTGTAGGAAGGCTGAAATGGGCTAGAGCACCGTCTCCATCTCAGGAATCTGCAGCGCAGGAACAGTGTTAAAATTGGCAACTAGGGCCAAACTCCATGTGGATCACCTTATTTATGGCTTATGATATTTTTCCTAGAGTCCTCTCATCGAGAGGTGTAGGATTGATCTAAAGATCATCCGATTCCAATAAGTATTTATGGAGATATGAATTTATTTTGATTATGGACAAATTGTCAAGGTCGGCCAGCAAACTTATGTAGGCTCAGAATTCCAACAGTTACGTCTATTCATCCTCAACGTTTGCATATAAATACAAGGAGAATTCTCTTCATTTGGACAATTCATTCACTCGTCTTCTCTCTCTCTCCTACGCATAAAAGGAGCCTCTCTCTCTCTCACACGTGTGGCTGAAAGGAAGACGTCCTAGGGCCTTAGTCACCGGATACGGCGTATTTAATCCATAAAATTCGAAGTTCGCCGTATTTCAAGCTCATTCGAATTTGTTCGTTCCAGTTCGCCGTATTTCATGCCATATTCGAATTTCATGGCGTATTCGAATTTCTGTCGATTAAATTCGCCATTAAAATCGTTGAAATTTGTTTAGATGCGTTAAAATTCGTTTTTTTCGCGCCGCGGGTATGGGTGTTGCTGTTTTAGCTTAGGTTTCCGTTTCATTGGTTTCGTTGTTGTTTTCATTGCCGCCGCAGACGCACGACAGAGACTACAGTCTACAAGACACTGAGACAGAGACTACGACGGGCTCGGGTTTCGTTGACGGTTGTTTACGTTTTCATTGCCGCCGCAGACGCCATAGACTCTACACCTTGAAGGCTTAACAAAAACATATAATATATTTTTTAATATAACCCACTTTCGTTTTCCTCATATTCTCAATAATATATAATGATGATTATATAATTAAATAATTATATTCATCAAGTTATTATTTTTTAAAATTATATATTTAATTTTACTAAATACGTTATGTATATTTTAATAGTTTTATCATTATAATAAGTATATGACAATCAAATCCATTTTACCTGAAACCACGATTTATGATTTTTTCTCTCCATTTATGATTTAATATATTTTTAATAATTTTCCCTGTAACATTTAAGATAACATAATGAATTCCTAGAATATTTATTTGAATTATATATCATTTAATTCAAAATTATTATTATTCATTTTAAACCTGTATGAATCTAAATGTATTGTAATGCTCAATATATTATTTGTTATTTATTGAGGAGTAAATTCTAAGTAGAAGTAGTAATTTTGAATATAAAGTATTGTAAAAGATTAGTATAAGATATAAACTAATAGTATATTTGACATTTTTTAATTTGGAATATAAAAACATTTAATATTGAAGTAAGAGGCATACAATTTCTATATGTCGAATTTTATCGACAAAATTTGAGTTGCCGAACTTTATTCGAATTTCAAGGTCCTCGAACTCGAACTCGAACCTGGTGACTTAGCCTAGGGCAAGGAAGACGCAGAAAGGATGCTAGGGCAGTAGGTCATCTCTTTGACCAACGTCGACCAAGCGTTGACCTTCTAGAAGTGCAGATTGGGTGTGGTTGCCTCTCCTAGGCAAGCCACAATTTTTGGCACAAAAATCGAGGTGATCTGACCTCTGGTTTGACCAATGTTGACTGCCCTAGTTTAGGGCCGTAGTTGACTTCAGAAATCTGCAAATTGACTGAACTTTTGGCGCTGTTTCTTTAGGCTGTTCGAGGACAAGTTGACCGGAAATTGGCCAAGTATTTTTGAGGTCAATTTCAACTAGTTTGACCAAGTTTGACTTTTCTGATCTAGGGTTTGCTGCTGCTGATATAAAATTACAGAATTTAGATTTTGTACTATTTCTCTCTGCTGAACTATTGAAGATAAAAGAAGATTTGATCAAAGGGTTTCCCCGCATTGGGGTTTGTCCCTGGCTAGCCGCCAGATCTTGTGTCATTTGTCTTGGCTTGTTTTTTGTTGATCATTTAATATTCTATCTGCACTTGACTTAATATATATGTGATTGCTAATCTGTGGCTAATAAGAAGAAAAATAAGTAAACTGCTCTAAGCATAAAACATACCATAATTTAACATGGTATTAGAGCTGAGGTGAAGACAAAGCCCAAGCAAGAGCAAGAGCAATTACCGAAGAGAAGGTTGGCAAGGCTATCTTAAAGAAATCATGGGGTCCTCAACGCACTTCCCTGCTGAAGGCAAACTCTGTGAGAAATCTGACTATCGCGGATGGAAGATGTCTCTCGATCTAACATTAGAAGAGTAGGAAGTGTTGGACCATGTGAGAGGCGAGATTGTTGAGCCTCCATCAAATGCATCCGCTGCTGCTAGGAACAAATGGACCAAGGGAGAAGTCAAAGCAAGGAAGATCATCCGGGACTCTATCGACAAGCGCTTGGTGGCCTATGTTTCCGAGCTGAACACCTCCAAGGAAATCTATGATAGACTGGTGAGTTTATTTAAAGTTAATGATGCAAATCAAGTCTTGTTTCTTAGAAATAAGCTGAAGGAAATTAAGAAGGGCAAAGATGAGAGTATGCAAGCATATTTCTTAAGGATCACCGAGATCAAGAACGATCTCCTATCTATTGGGGAAGTAATTCCTGACAGGGAAATGACACTCACAACTCTTGGAGGACTGCCATCTGAATGGTATATATTCAGGACTACTCTTCTCAACAATAACGTAATTCCTGGATTTGAGGAATTAATGGCTAGATGCATTCAAGAAGAAATGAGGATGGAAGAGCAAGAAATGCCTATACTTAAAGGTCATCCTTCTGCCTTTCCTTCTCATACTAAAAGAAGAAACAAGTCCAGGGCTAAATTCAAAGAAAAGGCTAGACCAAAGGGTGGAAGAAAAGGACGATGTTACAATTGCAATAAAATGGGTCACTATGCAAGGGAGTGCCCTGATAAAAGGGACTCACACTGGGACGATGATCAAAATCCCTCTCAAGGCAATCAAAGGAATGGCAGGTCAAATGGCAGAGGTAAAAGAAGTGCCAGAAATCAAGGAAGAGGACAACCATTCAAGAAGGCAAAAAATTCCAGGTATGAATCTAACACTGTTAACAATAAGCAAGATGAATATTATCTACCAGCAACTCTATCTACTACTGCTTCGTTGGACTCGTTGGGAAATTGGCTTATAGATAGTGGTGCCTCAAGGCACTTCACTGGTTACAAAGAAGCTCTCTATAATCTGATAGAGAAGGAAACCAACCTGGAAATTGTTCTTGGAGATAATTCAAAATATCCGGTGAAAGGCGTAGGAAATGTCATTCTCCAATTGAATTAGGGTAATACCATCCACTTACAAGATGTATTATATGTGCCTGATCTCAAAAAGAAGCTGATGTCCATTTTGGCAATGGAAGATAAAGGCTACAAAGTGGCCTTCAACGATGGCAAGGTACATGTATGGAAAAAGAACTTTAAAGATGCTTTTACTCTTGGGTTTCGAGTTGATTAATTATATCAGGTCAGAGGAAGTCCGCTGGGTGTCATGTCTTGTGACACATCTCTTCAATTCGAACTATGGCATCAGAGGTTTGCTCACCTTCATTATAAAGCTCTACCCGATGTAAGGAAAATGGTGACCGGGATGCTCAAGTTCAGATTAGAGCAAGAAGGTGTATGTCCAGGATGTGCCGAAAGAAAGCTCAAAAGGGGACCATTCCCCTCAAGCCAAAGCAAGACCTCTGATATATTGTAGTTTGTTCACTCAGACATATGCGATATGATGCCTGTGAACTCCTTGGGATGATCACTTTTACAGATGATTATTCTCGCAAGACTTGGATATACTTCTTGAAAAAGAAGGATGAAGTGTTCTCTTGGTTTCGGCACTTCAAAGCCTTGACCGAGAATTAAACCGAAAAGAAGATCAAGATCTTAAGGACTGATAATGGGACTGAATATGAATCCAATGAGTTTCATGACTTTTGCAAAGAGGCTGGCATTAAGAGGGAGACTACTACACCATATACTCTTGCGCAGAATGGTGTGGCGGAAAGGAAGAATCATACAATTATGGACGCTGTTCGTGCTATGCTCCATGATCAAAGACTTCCGAAGTTTCTATGGGCCGAAGCTGCAAATACCGTCGTATATGTACAAAACCGATGCCCTCATCAAGCATTGGGTTCTAAGACCCCCGAAGAAATGTTCATTGGTAAGAAGCCTGACGTATCTCATTTTAGAATTTTTGGAAGCCCTGTATATTTTCATGTGCCTAAAGAAAAAAGGAATAAATTGGGTGCATCTGGAAAGAAAGGAATCTTCGTGGGCTATAGCGAAAATACTAAGGGCTATAGAATCTATGTAGCTGGTCAAAGGGAAGTCTAGATTAGTCATGATGTCACCTTTGATGAAGATATGGCTCTTAGCAAGGTAGACAATCTTCCTACTTTAAGGGGATCTAAAGAAGCTGACACCAGGGAACCGAAGGAAAAGGAAGATGAGACGATGCTCGATGTGGAAGAACCTATGGATCCTATTGATCCTCCTCCGCAAGAGCCTTCCTCTTCTAGGAAGAGGCCTTCATGGCTTAGAGGGACACTTGATGATGCTGAAGGACACATTGCACCTCGAGGAACCTTTCGTGAAAGTAAGAAGCCGAATAGGTATCAGGGATAGCTGACCATCATGAGCACGATCATCCAAAATGAGCCTTCGTCATTCACAGATGCCGTCAAGCATCAAGTATGGAAGGATGCTATGACCAAGGAATATGAGTCCATTATGAAAAACGATGTTTGGGATGTGGTCCCCAGACCCCAGGACAAAGCAGTTGTCACTTCAAAATGGCTTTACAAGATAAAGCATGCAGTTGATGGAAGTGCGGAAAAGTATAAGGCTTGTTTTGTCGCTCGTGGCTTCTCCCAGAAGGAAGGTTTAGACTATGACGAGATATTTGCACCTGTTGCCCGATATACCACCATTCGCTCGATCATAGCCCTTGCTGCTTCGCAAGGATGGAACCTACATCAGATGGATGTCAAGACTGTGTTCTTACATGGTTCAATCAAAGAGGAGGTCTATGTGGATCAACCCGAAGAATTTGACATTTATGATCGAGAATCTCATGTGTGCAGGTTGAAGAAGGCCCTCTATGGGCTAAAGCAAGCACCCCTAGCATGGTATGAGAGGATAGATAGCTACTTGATGAAGTTGGGATTCACTAGGAGTGAAGCCGACCCTAACCCTTACTTTAAGGTTATAGATGACAAGCCTCTCATACTGGTGCTATATGTTGATGACCTCTTTCTAATAGGTGCAGACCCTCTCATTCACGAATGTAAGAGGGATCTGGCTTCTGATTTTGAGATGAAAGACCTAGGACTTATGCACTATTTCCTTGGACTGGAAGTCTGGCAGAAACCAGGGGAGATTTTACTATCTCAAGGAAAATACGTGGTGAAGATATTGGAGAGGTTCGGCATGGTGGAGTGCAAACTTGTAACTACCCCGATGGAGCTTGACTTCAAGAAGTTAAGCGGTAGTGCTGCCGGACTTGTTTTACGAAATGCTACCGAGTATCGTCAACTCGTCGGAGCATTAATGTTCTTGGTGAACTCCCATCCGGATATATGCTTTGTAGTCAACACATTGAGTCAACATATGGTTGAGCCTCACCACTCACATTGGATTGGTGCCAAGAATCTGTTGAGATATCTTCGTGGCACAATCACTCATGGGTTGAGATACACTACCGGAGATGTGAGACTACTTGGGTATACTGATGCTGATTGGGCAGGCAGTGTGGTGGACTGGAAGAGCACTTCTGGGTGCTATTTCTCTTTGGGATCTGCCTCAATATCTTGGATGAGTAGGAAGCAGAAGTCGGTGGCTTTGAGCACCGCCGAGGCAGAGTACATTGTTGCTAGCATGGCCTCCTGTGAGGCAGTCTGGTTGCGAAAGCTCTTCAGTGAGCTGTTTGGATTTACATTGGATACCACCGTGATTCTGTGTGACAACCAGAGCGGGATCTGTTTATCAGAGAATCCCATATTTCATGATCGCTCCAAGCATATCGATATCAGGTACCACTATATTCGAGATATGGTGCAGCGAGGAGCAATAAGGCTCCAACATATCGGTACAGATGAACAGGTCGCCGACATTTTGACAAAGCCCCTAGGAAAGGTCAAATTCCTGACTTTCCGAGAACGACTTGGTGTCGTTCAGAGACCCTCTTATGAGGGTCGAGTATGATGTATTGAGCTCTGGGAGCTCTAGGGGGGCGCGGGGTACTTCTTGGAGCGACATGTGACCATAGGGCGACTCACCATCCCCTGGTGGTGCACTATGTACAGGGTAAAGGTTCAACCTTCCCCTGTGACACCCCATGGCGACTGTGGAATAGGATGATTAGTTCTCTTATGGGCCAGGATGATTCGTTCTCCGTGGCGACTGTGGAACAGGATGATTAGTTCTCCTGTAGGCCAGGATGATTAGTTCTCCGTGGCATCCATTGGACATGATGATTCGTTCTCCTGTGGACAGGATGATTAGTTCTCCTATCGAGGCATCCTACCCATGCAGTCTAGGACTCATGGGAAGTACCTCTCATCTGATCAATGAGTAGGGAAATGAGGATAGGGACCATAGTAGTACTATCGATGGATGCATCACTGTATCTATCGTACTCCCTATGCTAGGATGACCTCCATTAATCTGGGATCAATGATACTGATCTGGGATTAGTGAGAGTGGTTCACACTCTGAGACTGACTTCGGGTCAGTGGAGGATGGTATGATACATCCTCGATCATTTCTTCTTCTTCATAGTTCGAGCAGAGCAGAGTAGAATAGAGCAAAGTAGAGCAGAGCAGAGTGGGGTCAAGCTGTACAGGACAGTGCATTTGATGGACGGATAGCAGTGACGGTCTGACAGATTACAGATGAAGTTCTCCCTAGTTGAGAGGGAGTGTTAAAATTGGCAACTAGGGCCAAACTCCGCTTCCTTCAAGGTGTCTTGAAGCCACTTGGGCCTCCTCTTCCCTGAAGAAGCTTCCCCATAGGGAACCTCATCCTCTGCCCCCTAGTCTGGTGAACTTGAAGGTCTGCTAACTGAACCTGGTGTGCCTATACCAACACCTGTCCTCGAAGAACTTGTACTGGCACCTGTGGTCAACTGAAGTACCATGTGAACTCTGTACCAGTGGACTCCCTAAAGAAGTGCTTAGTGAACTCGCCACTAGTGCCCCAGATGTGACATCACTAACACTAAAGTACCTCCTGTACCAGTCGATCTAGAACCCTGAGGTCCTGCTCCCTGGACCTGACCTCCTTGCTGAGGAGAAGTCTGTGACTCTCTCTCATCATACTCCCGTGATCTCCAATAAGCCCTCTCCTCCTCAAACTTCACATCCTCCTAATCACCACTCTCCGTTTAGAAGGAATGAATACCCGATAGGCCTTCGAAGTCTCGCTGTAACCCATAAAGATACCCTTCTCTGCCATGGGATCCAACTTCGTCGTCTGCTCCTTGGGGATATAAGAATATGTGAGACATACAAAGATACGAAGATATCCCACATGAGGCTTCTCTTTAGTGAAAGGTCTTTCGGAGTCATATTCCCAAATACTCTGTGAGGACTCCCATTCTGAAGATAAACAATAGTGTTGCAGGCCTCAACCCACAAAAACAAAGGCAACCCCTGATTATGAATCATCTCTCTAGCAGCCCTAACAATAGATCTGTTCTTCCTTTCAGACACCCCATTCTACTGGGGGCTGTAAGGAACCGTGAACTCTCTGCTAATGCCCTCCTGTGCACAAAAGTCAGAAAACCCACCATCGGTGTACTCACCACCATTGTCTAACCTCAAGACCCGAATCTTCTTACCTGTCTACATTTCCACAAGAGCTTTGAACTCTTTAAAGCAACTAAAGGCCTCACCCTTGGTCTTCAGGAAATATATCCAAATACCTGTAGATCTGCTATTGCTTACTGGGAATGAGAACTTGGTGAACTTTCCCAAAGCATACCCTTTGCAGACCTCATAATGCTTGACACTGAAGTCCGGAACTCTAGTAGTGATCTCCCTCAGTACTCTGAAAGCTCCATGATGCATATGCGCCATCCTCCGGTGCCATAACTCGCACAAGTGTCTACTGCTAGTGGTACTAGTGTGAGTGCTACCAGATGTTCTACTCACCAATGCTCCTGCGGACTGAAAAATGAACCTGTATAGTTTTCTAGAGCAGACTTCCATCACTTTGACCGAAGTGATGGAAGCTCCCCTGGGATGCATTAATACCTGCCGTCCTAAGAAAGTGACGTCAAACCCCTTCTCTTCCATAGTAGACACTGAAATCAAGTTCTTCTTCATCCCCAAAACATACAAAACATCCATGACTTTCAAAGGAGGAAAAGACTCCCTCTCAAAGGTCACAGTCCCCACACCAAAAACTCTCACAGTGCGGTCATCTCCTAGTACAATCTCAATATCAAGTGCCCTCTTTGCAAGCTTTGAAAAGAACTCCCGTGCACCTGTCATATGGCAGGAAGCCCCGTTGTCCTTGTACCACACATCGGATGATGTACTCCTACTAGATGTAGAAGTAATAAATGCAAAGTCCTGGTCAAACTGTGAAGCAAATTGTTGCACCTCTGTTGAAGCTGCAGTACCCTTCTTCCCCTTGTTCTTCCTCTCAGGACACATAGCAGCGTAGTGCCCCATCTTCTAACATGCCCAACATTTGACTTTGGACATATCCGTATCTTTCTTCTTCTTCTTCTTCTCCTTTCCCTTAGCCCCATCTGATGAGGCCCCTTTCTTGGCCTTCCCTTTGTTCTTCCCCTTGGCTGTCAAGGCTACATCCTCCTCATCTGCTATCTTCACCCCACCACTGTCAGTCTTCTGTATCTCATGCTGCACACAATCATCCCAGAATCTATGCCAATTGGGAAGATTCTCCCTAGAGGTAACAACATCTCCAAAGACCTTCCAAGACTTAGGAAGTCCCGCTACAACTATCCTGACTAACTCTGTGGGTGCAACTACCTCCAATAGCAGTCAAATCATCACTTATCTGTTTGACCCTGCCAAGATAATGAACTACACTTTCAGACTTTGTCATCCTGATGTTCTTCAATTGTTCTTTGAGTACCATCTTACTGCTCTCATTGGTACTCTGATAGAGAGTGGTTGGAGCTGTCCATATCTGATTTGCATATGTGTTTCCTCTCACTTGAAGAACCACATGATCCTTCAAACTGTCCATCAAAATCTTTTTGTCTTTGCATTATTTTTTGTGAATTCAACATGTTCATCTGCAGCGGTGGGAGGTACAACTACTTGCCGCACTATCTCCCAAACTGCTGCCTCCTCAAACACTGTCTGAATTCTGTCCTTCCAAACGGCATAGTTGGATATCCCATCCAGTCTGTCCTCTATCCTTAAGAACATGGCCATGACTGCTGTCCAAAATTTACAAAACCAAGAAAATGGAGAAATGAACTTTCCAGCACACCTTGCTGTCCCAAAAGTTCAGTCTGTGTGAAATTTCACCTTGCTGTCCCAAAATATCAGTTCGCTGTCCAAAAATTCAATTTGTTGTCCAAACCACTATTTGCTGTCCCAAACTATTGTCTGCTGTTCAAACTGCAATTTTCAGCCTATAGCTCTAATACTATATTGAAATTTGATGACTAAAAATAGTTTCCTGCAATCCCAACCCGGTTTTAGTTTCACCTTATCACTCCCATTCAGTGAAATGCCCTTTCCCATAAACATACATTCAACATATAGAATTCTAGAAATGAAATTTTCAGATTAAAACACATGGGACTGTCAACGCATGTTGAAATAAATATGGACATAAATAGAACAACAACACACATAAAAATACACAGATTTTTTTTCAACTTAGACCTAGGCAAAACCCTTTCAATCTTCTCGGGGGAAAACCTATTAGAGAGCTCTTCAAATTTATTTCTCTTTCAAGTTCAGGGAAAAAACATTTGCAGACAAAACAAAACAGCAAAATACAACTTATCTCTTTAGCGCAAAACTCCTTGAAAACTGTGCCCACTTTGCCTCGATTTCTGTGCCCACTTGAAGTTGAAAATATGTACTGTATAGATACGACTGTACTGATTGTACTGTATGGATTCGTATGGATTGTACGGAATCCCGTACCACTATATAGACTGTACTTTTTTTTTCCATTGTTTTTTCAAAAACTTCTCTCGAACAACATGCAGCTCACATCATTAAATGTTGTTCGTACTGTACCCTCTGTTGTCTTCTATGCCTTGATTTCCGTGCCCATCTTTGCCCAGAAATCACTCCTTCAACTTGTTGCAACAAATTTCTCTTTCAAAACTTTTCTTCAGCTCTCAACCTCTTTTCTCCAATCTGCTCATGAAGAATGAATGTAGTCTCTCTTTTCTTTTTCCTCTTTTGTTTCCCTAAAAGACTTTTGGGCAATCCTAATATCTAATGGCTTAGATTCATTTAGATCAAGGGATGAGAATAAATGTGCATTTAATTCTCACTTTCTATTTTTTAACTCACCCATTAAATAAAGTACCCACATTGTACTTTATGTGTAAAGTCACTTTTCACTTTATAATTTAACATTGACTTTACCACTTATAAAGTCACTTTTGTTGAAGAAAGTGTAACTAGGTTCGGTCTTCATAATGACATAATCTTTGTATTTGATAAAAGGAACTATTTTTTTTTTTTTGTAATCTTGCTACATGGGTTTCATGAGCAAGAAGTGTAACTAGGTCAAAGACTTCTTCTTGATGTCTTTAGGATTTTGTTTATATGTCAAAGAGTCATGTCATGAATGGAGAAGCTCTTTAAGAGCCTATGTAAAATGTATTGGTGTCAAACCAGCCCTCCAAGACCAAGAAGAATCCTCCAAGAGCAAGCTCACCGAAATCTGCAAGCAAAACAACAAAGGAATGTAACGTCGGCTCCAAAATGAATTAAATAAATAAATATATGACATGTCAGCTTGAAGAAAGGGTCATGTCGGTTTGAAAGTTCATGTCGGCTTGCATATATGGGATGACCATTATAAATACCCATGAAGGGTCAACGAAAAAGATACAAGAAAATTTCGGAAGGCTATGAAATTTTGTTTGGAGGAGCAGAGCCGTAGTTAGGGCTTGACTGCACCTCGTTTGGGGTTTAGGTGCAGTCTTGACCTCGGCCTAATGGAGCAGAACATAACTTGCTTAAAGATGAAGCCACAGTCATGAAGAGGAGCTACAGTAGAGGGTGGCCACAGTGATAAAGAGAGAGCCGTAGTCAAGCATGAAGGAGCCGCAGTCAAGTGAGGTAGCCGCAGTCAAGACCTTGCATGAATGGAGCATAATGATTGACGCAATAGTGATGTAAGTTGTCTAGGCATATTGGATAGCAATATGAAGATGATCCAAGTAATGTATTCATTGCATAATGCAAACAATGATCAGAATTACAAGAAGTGTCAAGGGTCATATCTCGACATCTCTGTCTTAACTTTCGGATCTGTATAGACAGATCACAATAACATAATGACTTCGGCATACCTATAAGTATCTCGGTAGGATGAAGAAGATCTTAGTCGAAGGGACTGTGTTGATGGATCTTGCACAACAGTCATGATATATGGATCTCGGTGACATTCTTATGGCAGTACAAACATCTTGTACAACAGTATCTTAGAATATAAGGCAATGATAAAAGAAACAATGATCACCACTGTGAGGAGTGTTAGTCTCATCAAAGGTAAGAGACTAGGATCATAATCCTACAGTGAAGTAAGGTGTAGTTATGATCTCAAGGTACAAAGATCATCTTAGCCTCAAGGAACAATCATGATGTATAATGCTCTCATCAACCTTGCAGCAGTGACGAAGCTCTTGAAGATGAAATAGTGATCTCAGAGGTGCAACAAGTTGATGATCTCAGCAACGTTCAAGCAAGTGGATTGATGTCTTGGTCTTGGAGAGGCAGAGTGTGTCAAGGGTGATGGGTTTTTCCTCTCCAAGAGGGAGAGGTTTTGGCCCTGGCAGATAGCCAACCAGTTGTGTTCTTGTCTCTTTTGTTTGATAGAAATTTGATGAAGTTAACTTACACATGCTAATAATGAAGTAAACAATCAAGCTAAGATAAAATTGCATTAACACTTCACAAATTGTTATCATGTATCGAAGAATCACCCTTAATATGCATGCCCTTAGATTCTTCAACATGGTATCAGAGGAATTGGTTCAACAGTCAAGGAAGGGCAGAAAAAGGGACATGCAAGCATAAAAAACTAAAAGGCTATACCTTGATCAAACCCTAGATCAAAGGGTCAATCTACAACAACAGTATGAAAAACACAAGGATGGCTGATCAAGGAGACAATCTATAACAACAAGATCTTGTAGAAGATCAAGGTCCAAGAAGCAATCCACATCTACAGTCATCTACAACAAGGGTTTTGAAAGTCTGAAGTCAAAGTCTGGTCTATAGCAACAACCTTGGTGTCTCTCACACTCCACATCATGGCATGATCTCTACATTACAGTGATTGATCTCTTCAAAGAACAGCTCGGATTCTCATTCAAAGAAGTAGATCATCTACAACATGATTTGCATGGACATGACTCAAATCAGATGCTGCACTATCCTATCACATCATGGCAAGCAACCTCTAGTCGATGCTACAAGGACCAGATGTTCAAGTCAATTACTCTTGAAGGACTTGAAGAGAAGCTTCAACAAGGATCGTATCCAGAGGAAGCATCAATGCATCTACCTCAAGAACAACCAACATGATCAAGGTGAAGATTTTGTCTTCACGTGGAGGAAGCATCAATGCATCTACCTCTAGAACAACCAACATGATCAAGGTGAAGATTTTGTCTTCACGTATCAAGTAAGTATCTTTTATTTAAGTTTTGGTTTATTGACTTGATCAGTGCAAGAAGATCTATGGGATAGATAAAGTTCTTGCAGTAGGATTGACAGAATTCTCATGAAGGAGTGAAGTCAGTACCTCAAGGTCTCCTTTGAAGTCATGAGAACTCTTAAGGTTCTATGAAGTAAGAAAGGAAACACAAAAGGATATACTCACTGAAATAAAGTACAGAGGGCACCAAAGGATGAAGAAATATCTTCATGAGATCTCAATGAAGAGATCTGGTAAAAATGATAATCATCATTGATATTGATAAGCAAGGTAACAAATGTCCATAAACAAAAAGGTTACCTCGATCAACAATGTGTGGTCTCTATGTCAGATAGAGAAAGGCAAGTTGATAGGATACAAATAAGTGTAGCAGAGGAAAGGTTGACAAGGTAAGTACTATGAAAAGATTACCTGACAGATGGAGAAAGTTGAGGAAAGGATCAAGGGAAAGAGGGAGTAATGGATCTTCACTATGGATGAGATGGTATCCCTCTCAAAAGGATCCTATTAGAAGTCCCTGCAGATATGAACATAGTAAGATGCATCGTGGCATCAAGAGCTTGTATGGAATCATGAAGAACATAGCTCTTGGGAATCTCATTATACATTGAAGAAGAGGAAGAAGTCAAAGGAAACATTTGCCAGATGGGGATATTAGACCCTGAAGGATCTCTGATAGAGATCTCAGTGGAGGATCTCCTAGTCCGGGAAGGCAACAAATGTCTCGTCAGAAATTCCAACTCTTGGAACTCATGAGTTGGTGGTTCAATGACATGAAGAATGGAGCAAACCAAGGGATTGAAGATCTTTTCAATCAAGGAAGCTGCAGGAAAATACCTGAAGGAAAATGAGGTATGTATGATTGTATTTGTATTTGCATTTGATATTGTAATGTCATGATATGTGGTTGTAGATAAAATAGATCAAGCATGATCAAAAGGGAAAGGATCACCTCCTCTGAAAGGATGTAGAATGACATAAGTCACACTAGATGAAATCAACATAATATGTCCTCATATGAAGTATGAGGTGGTTGACTACAATTATAAAACTCTGATTGAAAGCTCTTGGGAATGAAAGATATGAGGATGGAAGAGATCGTGAGACATGCAACTATGATGAAAGCAGTCAACATCCAGAGGATCAGGAAGACTTGACCAGGAAACCTCCTAGAATAATGTGAAGGCTCTGATGGAAGTTTGAAGTGATGAGGACCCTTGACAACAGATATCATTGGGAGATGTGTCAACATGTATGCAGGATGATTGATACCTACAAGAAGATGTCACTGGAAGAAGGCCATCACCAAAAGGTAATATGTGATTTGTTTTTGGTGTCTGACCTCTTGGAAAAATCTGGGTATGTGTGCAGGATCAAGGAAAGAAGAGTTGTGAAGGATGTCACAACTATGTACCTTGTGATCTAGAGCAATCATTGTTGAAGAAGAGTGAAGACAGATGAGCTTATGAAGGAAGCCCCAGATATGAAGCCAAGGAGGATACTTTCTGGAAAAGAAGGAATGACATGACGGAGGAAAGTAATGGATGGCTGACCCTACATGTGAAGAAATTGATGACATCGAAGTCTTGAATCATCAGTCAACTAGAAGACCCTATAAAGCACTGATGATAGAGTCCCTGGGTAAGAGGGAGCTCTGGGAAGTTCTTATGAGCAAAGGAACTTGAGCAAGTTTTTGAGTAAAGAGAAACTTGGAACTCGTCCTTGGTTAAGAGGGAGAGTTAGACACGACATTCTTGTCTTCAGTTTCGAACAAAGAATGGAGGATTGTGTAATCATCTGGCATCCGACACTCTTTGAGGATGTGGTAGGGCATCCAAGACAAGAGTGGGCAAGAGGACTGATATTCTCGAGGGTTGGGAACCCAAGATGAGAATAGTCCTAGTAGGGCATACTCGGAGAACGCTCGGGTGCGTATGCCCTAAGAGAGACAATGATGATGCGTGTCTATCAATCATTGGTCTCGCCAACATTGTGTGCTTTGATCTAAGTAAGAGATAGAGTTGTTAGTCAAGGCCTTGCTAAATGGAAACAATGTTGGTTGAAATGATGCTATAATAGATGGATTGCAAATCCGATTCTTCTTATGAGAAATTCTTCAGATTGAGAATGAACAAGTACCATTATGAATACCTCCCTAGTTAAGAGGGGGTGTTGAAGAAAGTGTAACTAGGTTCGGTCTTCATAATGACATGATCTTTGTATTTGATAAAAGGAACAAATTATTTTTTTGTAATCTTGCTACATGGGTTTCATGAGCAAGAAGTGTAACTAGGTCAAAGACTTCTTCTTGATGTCTTTAGGATTTTGTTTATATGTCAAAGAGTCATGTCATGAATGGAGAAGCTCTTTAAGAGCCTATGTAAAATGTATTGGTGTCAAACCAACCCTCCAAGACCAAGAAGAATCCTCCAAGAGCAAGCTCACCGAAATCTGCAAGCAAAACAACAAAGGAATGTAACGTCGGCTCCAAAATGAATTAAATAAATAAATATATGACATGTCGGCTTGAAGAAAGGGTCACGTCGGTTCGAAAGTTCATGTCGGCTTGCATATATGGGATGACCACTATAAATACCCATGAAGGGTCAACGAAAAACATACAAGAAAATTTCGGAAGGCTCTGAAATTTCGTGTGGAGGAGCAGAGCCGCAGTTAGGGCTTGACTGCACCTTGTTTGGGGTTTAGGTGCAGTCTTGACCTCGACCTAATGGAGCATAACAAAACTCGCTTAAAGATGAAGCCGCAATCATGAAGAGGAGCCGCAGTAGAGGGTGGCTACAGTGATAAAGAGAGAGCCGCAGTCAAGAATGGAGGAGCCGCAGTCAAGACCTTTCATGAATGGAGCATAATGATTGACGCAGTAGTGATGTAAGCTGTATAGGCATATTGGATAGCAGTATGAAGATGATCCAAGTAACGTATTCATTGCATAATGCAAACAATGATCAGAATTACAAGAAGTGTCAAGGGTCATATCTCGGTATCTCTGTCGTAGCTTTCGGATTTGTATAGACATAATCACAATAACATAATGACTTTGGCATACCTATAAGTATCTTGGTAGGATGAAGAAGATCTTAGTCGAAGGGACTGTGTTGATGGATCTTGCATAATAGTCATGTTATATGGATCTCGGTGACATTCTTATGGCAGTACAAACATCTTGTACAACAATGTCTTAGAATATAAGGCAGCGATAAAAGAAAAAATGTTCACCACTGTGAGGAGTGTTAGTCTCATCAAATGTAAGAGACCAGGATCATAATCCTACAGTGAAGTAAGGTGCAGTTATGATCTCAAGGTACAAAGATCATCTTAGCCTCAAGGAACAATCATGATGTATAATGCCCTCATTGGGTTTTTCTGAGGACATTTGTCCAAAATATCTGTGTTGATGTGTTGATTCTTGTGCATGTGTTTGTTTCTGTATTGTTAAATACACATGGACAGCAAAAACAATATGAAAGATAAATCATGCAGTACATTTTTTATTAACAATAGATATACATTTATAGTACAAATATGTGACTCTTGGGTTTCAGATCCCAAGGTCTCTTGGACTCCTTTTGTCCATTCGACTTCCACACTAACCCACTTAGGATTAGGTGTCCAACATTCCCCCCCTTAATCCGAAGGGTTATGTATGAGTCCAAGAAGAGAGCTGTAATACAAAATGTGCAAAAATGCATGGCAACACTAGGCTGAATGTGCTCTCTGAAATGTTGGTATAAAGGGCGGTGGTTTAAGGATGACCACCAACACTGGATTGCTTAGTGCAGTTCCTGGAACTCTTCCAAAACTGGCAAGAAACTAAAGTTTTCTGCTAGAGGAAGTGATCCTATTGTTTTAAAGAGGGAAACCTTCAACCATAAAAGGGAGGTCTCACCCCACATAAAAGGTAAAACTTCAACCTGAAAAGGGAAGTCTCAACCTGTGATGGTTTAAGGATAACCAACAACTTTGGAATGCTTAATGCAATTCCTGGAATTCTTCCAAAACTGGCAAGAAGCTGGAGTCTTCTGCTAGAGGAAGTGTTCTTAATCTGTGATGGTTTAAGGATGACCAACAACTCTGTGATTCCTGGAACTCTTCCAAAACTGGCAAGAAGCTGGAGTCTTCTGCTAGAGGAAGTGTCCCAGATTGCCAATTGAAGGCATGTTCAGGGGCATCTTTGTCTCTGGCTACAACTCTGAAACTGGTGTGGCAGGTTGTGGCTCAGGCTCGCTTGATGTGACTTTGAAGCTTGTAGATGACCATCATTTCCCCCCTGTCAGATACAAGGTGAGATGATGGAGAAAACTCAACTGCAAGACTGTTCAATACTCTGGAACAAGTTCTGATATGTGTTTGGAATATCTTCTTGGCTGTTGATGCCCATTGCCAAAAAGTGATCCATCCAAGATGAATCTTTGTTCTTGCAGGGTGTTTGTTGCTGAAGCATCTGTGTGAAGAATGGCTAGTTTTATGACAGTGCTTACATGGATGAAGATCAAAACAGTGATCTTTCAAATGGCCAACTCGGTCACAGTGTTGGCATTTCACAATCTGTTGTTGTTGTTGTTGCTGGTGTTGCTGTGGAAGAGGGGCAGAGTCTGGAACAACTGAAGCTGAACTGTCATGAGGAGCAGACGCACTGTCATGAGGAGCAGGTGAACTGTCATGAATAAATCCAGCACTCTGAAACTGAATGGGCTTGGCATAGTCTGGAATATGAAAGGACAAGTCCTTATCATATCCAAGACCAGTTCTGTGCTTGTTATGGACAAGCTGTTCCCAAGGTCTAATGATGGGCTTGGGAAGTGCAGACTGAGTTTCTGCATCTGCATGTACAATTACTGCTTTATTGGAATGAACAGTAACATTATTGTCTTGCTGCTGATGGGTGGTTGTATCAATGTTCTGAACAGGTTCAGAATGATGTCTATTTTGATGTAGCTCTTCTTGCTGTAGCTGTGATTCAAGCTGCAAAAAATCAATCTTTTCCTGTGCATTTTGTAGACATGTCTGAATTTCTGAGAGAAAATCCTTACTGATTTTGACTGTCCCATTAGGAGTGGAATGAATTAGGATATTCAGTAACTTTAATGCATCTTCAAGTCTGGTCATTTCCTTCATCATCTTATACATTAAAGAAACTGATCACAACTATCAACCAGCAACAATCACTCACAATTTAATGTCATTGCAATATCCTTTATAAATGTGAGCAAATGAGGAGCATGCAACATAAAAGATTACAATCAGCTCACCAAACTCTTTATACAACAGTGGAATCAAGGAATGTCAAGCTCTCTGAAACTCTAGAATGTGAAATCATACTTCACTTCATCAATACATGTCTATAGATCAACAATGTCAGCAGTACCAACTCAATAGATGCTTTATCATAGGCATTTACAAAGAATAATGTGTCAATACTGTCATATCAAATCTCTAAATCTAATCTCTGTTTAATGCAAACAGTCAACAACACTCCTTGCATCAAAGATTAGAGTACTGTATAGGCAGGTTCGGATTTTTAGCTTACAATTGTGCCTTCTTCAGAATTATGACACAAACCTGGGTAGATGTACTTCTATTGCATCTTTCAGAGTCTTCAAATCTGATTCTTATTTCAGGATCAAATCTCTTCCATTATGTCTTCAATGATTATGGAATGTCTTGCTGCATCAAAACATCGCTACCACAGGAAATACAAATCCTAGTTTAAATATGTCTGAATATTTGCTCATATTGCTGCAATATTGCTTAGATTATTTCCTCAGAGATGAATAGAACAAAAGGCCCTGTGCTTATAATGTGACCTAGATGATCCACTGCAAGAATGTAAACTCCTTATTTATTCAAATGAGTTAGTCAAGCTTTGCGACATTAGTTCCTACTTCAACGAGCTCCTTAAATGATTGAAGGACAAGATTTAAATCAAGCATGACATCTTTATGCCTTAGTGAACCGAACCTTAGCGTTAGAGACCTGACAGTGCTCAGAATTGTAATTCCGTAGATAGAAAAAAATGTGTATGAAAATACCAGTGACGATCTACACAAATATCTTGTTCACTGACTGTAACTCTCAGAGATGAGATCATACCATAATGCTCATTCAACCCTTGAAGACCGAACCTCCAAGACCGCAACCATTTAAAACTCCAAGCCTATTGATCCTCTGGAAAATAAATCAACACTCGCGAATATTTACTTAAGTAGAATATGCTCACAGAAAGACTTCACGATTTCCAGGTATGCAGATCATAGGATGCAACATCGAACCAGAAGACGGCGCGAAGGGGCAGCCATGTGCCTGATCTCTCTCGAGCTCAAACCAAGTATATAACCATAGAAGATCCTCAGATTTGTTGGGGCCTTAGCGATTTGGGTCCTCAAGCTCGCACCTGTGCCTTAACAATTATGTTATCAGCAGCCGACGTGTGAGTGGCATGGCTCCATGAGCTCATCCCTCATCAGAAGTATCAACAGGAGTACAGGAAAATAAACTGCAACTTATGCATGCCTAAACCAATAATATGTTTCTATAACAGTCCAATATCCCAAGCAAACAAAAACTGCGCAATGATACTATTCACCTTCTCCAAATAATGTTGGACTCCACATAACTTGTGACTTTGCGGCTGTTGTGAACTCTTCTCTGGCGAACCGAGACCTCGTTCACAAAAATAAAACCGCAGAGCTGCTGTATATTCTATTGGCTTCAACTTCACGCAATTGTCAACAATTTTCCACAACTTTCACAACCAGCGTATGACCATCACATATATACGCATATACAGATTTTGGATCAACATATAACATAAACCAATACATGTGAATTTCACTGTTCAAGAGCACGAACTAATGCAATCAACACAGGTATATGTATAAAGGTGTTTCAACGCATACACCAAGGCAGTGTATACCAAAATAATCTGTACACCAACGCAAACAATGTGAGATACCATGTGGTTCCCAACAACAGGCTGTTGATGGCCGATCTTACGCGTCTTTCGGCGGGTACAAGACTCCCGACTCTCCTCCACGGCCAATCACCAGTTGTGACCGACGACAAACCCTTCTCCGTGAATAACGTGGGATTAAAGATTCCGGATGCTTTTACAAACAGATGGATAGCAGTTCACGAGATTGTTCGGCCCTTCCCGGAGCTGGTGGTCCTCCAGATACTTTATGCCTCGAGATCAGGCGATGCAGTCTTTGCAAATGTCAAACGCGTAAATGCCGAGCTCTTCACTCTCACCTATGGAGCCATTGTGCGCCAGCTACTAACTGATTTTGAAGAGGTTGAAGAAGTTAATAAGCAGCTTGATCAAATGGGTTATATCATGGGCATTCGGCTTATAGATGAATTTCTAGTGAAATCAAATATTACGAGATGTGTTGATTTTAAAGAGACAGCAGAAGCTATTGCAAAGGTAGGCTTCAAAATGTTCCTGGGGGTGACAGCAAGCGTAGCTAACTGGGATGCAGATGGAACTGAATGCAGTCTTATCCTTGAGGATAATCCTCTTGTAGACTTTGTTGAGTTACCCGAGACTTGTCAAGGCCTTTACTGTTGTAATGTATTGTATGCCACAGCGTTCAAAGCGCACAGGCATATAAACCCATTCAATAACGCACAAGAATATGGAATTGAGACAACAGTTTGTCAGGTAACGTTTATCTTATGTTTTCTTCAAAGACAGAAAGACCGCACATAAGGTTTCAAAAACGCTCCCGCATAAGCTGCCAGCCATCCGCAGATAATGTCAGAGATTTGCAGCAGCGACTGTGGAGAGGGCAGTAGACTGACTCCTCAGGGACAGAATGCAGACAGCGCACAGTCTCACATTTATTACAATGCAGCCAACGTATGGAGAATTCAACCGTTTATGAAACAACGTTGTCAGTCTGAGATGGCGTTACTAGCAAAAACGTACACAGTGACAGAGGTCAGGGAGGAGAGGCAGCGGATTTTTGGCAGACACAGTGACAGAGGTCAGGTAATGGGCAGACTGGTAGGTCTGCACGGAGAAACGCTTGGCAATTCTGCTCAATTCTGATTAGGAGAAAGGGAGAACTGACATATATATGGAGACCACAAAACAAGTGGCTCAAATTGGAGCAGGACCAGCAATCGCCTGCTCTGATACCATGTTAAACACACATGGACAGCAAAAAAAATATGAAAGATAAATCATGCAGTACATTTTTTATTAACAATAGATATACATTTATAGTACAAATATGTGACTCTTGGGTTTCAGATCCCAAGGTCTCTTGGACTCCTTTTGTCCATTCGACTTCCACACTAACCCACTTAGGATTAGGTGTCCAACATGTATTATGGTGTGATATCTGTAGCAGAATTTATTTTAATGTTTACTGAAGGGTTTTTTCATAGATAACTTATTGGGAAATAAGTAGGAAAAATAAATCAGTTGTTACAGTGATAGAATTTTCATAATGGTATTAGAGTAAGTAATCAGAGACAGGAAGGGAAAATCAATTATGGGTTGAGACCATGATGCAAAGGCATCTACGTCAGGAGACTCGCACAAATTTTCAGAAAATTGCACAAGAGATAGTAATTTTGATTTCTCTATATTGGCTTCCAGGCTGGAAGAAGAAGTGGCTTGTGTGACTAGTTCTGCATCGTCAGAAATATGGTATACAGATAGTGGAGCCTCTTGGCATATGACGGGAATTCGGGAATGTTTCTCAGATTATCAGGAGGAGAGGATGAACTTTCAGATCACCATGGGGAACAAAGCAAAGTGTACTCCAATAGGGAGGGGTACCATAGTTTTTCAAACAGAAACGGGAGAGCGGTTCCGTGCTACTAATGTGTTGCATGTACTAGGATTAGGGATGAACTTACTTTCTGTGTCGCAACTTCAAAGCAAAGGCTATGACGTTTTTTTCATCAAGGAGAAAGTATACGTCAAACACCCGAGCTGGAAAAGGAAGGTGCAGATGGGGATCAAAAGTAACAGGTTGTATAGATTACAACTAGAATCACCAATGGCACTAATAGGCAATCATGGAGACAAGGACTTGAACGAACTGTGGCACAAAAGAATGGGACATTTGCACCTGGGGCTCTGAGAATTCTCAGGAACACAGTAATAGGAGTTTTGGATCTTAGTACAAAACGAGATGATGTATGCAGAGGATGTGCTCTGGGAAAGTATGCCAAAACAACATTTCCTAGAAGTAAAAACAGGGCCAAGAGTGTACTAGTATTGATACATTCAGATATCTGCGGACCTATGTCCACAAAAGCTCTTAGTGGTGCCGAGTACTCCGTCATCTTCATTGATGACCACTCAAGGAAAACGTGGATTTATTCTCTAAAAACCAAGGACGAGGTTTTCTGTTGATTCAAAGAGTTCAAGCCTCTAGTGGAGAATTTGACTGGAAAGAAAATAAAAGTTTTGTGCTCAGATAATGGTGGAGAGTATGTCGATAAGGACTTCATTGATTTTTGCGCTAAGGAGGGCATGAGAAGAGAGTGGACAACTCCTTACAATTCGGAGCAGAATGGAGTAGCAGAAAGGAAGAACAGGACGATCGTAGAAGCAACTAGGGCCATGATGTATGATCAGGATATGCCAAACTTCTTGTGGGCAGAAGCATGCAACACGACAGTCTATGTTCAAAATAGAACTCCTCATCGGGCATTCGGCAAGATTACTCCAGAGCAAGTCTTCACAGGGAAGACGCTTGAAGTCAATCATTTCAGGATATTTGGGAGCTTAGCATATTGCCGCATACCTGAGGAAAAGAGGAAGAAGCTGGATCAAACTGTAGAGAAAGGATATCTTGTGGGATATAGCAAGAACGCTAAGGCATACATAATCTATCTTTTAGGGAGCAGGAATGTAGTAGTTCGATGAGATGTGAAGTTCATGAAGGACATGGCTTTCAGAAAATCTCGAGAAATGCCTTCCGAGGAGTAGTCAAAAGAGGCGTCGTTGGTCAAACCTCTTCAACCAACGGTAGTAAAGAATTCTTCTCGGATCAGGAAGAATCACAAGATGAGGAGGAGCTAACAGAAGCACCTGTTGGCAGAGGAAGAATGAGCAGGGAACTTCGTCAGATTTTGCGAGATGCAGAGGACTTCATCAGTGCACCAAGGAACAATAAGAAGGAGCGAAAACAACCAGATAGAGATCAGGCATTAGTAGCTCAGGATGGGGAGCCTGCCAGTTTTCATGAGGCTGCTCAACATCAGGTTTGGCTGGATCGATGGTAGAGAAGTACAACTCCATAATGGTGAACGATGTCTGGGAAGTAGTGCCAAGGCCTCAAGGCAGATTGGTGGTAGGTTCGAGATGGATCTACAAGATTAAATATGCTGCAGATGGCAGCGTTTGAAAAATACAAAGGCAGGTTTGTGGCTAAGGGGTATGCTCAAAAGGAAGGAATTGACTATGAAGAGACCTTCGCCCCAGTAGCTAGGTATACATTTATTAGAACCGTGATACCTCTTTGCAGCACAGATGGGGCGGGAGATTCATTTGATGGATGTCAAAACGGCATTTCTGAACGGGGTGATAGAAGAAGAGGTATACATTGAACAACCAAAGGGCTTTGAGACACATGAGAAGAAGTCTCATGTATGCAGATTGACAAAAGCCTTGTATGGGCTGAGACAGGCACCTAGAGCATCGTATGGTCGAATTGATGCCTACTTGCAAAAGATGGGATTTGTCAAGAGTGACGCAGATCCAAATCTCTACTATTTGGTTGTAGAGAATGAGCCTCTAATCCTAGTATTATATGTGGGTGATCTCTTCTTGATATGATCATCCAGGCTCATTGGGGACTGCAAGAAGAATCTAGCCATGGAATTCGACATGAAGGATTTGGGACGAATGCATTATTTCCTGGGGTTGGAAGTTTGGCCGCAAAAGGGGGAGATCTTCCTTGGGCAAGGGAGATATGCTACAAAAATCCCGAAGAGATTCAGGATGGAGGACTGTAGACCCATGGCTACTCCAATGATCACCAACTGGAAGAAAATTGATGCATCAGAAGACAAGAATGTTGATCCCACCTTATGCATGCAGCTCATAGGGTCCCTGATGTATCTAGTCAATACCAAGCCAGACATTTGTTACATTGTCAACACCCTCAGTCAGTTCATGGTGGAACCAAAGGGGGTGCACTGGGCAACAACCAAACATGTTCTCGGATATATACGGGGAACAGTCAATTATGGACTCTTTTACACCAGGAATAAGGATATCAGATTGAGTGGATTTACTGATGTAGATTGGGTTGGAAGCTTAGTGGATCGGAAAAGTACCTCTGGGTACTGTTTCAGCATTGGATCAGGAATGACCTCCTGTTGTAGTAGGAAACAAAAATCCGTGGCTCTGAGCTTAGTGGAGGCAGAATATATGGTTGCAAGCACAATTTTGTGCAAGACCATATGGCTTAGAAAACTGCTTGTGAACCTATTCAGAAGAAAGACGGAGGCGACCAGGATCATGTGTGATAATCAGAGTTGCATCAAGCTCTTTGAGAATCCAGTGTTTCACGATCGGACAAATCATATAGATAGTCGGTGTCACGTTGTCAAAGACAATGTCCAATGAGGAGCTGTACAGTTGAGCTACACTCCTACAGGAGAATAGGTGGCAAACATCCTTACCAAGGCCCTTGGAAGAACCAAGTTTGATTATTTCAGGGAGAAGATGGGGATGATAAAGAATCCATTTCAATAGCAGAAATGGGTATGATGTTGCAGTGCAGTAGCAGTTAACAGTAGCACGATGCAACATGATGAACAGGAGTTTGTAGTGCAGAGGTAGTGTTGGGAAGGACCAGCAACAACACGGATGCAGAGGGAGTTGCAGTGTAGATGCAGTGTTGGGAAGATGGACCAGCAGCAACACAAATGCAGAGGGAGTTGCAGTACAAATGTAGCAGTGGCAGTGATAGAGCCATGGCCAACAGTACAAGATGCAGTAGTGTAGAGGATGTTGGGCAGGTAGGCTTAGCATTAGCGCAGGTACCGATGCCGTATGATTAGAGTAATGCTCAGTGTGGAGTATTACTAGAGCACAGTCCTCACTAAGAGGGAGTGTTGATTTGGGTTATCATCGAATGTGCTCTAGCCATGAAAATTGGTGGAGAGGCTAAAGCGCATGAGATCTCCAAGTCCCAGAAATGGTTTGGGCAATATTTTACTGGTTTGAGAGATATTAAAATAATTAATATTTTAATGGAGTTCCTAAGTCTTAACTTAGGAAAATTAAAATATTAACGGGTATTAATATAAAAATGGGCTAGAAGGTTCCAAAAGTCATGTATCAAGCCGAATCTAATCTTAGCCGTTGATTAGAGATTTAATCTCGGCCATTGAAGGACCAACTGGAAAAGTATAAGAAGAGGCTTGAGGGTCAGTTGGAAGACACATTGAGGGAGACTAGTCAGTTCGATTTCTGGAGCGGAGTTAGCTGAGAAATTCGAACTAGTGGTCTGGAGGGCAACAGGAGGCAGCGGGTACGGAATAGAGAGTCGGGAACAACACCAAAAGAACAACACAGAGGTTGGAGAGGCGGAGGCAGCGGGTACGGAACAGAGAGTCGGGAACAACACCAGAAGAACAATGCAGAGGTTGGAGAGGAAGACGCAGAGGCAGCAGACTATGCAGTCACTGGAAGGCCTACATGGGTGACGCAGAGAGGCCTAGTGTTGGCGCAGAGAGGCAGCAACTGGCGTAGAGGGTTTGGGAGTTGCATAGAGGCCAGTAAGCCTGACACTGAGATCGGGAGAAGTGCTGGAGAATTTGTTCTCTGTTGGGTAAGCCAGTTTGGCACCTAGTTGTACTGAAGAATTGTTGAATAATAAAATCCTCCTCTGCTGCAACGGTTTTCCCGCATTGGGTTTTTCCGGGGACATTTGTCCAAAATATTTGTGTTGATGTGTTGGTTCTTGTGCATGTGTTTGTTTCTGTATTATGGTGTGATATCTACAGCAGAATTTATTTTAATGTTTATTGAAGGGTTTTCTCGTAAATAACTTATTGGGAAATAAGTAGGAAAAATAAATCAGTGGTTGCAGTGATAGAATTTTCACATATATATATTTACACACCAAGGAGACCTAGTCTTAGGAGCATCTCATATTTCATTGTTGCACATTGTTCTATTGTAAAATGAGGTTGCCCCTTTAAAGATGCTACATTTGCAAACTATTTTGGCATTCATTTCATAACATCTCGACATAAGGCCAAATCTTCTTTCTCTATGTGACATCAATCACATGAACAAAAATGTGGAGTTTTGGGCAGATCGATGGGTTATCAAGGACATAAATGATGATTATGAGGTGATTACTTTTGATTATTGTGATAAATCTAATCACAGTATGTTGGTAGAATCTTCCTCTCCTTCAAAATGAAGTGGATTCTTAGTAATGATTGCTAGTATTGATGACACTCACACATTTTGGCATCAATCTTTCGGTCATACCAACTCTAAGACCTGCCATCATATGAATCATCTAAGGATGAGAAATGACCTTCCATTAATTCTACTACCCAGGGGTGTCTGTGAAGTATGTATGCTCAGATGGTGTCATCATGAGTCCTTTTCCAAAAATTCAGCATGGCAATCCTCTTGCCCATTTGAGTTGGTTCATAATGATATTTTCAGGTCTATGATGACTTCTCTTGGTGGAGCTAAATATCTCCTCACTTTCATTGATGATATCTTGCACTTCGTTTACATATCTTCTATTCAATCCAGACATGAAGTCCTTGACAAGTTTAAGGAAATTAAGTCCTTGGTGGAAAATCACAACAATCATAGGATCGAATCTATCAAGACTGAATGTGGAGAGACAAACACTTTGGTGATGGTCTTCATTCATTTCTTGCACCTCATGTCATTATTTGGAGGAAGCTAGTCCCTTAGCAAGATGAAGTAGTGCATTGAAGAAGTAGAACTATTATAGAAATGGCTTGTATGTTGCAATCTCGTCACATGAAGCTTAAATTTTGTGGAGAAGCAAATTTCTGTGCGGGTCATATCATCAATTAGACACCTATTTGAGATGTTCGACATATTATGGTTAATTTGTTGTACTTTTTAAGGTTTTGGATTTCATGCATGAACCCATATTCATAGAGAAAGTGGGCTATAGTGAAACTTCCAAGGCATATGGCCTGTATGATCCTTCTACTGATAAGGCGATTGAAAGGAGAGCTGTTCTCTTAGAAGAGGTTCTTTCCCATGGTTTGCTAAGATTTTACCTCACTCTAATTGCGAAAGATTATTTTTCTATTGTTAATGGATTGTTCTCTTTCAAGACCTGATGATCCTTCTCCTTCTGGTGCTTTTTTTTGTTGAATGGTGTAGTCCTTGATGCCAACATCAAGCTTTAAATGCTTTTAATATTTTTCCAAGGAAGCATTGATTAGAAGCTCCATTGGTCAAGAAGCTTTGGGAAATTGAAGAGCTCCTGCGGTGTGCTCATGATGCCTTGCCTTTGTTGAAGATTCTTAATGGGAAGATCAGTGAATTGGCAAACAAACCATCATCATTGGATTGTGCTCGTTGTACTGATTCCAATGGTAGGTGGCACTCTCATAACTCCTCACGGTTGAGGAGATATGCTTCATCAAAGTTATTGCCCCGGAAATGTGGTCAAGTGCCCCAAAACGAGATGATAAAGACAGTTTAATGTTTGGTTAAATATTGACTTTATATTTAAGAAAATTTGATTTAAATTGTATGGATCTTATCAGCGCTTAAAATGAGGAATTCTCTGCCCAAATTGGTTTCCAAAGTGGATTAGGTCGGCTCTCCTTAAAAATGAAATTTATTAGTTTATTTTGATGGTCGGCTCAGGGGTTTATGGACATGTCGGCTCCCCTCTAGAAGCCTCTTTGTCTAATATAAGTAAAAGGCTTGACTGCATTCCAAATCCATGATTTTCACACACATCTTTTGAAAATATTTTATGTGTTTCTAAGGCCCTTGTGTAGTCATGCATATCTGAAGGATTAAGGCCAAGTTGCTTTGTGATTCGTTTGTTAGTTTCTCACTGGTAAAGGTGGCATCACTGTGGATCCTATCGGACCTTCGGAGGTCACTTCTTCGCTGGACTGATGTCATCATTCTAAGGCTCTTTGTGGGAAATTTTCGGCCTAACTTGGACCTCCTGCAACCAAATTTTAGCCTCACTATGGCCAGGGCAGAGATCTATTTTTCTCGGCCTTCTAAAACAATCATCTGAGGCCTAATCGGAGGCAATTCTGAGGCATCCTTCGTTGTTGGTTAACTGACATCTATGCTGGATGGATTATGGATCATACCTTGACCTGATTACTATTCTTTCCTTTGATGATCCGAGGGTCTACCCTTAGCATTTGTGGATCCATCTGAGGTCACTCAGACCTCTGAGCTAGGGCTAAACTCTATTGATCTGAGCCAAATAGATGTGTTTCTCTTTGGCATGTCTGAGGCCTACTCGGCCCTGTTAGGAGACCATTTCAGAGGGCATCCGTGGAGCAATTTATTGATATCTAAGGCTGATCTGATGTGATTCTTTTGAGGCCTGTTCCAGAGTTTATTACTGAGGGTATTCATTGGGTTCTAGGCTTGATCCTTATACTTTTCTGTGGACCTATGTTGCAGGAAATGTGGGGCAGAAGGGCGTTTCCGTACGGAAACAGGTACGAAACGCTGAAACGCGTTTGGTACGGCCCTGAAACGCGTTTCAGGCCATACTACCTCGTTTCACGAAACTGAAACGTGGCCAGTACGGCCTGAAATGCGTTTCAGGGCCGTACGACCCACGTTTCAGCATTTACTTGTGTTTTATTTTTTATTTGTTTTCTAATCTATTCTTACATTAGCCTAGTGACTTTTAGTTGCTTCCAGATGCCTATCTAAAGTTATAAAAGTGAACTTTTGCCCTAGTGTTGATAAGCAGTTCATGGTAATGTTAAATTCTTAAAGTAAAAGGATGAAAATGAAAAATAATCATCCTTTTACTTAAATTTTTAACATTACCATGAAATGACTCAGGATGTTTGAGAGTGGTTTCGCCCTCATTGGATTTCATATGGAGAAAGTAGAATTTTAGATCTCACTCAAAATCTAGCAGACTTATCTGTTTTTCAAGATTTCAGGATTGGGGGGATTGCAATGTTTCCATTGGATTTTATCATGTACTAGGGTATGGAACTTGTGTTTAATCAAGAGAACCAAGCCCTCTATGTAGGGGAGACTCCCAATAATCAAGAGAATGTAGGGTACTAGGGTATGAAACTTGTATTTAATCAAGAGCATTAAGGTCGTTCGACTATGTAGGAGGAGACTCCCAATCAAGCATGAGACAAGAAATTAGAAATTTCTCGTGCTGATTTTGGATATTTCTATTTTCATTATGTGATTATTCATGAGTAAATGTGATGCAAATTTAGATACTTATAGTTTATGCATTGACAATTGACAGTTTTATCATAATGTAATAAATTAGAATGTATCATATATGCTTTATGATTGCACATATTTCTTAAATGTCCTAATATATATATATATATATATATATATTCGCGTTTCCCCGTTTCCAAAATTTGGGGAGGTCGCGTTTCGTATAGCTTCCCGTTTCGGAAACTCGTACCCGTTTCCCCGTTTCGTGCAACCTTGCTGTGGACACATATGTCAGTGTAAGACCTGATCTGAGGTAATTTAGGGCCCTCTGAGGTATTTTCTTGGATCTCTGAGAATAGGGCAGAACTGGACTTGCTTCAGACCTGTTAAAGTAATTTTATTTTTGAGGCACGGATCAGGGTTTTTACTAAGGCTGACCACATACCTCCTGAGATTCTGTCCAATTCTACATTCGACCACCTGTAACAGAAAGATCTGAGGCTCGATCTTCTTGAGTTTCTGAAGCAAATTCAAAGTTCTTTTCTGATCTGAGGATTAATTTTTGTGGTCTATTCTGAAGCAAAATTAGGGTATTCCTTGAGGGCAAACTTGTTATCTTGAAATTCTGTAATAAGGAAGGAATTCAACATCTTTACTTGGCACATCTGAAGTCAGTTCAAAGACATCATCAGTGGATTCTTTTGTTGACAGCTTGAAGGATAAGATATACTAAGTCCAACCACTGGTTAAAAGGCAATCTTTGTACCTGTTTTAGGACTTGTCTAGGATTTCCTTTGTAACGTTTATAAAGCCCTAACTCAGTGACAAGTTTAGCATGATTATCAGTGGACACGATCTTTCTAGTTTAAGTGTATACTTCTGTCCAAAGTTATAATTTTGAAGGCAGAACAGAGGATTTTGGTTGGACAATCAGAAGCAAGTCTAGGTCACACCTATTGAGATCTATTTGGGTCTAGGACACTTCCAGATCACCTAAAGGACTTCTTTCATCAGATAACAATTGCTGAAGCATTCCTGTAGCAGAGTAAGAATATCTTCACAAGGAAGCACGACTGTGTAAGCATCAACAAACTTGAGAGCATTACTAAAGCAACTATGGGCATATGATAATGCTACATTAGCCGAGTCCAGGTATGTGTAGATGCCTTGTTTTTGCTAGAGCTGAGAGAGAGATGTATTGTTTGTGGACATAGTTTATGAGAGAATGTTGATGTATCCATATTATTGTTAGGGTTTGGCAGCTCAATGTCATTGAAGAACAAAGAGTATTGTTGAGAAGACAGTTGTTGAGGTTTGCTGAGGAGAGAGCGTTGGGTGCTAGTGCATTGCCCAGCTAGGGTTTGCTATTGATGTTGAGCAGAAGCAGACTTGACTGTGACAGTGGGCTTGAAAGATTTTATGCTACTAGGGTTTGATCTTTTGAGCGGAAGAAAAGGTCATCTCATTGATAATAGAGACAGAGTTGTTGAACTATTGGATTGACCAGCTAGAGTTTGATTCTTGTGCAAAGAGAGTTGGTGTTGCTGCTGATGTCCTTGTGCCAGACTGACAGAGCTAACAGGTTGTTTTGTTTCAGTTTATATTAATATTGAGTAGAGATGGATCCAGTCTGGAAATATATGAAACGTGGTCCACTGTGGTGAATTGAAGAATTGAAGGTCAGAGCCTTCAGGGCAAGTGGTGGCTTGTTGAGCAGGGTGGTGCAAGGTGGAGAGTGGACTCTCCTTCAGGTTGTAGCTTGAGAATACTTCAAGGCGACAGAGTGGTGGTTGGGTAGGTTGGAGCCCGTGCAGGTTGTTGGAGCGTCCTTCTAGTTGGAGCTGGTAAATTAGGGCGTTGGAGCTGATAAATCAGGGGGTTGGAGCCTCCTTCTAGTTGTTGCTGGAGAACCTTGGAAGTTGGAGCTTCCTGTTGATGTTACCTTAAAGACCTATATTAAAAGCATTCGATGGTTTTTCTACTGGAAGGGTTTCCACCTAAAAATTTCCTTAGAACTATCTTGGATGTTGTGAATTGTTGAATGGCGTTGCTAATTTATGTTTTGAACTAATGCTAATGATAATTAATGCTCTATGAAGTTAAAATTAACTAATTGAGATGAAACACTGATTCACCCCCCTCTCAGTATCAGAGCAAGTTCCTTCATTTGCAACCTAACAGCTGGAAGGCAGATCTCAGAAGTGTAGAAATTTGAAAGTCGAAGAAGCATGCATCCAAACGATCAAAGGAAGTCTTCGGTAATGCAGTAGTCTCAAAATCTGTTACAGCTAATGAAGATAATCAAGTTGATCCAGCTCCTAAGTTCGATGAAGCCAAATATGAAATATGGGAATCCAGAATGGAAGCCTATTTGAAAGCTCATGGATATGATGTATGGCACTTTGTTGTTTCTAGAGACACATCTACCGATGAATCTAGAAGGTACAATACAAAAGCAATGAATGTCATTCTAAGTGCTCTGCCAGATTCTGTGAAAGCCAAAGTGGATCAATGCTCATAAGCCAAAAGGATTTGGAAGAAGCTTCACAATCTCTACTCAAAGAAGCATGCAGGTCAAGATGAAGATGATGATGATGATGATGATGATGATTGTGATTAAGATGAAGTAGATGAAGAAGAAGAAGCAATAGTTGACATGGAGGGAGAATTGATTAGCGCCTTATGTGATCTTAACAAAGCAAGGAAGCGAAATCAAATACTTGAAGAAGAAGTTGCCCTTCTAAGACTTCAAGTGGAGGAAGCAGAGAAGAAAGAGAAAATCTTGACAAACCAATTAGAGGAATTTGTTTAGAAGTATGAGACAAAAGTTAGTCAAAAGAAAAAGGAACTTGATGCCACTCTAGATGAAATAAACCAACTCAAGAAATGGCAGAAGGAGCAATTACAAGATGTCGAAAGGAAAAATCATGTCATTAATGAGCAGGATCAAGAAACTGCTCAGTTGAAGACGAAGGAAAAATAAGAAACTCCATGCAACAAAGGCACTGTTATAAAATCTGAAAGGCATAAAAATTCTCTTATGTTGATAATTACTTGTGATATTTTTGTAGTCTTATTAACTTGCTTTATGTTCTTTTTTTATCTTCTCATCATCAAACAATTATCAAATCCAAACATGAAGATCAACGACACTAGGTGTAGGCACTCAACTAGGGCTAAAAATCTTCTATAGGGGAAAACCCAGTCAAACTCTTCCACTAGCAGATTCAAATCAAACTTAAGACAATCCAAGACCTTAGACCAAACCAAAAGACCTTCCTCCTCCACCAAGTCAACCCTCAAACTGTCCTTCCAAACTTCAAATTAAAACAGTGCGAACAACGCAATTTCCAATCAATTGAATTAATCATGAGCAAGCTGAAGCTCAATAATAATACAGAGATATTTACAATAATAGAAACATCAAGTTTCTATGTAGAATATGGAAACAATCAGTTTCATCTAAGAAACTGCTAAAAGAATAAAAATAGCAACAGCTAAAAGAATGAGCATTAAATACTAAATAGGAATATTCTAATACCCTCCCTTAATGCTCAATCTATTTACAACACCAATAGACCCTCTGAATTTTACAAATTTATCAGGACCAAGAGGCTTGGTGAAAATGTCGGCGGGCTGCTCTGTTGTGGGAACATATTGCAACTGAACTGAGCCGTCTTCAACAAGCTGGCGAATGTAGTGGCAATGAGTTTCCACATGCTTTGTTCGTTCATGAAAGACTGGATTCTTGGCAAGTTTGAGCACTCCCTGATTATCACAAAACAAAGAAGTAGGCCTTGTTTGGGAAACATGCATATCTGCCAGCATACGTCGAAGCCAAACTGCCTCACAGGATGCCTTAACTGCTCCCCGATACTCTGCTTCTGTTGAGGAGAGAGCCACTGCCTGTTGCTTCTTACTAGTCCAAGTAACAGCACCGGATCCTAGATTAAACACATACCCAGCTGTAGATTTACGGTCATCAACCGAACCGGCCCAGTCAGAATCAGTGTAACCACTGAGTATAGGATTGGAACTTCGAGTGTATAGGAGGCCATAATCAGAAGTGCCACGCACATATCGTAGCACACGCTTTGCTGCTTGCCAATGATCAGCTTTAGGAGTTGACATGAAGCGAGAAATGTAGCTTACTGCAAAACTGATATCAGGTCTGGTAGCAGTAAGATAGATGAGACTGCCCACTAATTGCCTGAATAAAGTTTCATCCACAAGGGGAGAGGATGACTGTGCTGAAAGTTTGAGCCCTGGTTCCATAGGAGTCGTGGCCGGTTTGCAATCCTGCATCCGGTTTGCAATCCTGCATTCTGAACCTGTCCACAAGATTTTTGGCATACTTGGACTGAGAGAGAAAGATCTGATTTTCAGTCTGCCAAACTTCAACCCCCAGACAGTAATGAAGAAGTCCCAAGTCTGTCATCTCAAAAGTTCTGCATAAATCTTGTTTGATCCCATGGATCAAATGTGCAGAGCTGCCAGTAATGATAAGGTCATCCACATAGACAACCACAAACAAGATATCATCACCAGTATGCTTGATGTACAAGTTTGCATCAGATGGGCTCCGCTGAAAACCCTGATCTGTCAGGTACCGATCAATTTTCATGTACCAAGCCCGAGGAGCTTGTTTCAATCCATAGATTGCTTTAGCTAACCGACACACTTTCTGTTCTTGACCAGCAACCTTGAATCCTGGAGGTTGCGTCATGTAGACTTCTTCTTGGAGATCACCATTTAGGAAAGCACTTTTTACATCCATCTGATGAACTTTCCAATTGAACTGAGCTGCTAGAGCAAGGACAAGCCTTATGGTACTCATCTTGGCTGTAGGAGCAAAAGTCTCCTCATAGTCGATGCCTTCCTTCTGTGAGAACCCTCTAGCCACAAGCCGAGCTTTATACTTGTCTATGGTTCCATCAGCTTTGTATTTCACTTTATACACCCATTTGCAGCCTATGGGCTTTTTCCCTGCAGGAAGATCAGAAAGTGTCCATGTGTGATTCTTCTGAAGACTCTGGAATTCGGCTTCCATAGCCTGTTCCCACTCAGATGTACCCTTAGCCTCTGAATAGGTTTGAGGCTCAAAAATACTGTGTAGGTTAGCCATAAGAGCAAAATTGACTGTAGACTGTTGTCTGTTCTTATGTCTAGAAGTTCTACCTTCAAGGAGCTCATCATCCCGGAGATCACCAATGGTTTTAGCCCACCATTTAGGCCGAAGAGTAGAAGAACCAATATCAGGAGTAGAGGAACCAATATCAGGAGGAGGTGGAGAAGACTCAAGAGCAATAGGGGCCGCAAGAGGAGGGTTATTTTCTGGAGGAAGCTCAGATAGAGTAGTATCAAATACTGATGCTACATCATCCCTCCCATCAGGTGGACCGACCGGAAGACGAACACTGTGAGGCTGATCCTCAGAACACTGCTCAGAAGAAGAAGACTGAAAGAATCCTCTGTCTTCATCAAATACTACATCCCGACTGAAGCTAAGACGACCAGTGGCTATATCTATCAGCCTATAGGCCTTGTGATGATCACTGTACCCTGTCATCATGAGTTTCTGGCTTTTGGAATCCAACTTAGAGCGCTTAGCAGCTGGAATTCAAAGATATGCAACTGAGCCAAATACTTTGAGATGACTGATCTTAGGCTTACGGCCAGACCAAACCTCTTCAGGAGTCTTCCCTGTAACAGCCTGAGTGGGTGATCGGTTAAGAAGGTAAACAACAATAAATACTGCTTCAGCCCAGAATCTGTTTGGAACACTCCTGTGTTGTAACATGGAACGAGCCATTTCAACAACCGTGCGGTTGCGACGCTCGACAACACTGTTCTGCTGAGGAGTGTAGGGTGTGGTTAACTGACGTTTGATGCCATGAATATCACAAAAGTTGGCAAAAGTTGAAGAACAAAATTCCCCCCCATTGTCGGTCCTAAGAGTCATGATGTTACAGCCAGACTCTTTTTCAACTAAGGTTTTAAACTTCTGAAAGGTACTAAGTGCATCAGATTTATTTTTTAGAAAATACACCCACATCTTTCTACTGAAATCATCTACAATAAGTAAAAAATATTTGCAAGCAGTGATAGAAGCTGTATTCATAGGACCACAAATATCAGCATGAAGTAACTGAAGTACCTTAGATGCTCGCCAAGATTCTCCATCCTTGAATGGGGACCGATGTTGCTTTCCCGCTTGACAGGCGCCGCATATCCCCAATTGCTGAGTCTGAATATCAGGTAATCCTGACACAAGTCCCTCCCGAGAGAGCTGAGAGAGATACTGCATATTTAGATGCCCATATCGCTGATGCCATAGAGTACTGATGGGAGAGACACGTGCTGCTAGAGCCACTTCTGGAGAGTCACCGGTGTCAAGTAGCCTATATAGACCATGGTCCTCTAGGCCAACAGCAATTGTTAGACTAGTCTCCCTGTCAATAATGGAGCACTTGTGCGCACTGAACACTACATCAAGCTGAGGAGAATTCCTCATAATCTGGCTGACAGACAGCATATTAATTTCCATACCAGGAACATAGTATACATTCAAGAAGATGAGTGTGCGCCCACCAGACTGGATCTGAACGTTACCTCTGCCAACCACTGTGTATTTTTCACCTCCACCAAATACCACGGAATCACTGAAAGGTGAGAAGTCAATAAACCAGTCACGCCTGTGAGAGAAATGGTGTGATGCACCAGAGTCAATGTACCAAGTAGAAGACGGTACATGATCTGACGACCTTTTAGCCATAAAGGCGTAAAAGGCAGATTCTTTCTGCTCAGAATATTCCTGACTGCCTTCCAACATGAGATTGGTTAACGAAGCCATCTGCACGTTTCCCAAGATATGGAAAAATACAAAGAATCCTGCACGGATTTCAATGCGGATGCTGGTTGATCCAGACAAAAATTGATAGATGCTGATATAAATATGAAATGATTTCCCAAAGGAAACTGATTTATTGTAAGAAGCACAATTTTCTTAAACAAACACTAGATAGGAAGAATCAACAAATTGGGCCCACAGGCATAGGCAGGAAACTCAAGACGTATATGAAGAGGCACGAAATTTCTGGAAAGTTAAAAACTCTGTTTTACGGTAATAACAATGCTGATTTACTTGAATGAACTTCTTCCCAAACTCTGCTGCTTAAGATAGTGCTTTGAACGACAGATTTGACTCAGAAAATATCGGCTTATTTAATGAAATTTTGCCAGAAAGCGTAAAGGATTCATGACAAAGACAAGAAAAAGACCCTGCTTTTGAATTTCTGCTATCCCCTGTACTCACGATGACTGCCGCTACTATACGGGAAATTCAAATATCAGTTCTTAGAAAAGCCGCTGATAGTAATGACTGCCGCTGAGTCCAAGCCGACAGTGCCAGACTTATTCTGTTCAAAAGCTTCCAACACGCAGAATCACTGAAATCTGCGGTGATCCGAGAGCTTCCGGACTGGAATCAGGTACACAAAAATTTCAGAAGAAGAAGATCATGGCCCTACGACAGTTTCCACCCTCGAGCAACGAATGCGAAATTGCTCCGTCACATACGATGCATCATCCTACTCGAGCATGTTGAAAATGGCATACCTATTGGATTGGTTGAAAAGGGTTTTATTGAACAATCTTGCGCAGCTGGTATGGGAGACTTTGAGGAAGGCGTCGGCAACAGAGTTATCAGTAGCCTTTGCCTATGGGACTCACCGATTCTTCTCCCCGGGACCCCTCTGCGATCACGGTAAACGTTTTCGTCGCCGCGATCTTGATCGGACAAATTTCGATTCCCCAAGACATGTAGAGATACTTGGATATCGATAATTCTGCGAAGGTTGATTTAGCGCTAAAAATCGATCGATTTACCCTTGGCAAAACAGAACTCCGCAGAGCGAAACCCAAAGAGAAACGATGATACGAGGGCAAGATCGATATATAGAAAAAATTAATGCCCGACACGCCAAAAAAAAACGATTATACGTGGGCGAGAAAATAATACCCGACACGCTTACGCCAATCAGAAGTCGTAAGTGCCCTTTTCAACACACAGGTGCCACGGCAAAAATTCTACGTTTGAACGATCTCGATCCCGTCAAATGAACGAAGCGGATGAAGCGAAAGGCTCTGCGGAATTTCTCGATACCAGCCACCGTTTGATCGAAGAGAAGGTGAATATGGCTGCACGCCCTGTCCCTTCTTAAAAAACTGTGGAGATCTCACAAGACAGAGAACCGACTGCGATTTATCCAAACAGAATCGGCAATTTTGTTCTAAACCAGATCCAAGAGTTTCTCAAAAAGAAATGCTTAGACATGAAGAAATGATAATGCAGGAGAAGAATCCATTTCTGTATCGAGATAGACGACTGTAAGCTTTTATCACAGTGAGCAAAGCCGAGGCTAAGACTCAGTGAAGGCTACCTGGCTTACAGAGGGCTCGACCTTAGAAAGGAATGAAAGAACTCAAGAGATTAGGATGCGAAGAGGAGAGCAGTTTCGAAATGAACTACTGAATTTTTCAAACTATGAAAAATTATTTCGAAAAAAAAATCCCTGTGCTCTGATACCATAAAACAGTGCGAACAACGCATATGGATTTCCAATCAATTGAATTAATCATGAGCAAGCTGAAGCTCAATAATAATACAGAGATATTTACAATAATAGAAACATCAAGTTTCTATGTAGAATATGGAAACAATCAGTTTCATCTAAGAAACTGCTAAAAGAATAAAAATAGCAACAGCTAAAAGAATGAGCATTAAATACTAAATAGGAATATTCTAATACAAATATCAACTACAACAATACTGCATCAACACTGCATTAATACTGCATCGAAGACAAAATTCCGGCCCTACTGCTTAAGAATTTTGGCCCAACTTCAGGTCTGCAACTTCGGCCTTATTTGTAGCTCCAAAATTTCGCACGTGTGGATCACAAGAGAGAGAAAATGGTCTCCAAACTTCTTCGCTAGGGTTTTTCTCCTTCTTTCTTGAATTTCACACTCTTTTTCCTTCTCCAGCAACTGCAGATCAAACTTGTTGAGAATGTCTCCAAATGAGGTCGAGTAGCTGCCTATTTATAGTTGTTTCTGGCTCCAATTTGAGGCTGACTTGTCCAGGTTGAGGCTGACTTGGTGGAGGAGGCCTGAGTAGGTTCTGAAGTTATTTTTAATGAAGAATGGTTGATTGGGAAGAATATTTGCATTCTTATATGATTGAGATTTGTTATTTAATTTGCTTCCGCTGAATGTTTAAGTTAAAACTCTAACCATTTTTTAATTCAGTAAATCTGATCTGCTAGGAAATAATAAACCAGGCATTAGGGAAATTTAACACCTCTAAGGAGTATCTATTAACTTGTGCAGGGGACTTCACGTTACCCTTCATCCTGGCATTTAATGAGGAGTTATCCATTCTTAGGCATGTACTAGTATGGCAGTTTAGTAATTCTTGCGACAATGAGGGTGCTTTATGAAGATATTCTGATAGCATTAATGAAAGTATTGGTTCATTCTTTTTCTGGCAGAATGATGGGATTTATGACAGGAGTTCTACCAGAACTCAGGGTATATATTTTAAGATATAACGACAGTTACTTGACAACTGATTTTAAGGAGGTTTGACAGCTGATTTGACAGCAAATTGAAGGGATTTTTGATGGAATTATGACAGCAGTGAGAGCACACCATACTTGCTGTTTTCTATTGTAACTTTAACTTGCTCATTCTATAAGAGCAGGAGAGGTGTCTTAGATTTTTTAATTGGTGGTTCTTGGCCCTTTGACATTCTTCCATATTTCTTTTCGTCCTCCTTGTCACTTTAGAGAGTTTAGTAGCAGTATATGATTGTGTTGTTGCTGGCCTTGAGAGCTGATTTATGAATTTTTCAGCTTTGGATGTAATATTGGGATTCATAATGCAAAGATCTTCTATTTGCACTGTCAAAGAAACATTTTATGTGGAGTGTGGGCTAGTCCAATAGTGCTTTTTTTGTTGCTTACTGTCCAGTGTGGCATGTCTTCATTTGCAACATAGGATTTGACAAATCTATATGGCAGATTCTCTTTTTTCTTCCTCCATTCACCCAGTGGACTAAGGCACCAGTCAATTTTAATTTATGTCATCAATATTTTGTTGAAAGCATATCTAGGGATACCTACCTGTGACTGGCATGCACTAGCCTGAAGTGAGAGAAGTCCAGCTGAGGTGACAGTGGCTGTATCTTTTGATCGTTGCAGCGAAAGTTTCCCGCAGTGATCCTCTGCCATATCACCACAGATAATTACGAGAGTAAGATATCATAGCAGAGGAAAGGAAGAATGCGACACTGTAGCTGCCTATTACGTGCCACAATGTCTATTTACTCCATAGGGAGTCGACTTTCCATTTTTTTGTATTGTAAACAAGAGAAGAAAAAGAACAAGGTGCAAACATTATTTCTTGCTAGAGTTTTTCTCGTATGCGTTTCTCTGAGGTAAAATCTTGGTGTTAATCATGTTTGTTTCAATTTTTGTAGTCCCTTCTTAATTTCGCTGATATCTTTCATGATGAAAGTGGTATGCTTCTAATATTAATACTTATTCATATGTAACCGCTATGTAGTAGAGTATAATCTTACTATATTTGCAATAGTAATGTAAGATCTGTTGTGACAAGTTGTCCGTTGGAATATTGAAGGTAGTTTATGGAAAAGAAATTTAGTTGGTTGTTAGTATCAAAGACCATTCAATGTTTCCTTAATTCCATTTTTCAAGATTTTCATCAATGTTTCCCTTGCCTTTGGCCATTACGATATGTTTTTCCCTTTCTTCTGTTTTCTCTTAGGTAAGTGCCCAAAAGTGTTGAACTATACTCAACGTTTTGCAGGAAAGTAATGGTTTGGTATATTCAGCTTGTTTATTTGCTAGAGATTTTCGCCCTTTAGGCCTCTTGTACTTGGATGCTATCTGCTTCAACACCAATTATTTCAGAATGACTGGACTTCTTTATTTTTGATGTGATTATTTGATATGGCAAATTTCTCCATTGCCTTTGGGGAGTGACAACTTTGTTTTCCTTTATCACTATATAGAAGGGATATTGGATGCTATGTTTGCTCTTCCTTGCAATAGGGAAATGACAACCTTGTTTTTCTTTATTTGTAGATAGCAGGGATATTGGATGTTGCGTTTGCAAGGTTGGCAGACTCTTTGATCAAATCTGTCATTATTCCTGTGACACATACTTCAGCAATTCATATTGTTTCAGAAGAATCAGTCAAAAATAAGCCAGTTCTTAGCTGGGCATTATTGTCTGATATTCAGGTAAGTGTTGAAAGTTTGAAACTTGATTGTGTAGGATTAAATCATATGCAATGGAACTGGTTGATTGGACTCTATGATAATATTTTTTTCTTTTTTGCAGCATGATTTCTTAGAGTTACAAAATAAATAACAAACATTTGAAGTTGATTTAGATTTGATTAACTGAAATAGATTGAGGATGTAAAAGAAAAATCTAAAAGAAGAAAAATCTAAACTTCTTTTATTGCTTTGATATTTATCTTCCAGATCCATCACATAGAGATTTTTTCTGTCGACATTTTGAACCATCAAATGTGGTTCATATTCCTGACAAAATCTCTATGTGATGGATCCGGAAGATAAGTATCAAATCAATTCAAATCACATGAGCATCAACTCAGAAATTCTTTTATCGCATCAGTTTTTTTGGTTAGTAGAAAAGTTCAAAATTTCATTAATTATACAGATATTTGTACAAAAATGGAGTAGATGGCTGCTATCCCCCCTGGCAGATTGAACATGGCAAGTAAGATATTTCATTGCTCATTTTTGCCATTCCTGTTGCTGGATATGTACAGAAAATCTCTTATCTAAATTGTTGCCATCTGATATTTGATAAGAAAATTTTCATTTGACTACATCTACAGTGTATTATGCATTTTTACTTACACACACGTTGTTTTCAATTGGATGTAGCTTGGGTTGTTGGGAGAAATGTTGTTATTCTCCCACCCGGATTCAATTCCTGCATGTGACATGAGAGTCCCTCAAGAACCGGAACATGTATATTCTTCTTATGGAATATAAATATATTTCAAATATAATACAAACACACACACACTCTTGCCCTTCCAGAAAGCAAGAGCTGTCAAATACTTGCCACAGGAACAATTAAAAACAGTAGCTATCAAAGGATTAACAGAGAAAGCATGTGCTGACTGATTGAGTAGCTGTAAATTCAGCAGGGTGGTGTCTTTTAGAGTGTTTGATGCTCTATAGAATGCATACCATGAAATAGATTAGGGTTCATTCAACGATAATGCTGCTATTTTCTCCCTGCTGATCTCTGTGCTTCTCATCTAAATTCTTTGTTATCACAGCTAGTTTATTCTTCAAAGTTCAGCATCCTGACTTCTTTCTCTTGCTCATCTACCATCCTCTTGAGGGGCAATAAAACTTGTAATAGTATGTAAAGGGAACATTGAATTTTGAAATTCCATGTGTGAAAAACGTAGAACCTTAGTTGTGGGGCTATTTAGAGTCAGCATCCGTGGATGATAGGATGTCTATCATAAGCTGTGTGTTTAGTCTTGGAACAGCATGGAACTATCATAAGCTAAGGTTCTTCGCTCCTATGATGGATGATAGGATGTCTATCATCCATAAGCTATGTGTTCCTAGCTTCCTATCATAAGCGATGTGTTCCTGGGCTTGGGCCATGGTGACAGTGGGTCCTTGCCCTGTGTGTGCCCTTCCTAAAGGTCTTTCAGGACCTTAGTGACCCTACTAATTGGCTAGATAACAAGTCCCATTGTTGACTAAAGGATAGTTGAGATGCAAGCAGTAGCCAAATGAGAAATGGGTTGAATCTAGAATATTATGGGATAACAAGAATAAATCTAACATAAAGAAACAAGAACATGAGATCTTAGAAGAGAAAAATGCTTCTTAGAGTATGAAATGAACTTTGAAGACAGCATGTCATTTTATAGTAAAAAGTGGCAAAAACCTTAAGTGCATGAACCTTAAAATGACTTAAAAATTATTTAAGTCATTAATATGACACTAACGCATGATTTAGAATAAATAATTTCACTTATGCAAAATAAATAGCAACGCTCAAAGGGGCATGTGGAGTAGTATGGCTAGAAGAATGCTTGCAGAGTTGCAAGTTCATTAGGATGAACCTACAACTCTTTTTTGTGCTAACTAGGGAGTTCTCAAGCTAGAAAAGAATCTTGTCTTCCATGAGTAGTGTTGCCACACACTCTAGCAGGGGTCCTAGGAGGGCTACCAAAGGGACAACTACTAGACCAAGTGACAACAATGAGACAAGACCCACTGTCAGCTCAGTCAATGTCCCCTGCTCTTTCTGGACTTTCATTGATGGGAGGAGTCTTGGTATGGAGGAGATCACTTGTATTGAGGGATTCAATGGTAAGGTATGGAGTGATTCCCAAGGTGTCCATTCAAAGGAGAGGCTCAATTATGGCTTGATGAAGGAAAGGCTCTCCAAGAAAGTCCTATAAGGAGAGTCAAGACCTAGGGTTATGAATATTAAATGATGATGTGTATGTTGAGGATCAAGAATTCCAAGGTGAGGCAAGAACTCTGTAGCAGCTTTGCAAGATGATTCTTCTTAAAAATAGGGCTCTCACTCCACTAGAGAGATCCTAGAAAGAAACCTATGCGAGACCTTGGGTTTGTGTGTAATCGTGGGAGGAATTCCTCCAATATGATCACAAGGTCAAGCTAGGATAGGGAGGGTCAAGAATGATTTGATTTCTTAAAATTTTATGTGCAAATGACCTCAAGGAGACCACCAACCAAGACGCTGAATATGGGCTTCCAAAGATACAATTAGGGCTTGGGTTTTCTTGCAAACCAACGTTGGGAATTGCTCCAAACTTGGAGGGCCACTATAGGAGACACCTGCGCAAATGCCTATCCAAACTGATTTGAAAGATCACTCCTCTAATGCAATTCACAGAAAGTGTTAGTTGGCTGTCTTGGAAATGGGCCAAAATTATAGAAAGGGAGAGAAAGAGAGATAAGGAGAAGGTGACCACCAATTTTGCTTGAACCATTGCCTAACCCTTGGTCTATGGAATCTATGTGATTCAGAATTTCGCTGAAATTTTCTTCAAGGAGGCTAAAAAGCAATGCCCTAGCAACCACTCTTTAACATTTACCCAGCCAATATCTATGGACTTCCATGGAAGAAAAACAAGTTTCAATCCACTAGGAACACTCCTCTACTTGTTATTCAATGAGTAGCATTTACAATTTCACAACCTAAGGATTTTTACAATGATTTTCAATAAAATTAAGGCAAGAAGATATGGCTAGTTGCAATAATTCCACACACTAGACATTATTTCAAGAAAAATCTTCAACAAAAATTACTTACAAGATAACAAGAGATATACCCAATCATAGATCAAGAAGATGGCTCCAAGAAAGAATGAAATTTCGGCTCCCAAAACTATCGAAATGCATCAAGATATCTCCAATAGAAATCCAAGGAAAAAGTGCGAAATTCTTCAAGAGAAATAGATTAAAGTGTGATGATGATGATCTCTCTCAATGGGAGAGATCTAAATATATATGATCCTCTATCCTATTTGAATTAGCCTAAGATGCCCCTATAATTATTTTAACGTGCAAAATAACATATCCTTGGTGACCAACCCACCAAGTAGCTCATAAAGTGAAGAATAATCCATCCAAGGTGAAGCCGGAATGAAGAAATCATGGTGTAAGAGGGCCATTGGAGGGCCTCATTGAGTCCTTTAGGTGCCATAATGAGAGTGAGGGCTCCATAAATGATAGACAAGGGGGTGGTGCTGCAAAGTGGCTTTGGGGCACAAGTATTGGTCTCATGGGCCCCCCGATGAAAAAAATCCTATAGATTGCTCCAAATGAGGGCATGGAAGATGATGCTTTCCCTCCCATGTATCACAGATGAGACAAACCTCCTCTGGGCCTCGGATCAGCGGCCAAACCCTGTATATCCAGCTAAGCTGGTTGGGGGCACTGCAGACCCAAGTGCATCATCTCTCATATAACATGGGGCAATGAACAAGTTGTTGAAGGTATTGAGGCTGCCCGTGGCATGAGATAATGCTCTGTCACATGATGGAAACCCATGGCTCTCAACGAATCTGCTACAAGTGTGAATATGATCGTCTGGTGGGCTTAGGCCCCAATTAAGTTGCCCAACCCATGATGAAACTACCTTCCAATCCTATATAAGATCCAACACGTCTCTTCACCTTTAGGTAAAATAAGTCATTAATGCATCTAAGTGAATCAAGCTTGTCAGTCAAGGGCACAAATGAAACTTCATAGTGGGTTTCCCTCCAAAATTTTGGGCTTTTAGCATCTCTGTTTTCAAAAACAGCTGGTTTGAAATTGACTCGGCGAGTTGGTCCGAATCATACCCTCATCCTGTCAACTCAGCCTTCGAACCGGAACGACCGACCGGGTTATTACCGAGCTGGCCGAGTTGTCTAACGACTCGGCCGACTCGGTACTAACTCGGCCGGCTCGGTGACAGGGACCCAAAAAAGTCAGAACAACACGGTTTTGTTTTGCAATTTGTTTTTTGGGGACTCCAAACCCATTTCTAATATGCCTTTACGTTCTTTGGGGTCCATTCCCCTCTCCTAAACCCTATAAAACCCACCCAACCCCTCTCATTTCCTCACAACCATCTCATTGCATTTGAGTGAGAGTTTGCGAAGAGTTGTGGAGTTTGTTTTGGAGCAGCAGTGAGGAGTCTTGGGCAAGCATTGTAGCAGGAGTGAGGAGCTTCTTGGGCAGCCATTGGAGCAACATTGAGGAGTTGGTTTGTTGGAGCAACCTTGAGGAGGTAGTTTGTGCCTAGAGGTATTTTTTTTCACTTGTAAAAATCTGTTTTTGCTTATTTATTTTTTTGTGCAAATTTGGAAATTGAAAAGAGTGTTTTTTGTGAAAGAAATGAACATTGAAGCAATGCTATTTTTTTGTTTTCATTTTCAGATTTTTTCCTTTGATTTCCAAGTGAAAAAATGGCACCTAGAGTGAAAGATGCTGCTTGGGCATATGTTGAAATGGTTGATAGTCAAATGCATTGCAAATTTTGCCATAGAAAAATTAAGGAAGGTCTTGGGGGCATTAATAGGCTGAAACAACACTTGGCAGGGATTAGAGGCCAAATTACTCCATGTGAATCACCAGAAATTGGGGAGATTAGGAAGGATTTGTTAGCCAACTTTGAGAAGTTTAAAGAAGAAAAAGCTAGGCAAAAAGAATTAGAGGCTGAAATTGGGAGGAAGAGGAGTATACAAAAAATGCTGGCTACCAACCCCCATTTTGATTTTGAGGGTTCTTCCTCTATCCCTTGTACTGATGCATCCAACCCCTTCCGATATGTTCCTCCCTCTTTGGAGTCTATTCAAGAAAAGGGTAAGGGTAAAATGAAAAAGAAGGGTGATATGAATATCAAAAGTTATTTCACTGTCACACCCTCCTCTCCATCAGATGCACATGGTCCTCAAGCTAGTAGAACTTTGCAGCCCACTTTAGATGACCATTGGAAGAAAGAATTGAGGGAGACTGCTTGTGATTACATATGTAGATGGTGGTATGATGCTGATATCCCCTTCAATGCTTCTCATTCACCATATTATGAGCCTATGTTTGATGCCATACATGCTGCTGGAAAAGGCTTCAAAGGCCCTACTATGCATGAGATAAGGGGGTATCATTTGCAGAAAGAAATTGCCTCCATTAATGAGTATTTGAAAGATTTCAAGGACTCATGGGCAAGAACAGGATGTACCATCATGTCATATGGATGGACTGATCAAAGGAACCGTACCATCATAAACTTTGTTAGCTTATGCCCATAGGGAACCATGTTTCAAAAATCAATTGATGCATTTGATAAGGTAAAAGATGGACAATTGTTGTTTCAGCTTGTTCAGGTGGTTCACGGACACCCGCGGTCACTGTGTGTTCGCTATATCCACAGAAATATCTGAGCTTGATCAAGGGTATCAAGCCCCGCGGCCAATAGCTAGGCCTAACCCCAAGGGCTTCAGGGAGAATTGACCTCGTGACCTCCTGGATGGCGAGGCACTTATTTGACCAGTTGAGCTAACCCTTGGGGTTGGGGGTGGCTAATGTTGTTCAAGTCATCACATATAATGCCTCTAACTATGTTATTGCTGGTAAACTGTTAGAGGAAAAACACAGAATCATCTTTTGAACCCCATGTGCTGCACATTGCATAGACCTCATGCTTGAGGATATTGCCAAATTAGATTGGGTCAAAAACACTATAGATCATGCCAAAAGCATATCAAAATTGATCTACAATCATTCATGGATTTTGAGCCTTATGAGGAGACACATAGGGGGCAGGGATATTATTAGGCCTGCCATCACTAGATTTGCTACTCATTTTTTGACATTGCAATCTATGCTTTCACAACATAGAAACTTGCAAAAGATATTTTCCAGTGAAGAATGGAATCAAAGCCAGTGGTCTCACAAACAGGATGGCAGAGAATTGAAAAAGAAAGTTAATGAAGAAATATTTTGGAGAAAGGCAACAAAGATTGTGAAGGTTGCTGAGCCACTGGTTAAGGTGTTGCAGTTGGTGGATGGGGAAAGATTGGCTATGGGATTCATTTATGAGGCTATGGATCAAGCAAAGGAGCAAATAAAGAGGGCATACAAGGATAAAGTGGCTAAGTATGGGCCCATTTGGGCAATCATTGATAAAAGATGGAACAATCAACTCCATCACCCTATACATGCAACTGGGTATTTTTTGAACCCACGGTATCATTATAAAGCTCTGGCGGCAGGAGCTTTGAAGGGGGAGGTTAGAGATGGATTGATTGACTGCATTGATTGCATGATCCCATTGGAGTGTGATCAGCTGGAGATACACCGACAGGTCACAACCTTCAGCAAAGCCACATGTACCTTTGGGAAGAACCTAGCAAAGATTGCAAGGGAAGCAGATGAGCCAGGTAAACAAAAATTTCAATTTTCAAATTCTTAATATATATTTTGTTAAATCGTTTATAATTTGAAAGTTGGATATAATTTGTAATTTCGTTGAGCTAATTCATTACACTCCTATGGTTTTTGCAGCACAATGGTGGGAGGCTTTTGGTAGCCATTGTCTTGAATTGCAGAAGTTTGCAATTCGTATTTTGAGTCAAACTTGCAGTGCTACTGGGTGTGAGCGCAATTGGTCTGTCTTTGAGAGGATTCACACGAAGAAGAGAAACCGTTTGGATCAAAAACGATTAAATGATCTAGTCTATGTCCAATACAACCTCTGGCTCAGACGCAACCAATTGCTGAACAAAAGACCTGATTCATATCCCATTGTGTTGGAAGACATTGATCCAACATCAGATTGGGTAGTGGAGGGTCATCTAGCAGAGTTTGATTCTGATGAGGATCTTGATTTGGATTTACAAGTAGAGGCATCACTCGAACATAATATTCAATTGAATGCAGATCTTGATCCACTTGTACCAGCCTCAGGGCCGGCCCCAAGTCCTCCAGTTGCAGGCGCTTCCTCTGCCCAGCCACGACAGAAGCGCATATCTCGTTTATCTTAGCTTGTAGCTACTGCCCAACGTGCTAGTGCTACCACTTCTATAGTTGCAGTTGGAGATGATGATGAAGAGGAGCCATGGGCTGGCCTATCTGACTCTGATCCAGAGGTTGAGCCAGATGATCTTGGCTCCTCTAGCAGTAGCCAGTAGTACTGGTCACAGTTTACTTTTGTTGTAGAGGCCATTTCTAGCCTCCTTGGTTATGTGTTTTTGTTTTGATCTCTATATCATCATCATGTATGTATTGGACAGTGCATTGGGTGCCATTTTGATATAATGGATATATTCATGAGCCTACTTTGATCATATGTTGTCTTCTATCTATATTCTAATGCTGTGTGTTTGGAAACATGAATGAAAATATTTAAAATTATGTTTTTTTATAAAAAAATTAAATATTTAATGTATTTTTTACAACGACCGAGTCATTGAAATCGATCCTCGACCGAGTTGGAGTCAGAGTCGGAGTCGGAGTTGACCCTCGACCGAGTTGGAGTCAGAGTCAGAGTCGGAATCGACCCTCGACCGAGTTGGAGTCAGAGTCGGAGTCAGAGTTTTAAAACATTGTTTAGCATGTAATAGTGTTACCTCCCTAGGTAGGAGTCGTTAATGAACAACCCTATTAGGTGTTCCCAACCCCTAATGGGAAGGACATGTCCAAGGTACATCCTTCAAGTGGTAGGTGTCATGTGGATAATGATGAGGTGGATTGGGACACAAGGGTCTCAAGGCCAAATGCCATGGGCTCAAGGGTGGTAATGATGAGGGATGTCCACATATTTGGGTGTATGAATGTAGGAGGGAGCAATCGTGGTACATGAGTTACCTCGACCTTTGTTTTTCCACCCTTCTTCATTTGCCTTTTTCCTTTTATTGATTTTCTTTTATTTTACTGCTCGGGGTTCTAGGGGATGAGAGCATGCTATGTATGATATAGCAGTGATTACCCCTTTAAGGTGGGGCAGTTCATCGCCCACCAGGGGTTGGGACATGCATGGGTTCCTTAATGATGCAGGGGGGCACTCATAGGGGCCCTAGGAACCAGGGTGATGGCCATAATGATAAGGGGTAGAGATCATGTTTAGCTTTTTCCCACGTGCTAAATTTTATTGTCTCGACCATCTTTTGCATTTTGTGGTATTATTTCCTTTTGTATGTGGCCATGATATGCTTTTATCTCTTTTTTGTTAAGTTGCATCAACCTCTAGGGCACCATTCCAAGCTCGACCTAGACATGTGGACAAGGGGAGGGGGAGTACCAGAGTCTTGTGGATGTAGTGGTCATGTGGACCAAGAGAGGGAAGATGATGAAATGGGGCATGTAATGTGCGGAGGAGAGTGAAAAATGTGGAACGAGAAAATGGAACCATGCTGCCAAAATTGGGGTTTCCCAGGTAGTCCCCATCTTAAAGCTGTAAACCAGTAGGGGAGATCGTTAGAAAATTGGATTAGGACAACATTTAATTCATATTTTTCATTCATGACATTTACTTGTGATATATGTTCTTCTTGTTCTTTATTATGTTGAAACAGTGAAGATCACAACTATACAAAAATGAACGCAAGATATAGGCTCCAAGCCAGGGAAAAACCCCTCCAAGGGGAACACCCAAAAGAACTTCTCTTCTTATAGAATTAGTTTCAAAGGAGTCTTCCAAGACCAAACCCTAGACCAAGGCTCCCACCAGGACCAAGTCAACCAACCCGCCTTTCCACACAAGGTGTTCAAAGATAGCGAAGCAAAATCTCTCCAAGAAGAGGCTCTCGTAGCCTTTCGGTCTCACAAACAAAGTCTATTATCTCCTCCTGCAATTCGGACCTGAGGAAACCCTAGAAAAACCTAGGGACATCACATGTGGGAGCAGAGATGAATGAATTTCAGATCCTCAACGCCTTCTAGTGAAAACTTGCTTTTTTGCTAGGCTCTTCTAGCCTCTTCACATCCTTTTCTAGCCGTAGACCTTATCCAAAATGTAGTGTGCTTGTGTGTGTCTCAATGGAGGTCAAAGTCCTTCATTATATAGCCTTCCAAATGGTTCTTGAAGCCCACTTTAGTCTCACTTTAGCTGGCTTGCTGTCTTGTTCTTGGGAGCCCTCTAAACACTTCCAAATACAAAATAAATTTTCTTTTTCTTGATACAACTGCTCGCAAGGGTCTTTTACATTATGATAAGGACTCTTGACTCTTGACAAACCCTAGGAGCATTCAATGGATGCTTGACCTAGTGACAAATAACTTGAGCATTAAAGCCATGCTTTACAAATAATATTTCTTTTGTTTTTTACATCATTTTCTTTCTTCTTTTAATAGATACATAAGAATTACATCATGTCAAGAGTCAAATGACAATTATGAAGACTGGAACTAGTTACATTCTTCAATAGAGATCCCACAAGACCAGCGTTGAGGATCACCTCCCCATTTAAGGTGAGGGAACAAATCTATAGTTGAAACCCTTCCTCCCTCCAAGTCACCTAATAATCCATACCCAAGTGTGCCCAAGAAAAACAAGCATAAGCACCTGATTGCACAATGAAAGACATTCCTTTAGGATTGGATGGCCTACCTTCAAACATATGCTTTTGACAGATTGGTGAGAGGACATACAACTGGCTCAGGGAGTGGAGATCAACTGGCACAATATCAACTACACTAGTGGGTATCAGGGCTATTGGCTGCTCATTGAAGACAAACCTAGGAGAAAAATTTCTCCTATGGGGTCACCCACTGGTGGTGAGTAACAAGTAGTCCATCACTTTTTCACATAGTCTAAATCATGCTTTAATGTTGTATTAATGCCTTGAATAATGTTTAAATCATTTTAAGGTTCATGCACATAAGGATTTTGGCACTTTTTACTATAAAATGACATGCTATCTTCATTTGATAATCTAAGAAGCATTTTTCTCTTCTAAGATCTCATTTTCTTGTTTCTTTATGTTAGATTTCTTTTTGTTATACCATAATAATCTAGATTCAACCAATTTCTCATTTGGCTACTCCATGTATTTCAACTATCCTTTAGTCAACAATGGGACTTGTTATCTAGCCATGTAGTAGGCTCACTAATGTCCTGACATACCTTTAGGATGGGCACACATAGGACAACCACTCACTGCCACCTCGGCCCAAGCCTCCACTGTTTAGACCTAAGTTGCACTAAAATAGATATGGGAACAGATGCAAATACAGGGTTTAAAACAGATACGACAAATTTAAAAAAAATAATCCGGATACGATATGGTAAGGAAACGACACACACACACACACACACAGATATATATACATATGAAAATAAGAATTTCATATTATGATTCTAGCTAAAAATACATAATCATCTAAAAATACTTGGCTGGCCTGCTATACATTGGGCGTATCTCTCTCCAACTCCAAGTTCCAACTTCCAGTCAGTGCTTGGTCGACAGTGATTGCAGAATCCAAATCTAGTCTCCAAGTCAAACTTCTTAACTTCTTAACTGATAACATTGTCTTGGGCCTCTCTCAAGCACACTAATATTCGTGCTAGAGAATTTTTTGTTGAGTATTATCATCATTTGAGTTTTTAGGTCTCGAGTCAAACTCACTGGTTGGCTTTCACTGGCAAATCTCCGACAAATACCGATCTCCACTGGCAAAATAATCTGGAGACTAATTGTCTCCCTCTGCTACTCGATCTAGCCCTCTCCCGACAACTTGCACTCTCCTAGGATATTCGCATTGCCTCTAGGAAATGCGCACTGGTACCTCCAAAAATTCAATTAGTCACTGGAAACTCTTCCCACCAAGTCGTGTTGCCTCCCTCTTGTTGAGAAATCCTTAGGGCAACATAGTTAGGGTTTTTATTAATTTGATTTCTCTTTCTTTGACACTTTCTTGTGATGTTTCTTATTAGTTCTTTCCAATTATTATATTCTTATCATCAAGACAAATGCCAAACAATGAAGATCACAAACACCATAAAGAACACAAGATGTAGGCACTTAGCCAAGGCAAAACCCCTCTTCTAGGGGAAAACCCAAAAATTCTTCTTCTCTTCTTTAGAATCAAATCAAATGAGACAACCTAGACCTTTTGACCAAGATGTAGACTTCCTCCATTCCACCAAGTCAGCCTCCCATGTAGACAATTCAAACTTTCAATAAAAAACATAAGTCATAGGATTTCGGTCCTCTCTTTAGCATTTGAAATCTCGTCCTGTACATTTCCTACACCTTCTGTCCTATGCTTCAAATCTCCTTGCACATGTGAGCCAAAAATACAAGAGAAAAATCCTCTTTAACTTCGCTTGAATACCTCCTTTCTTTGTTAGAGTTTACTTGCTTATTCATACCCTTCCACACCTCTTTCTTCTCCTTTGCACCTCCTTATGAATTGCAGATCGAATGCTTGATGATGTCCTTTATAAGGTCGAATGAACTGTCTATGTATAGTCTCTAGATGTGGTCGAATCTCTTCATCCAGGTCAACTTGAGTGGAGGGCAGTCTGACTTGGTGGAGGAGCCATTTTTGACCATTATGCATAAAATAAATTTTGTTTTCTTTGACACAATAAGCCCAAGAAAGGTCTAGTACAAGATGATATGGACAAAGACTCAAGACACAAACCCTAGAGCACTCAATGGGTGCTTTTGACCTTGAATAAAAATAAATGAAGCGTGAAACCTATGCTTATAAATAATTTTTCCTTTTACAAGAAATTTTCTTTTCTTTCTTTTGACCACTATATTAGATCATGACTCAAATACAATTATGAAGACCGATACTCGTTACATTTCTCAACACTCCCTGTTTACTAGGGAGGTATTCATAATTGTTCAACTAGTGCAAGGTTAACCTCAATTTGAAATGTTCTTAAGAAGAGTAGAACAAGATATGCAATGCTAGGTATACCCTCATTGCCAAGGTATCCTCCCAGAAGGGACTAAGGTATCATCTAGGAAATTTACACTATAGGTACCATTACACTATAGCCTTGTTATCCATCCAACAGGATATAGATACCATCTAGGCCTCCATGCCCTGACACCAACCCTTACAGGGATCTAGGTATTAACACTAAACTAGAGCTCCACACGATACCCTCCCTCAGCGGGATCTAGACATCAACTAAGATCTCAATATTAACCAGGCCAAGATGTCCTCCCAAGTACCATCATACAGGCAACTTTATGGTACTCATCTCTCCCTCTCAAGGAAACCAGAGATATCCACTAATCCGAGCATGCTCCTAAAATAAACTAACTTCTTGTTGGGAAGAGATTTCGTCAATACATCAACTACTTGTTCATTTGTTGGCACGTATTGTAGCTTCATGACCCCAACCAGTATTAAACTTCCAATGTATATGTTCTTGTATGCTAGCACAAAACTTTGGGGTCTTCAACTATTCTGATGCTGCTTAGATTATTATAATATCCAAACGCATCTCGACAAAAGCTTTCTTCTTCAACTTCTCCAGCAACACCAAACTCAACCTCAACACTTTCCAAAACATCCAATTTTTGTTCACAACTTCATTAATCATGAATAGTCGTCTGTAGTGCTTTAGCCTTTCTTCGATCTTACTCTTTCTTCAAGGTTTTTACTGTAGCCATCACAATATGCCCTCCCTCTTAGTTGGGGAGATATACACTTTCTTTATCCAAGCTTCTTCTCCACTAGGAGACAAATCTATCAATAACTCAGCCACACAGGCTCTATCATTATATCATCGGAGAACTTCAACCTTTCGGATCTTCATTCCTTCTAACCTCACATGGCAACAAGGTCATCTATTAATCAACAATGTACACTGCAATGCTATCAAGATTCTTACAACTCCCTCTTTCCATCATGCTCATCATCATCATCAGGTCATCATCAAGTATGGGGTAGGTAAGCATTTTTAACATTTTGAAGACTATGTACTTGCAAATCTTTATCAACAAGTACAACCAAGCACAAATATATAGGAGCATGAAAAGTCAAACTATGATTATCATATTATCATAGAGAGCGTCTAAGGTTTTCAAAACTTTGAGCAAGAACTTGAGCTCTAAATATCAAATTCTAAACTTAGATAGGATAGTAATCAAAAGAGAAGTAATCGACTAGGGTTACAATTTCATGCTTTAGACTTATAACAAACTTTTGCTAGGGTTTTTGTCAAAAACCCTAGATACCATCACCAAAACTAAACTTTAGATGTCAACAACCAAATCAAGTTAGGATTCTAGTCATAGCGAAAGCATTATTACATCCAGGGTTTCATTATCATGCCCTAGAAATTTATATCAATCTCTACTAGGGTTTTGTCATAAACCCTAGACACAAACATCAAAACTTTAATGTTAGATATACAACAACTCAACCAAGCTAGGGTTTCAATCAAACGGAAGCATATACAACTAGGGTTTTATTCCTAGGATCTTACATTGACTATGGCAAGGGTTTTGTCATAAACCCTAATTCATCAAACCCTAAATAGCTAGGGTTTCCTCATATGTTCTAGATATCATCAACAAACCCTAAAAGGCTTAGGGTTTTATCATTAACATCAACATACCCTAAGCATCAAAAGGCTAGGGTTTTATAGTGAACCCTAAAGGTTAGGGTTTTACCAAAGTGAACAAAAGATAGAGAGTATGACAAGGGTTGATTTAATTTAAAGATTAATCACCCTAACAAATAAGAATCTTTATGATTCAAAACCCTAGACATGAGAGAGTTAGTAATGCAAAGCAAATTTCAAAATGTTCGTACCTTTTAATATGAAGAAGTCTAGGTACAAATCATGTGGTTTTAAACATATCTTGAGTTACTTGTTTGACAAACCTTGTAGGGCTTTCTTTTGTGTTGAAATATGTAACTCGTTTCGGTCTTCATAATGACACGTGTAATCATGATTTTATGTATTTAATGAAAAGAGAAAAATAAATTTATTATTCTTGAGGCATGGGTTTCATGCTCAAGGGGGATTTATTTTTATGTCAAGCACCCATTGAGTGCTTTTAGGGCTTGTTATTGAGTCTACAAGTCAATTGAGTCATTGTCATGTATGAAAAACCCTTTTGGGCATGTTACATATTGTCAACAAAATTTATTTGAGTCAAAATATTGTCAAAAGACCCTCCAAGACCTCGTCATGGTGCAAAGATCAAGTCAACCTACTTGAAGGGACAAGTCGGCCTAAAGATAGCAATTCATACCCCTCAAAAGGCTATAAATAAGAAGGAACTCAACCTCACTTGGACACATTCTCAAGCAAGTTCAATCTCCTAAGATACAAATTGGAAAAGGGACGAAAAAGAAGAAGAACAAGATCGAAGTTTTGGGCCTTTCTCTCTCTCTTTCTCTCTCTTGTGTTAGGGTTTCTACAGTTTCTGGGCAAGAAGTTGTGAAGCTGTGAGGTTGAAGTTGTGATGTTGCTTCTAGGTCGAAGTTGTGAAGTTGCAAGGTCGAAGCTGTGAAGTTGCTTCTCGGTGGAAGTTGCTTCTAGGTCAAAGCTGTGAAGCTGCGAGGTCAAAGCTGTGAAGCTGTTTCTAGGTTGAAGCTATGAAGCTGCAAGGTCGAAGCTATGGAGCTGCATCAAGGGTGAAGCTATGAATCTACTAGGTCGAAGTTGCAAAATTGTTGCTGGGGGTCGAAGTTGCTGGAAGGTTGAAGTTTGTTGCTGGAAGCTGTGCAAATCAAGAAGAAAGGTTGACTTGGTCTTGGAGGAGTCTTGGTTAGGGGTCATAGGTCTTGGAATTCATCAATTGAAGTTCTATGAGAAGAGAAGAGTTCTTGTGGTTTTTCCTCTCAAAAGGAGAGGTTTTCGCCCTAGCTGATAGCCTATATCTTGTGTCCTCTTGTCTCATTGTTCTTTATTGTTTGGTAGCTGTTTGATGATAAGAACACAATAATAATCATGTTGAAGAACAAGCTAATCAAGATAAGTAAAAAGATATCACAAGTAGTTATCAAAGTAAGAGAAATCACCTAGTCTAGCTACCCCTAGATTTCTCAACATGGTATCGGAGCTAAGGTGACAAGACAAGGAAAGGCGACTAAAAAGAAGGACACTCAAAAGCCGAAGCACTAGAAGGACTATCAAAGGGAGTATCAAGAAAGATCAAAAATTGACATCGTACCATCAAGAAGATATTCACAAGGACCAAGTACAAGAAAAGAAGACCTCAAAACCCTAGCTTATCAAAAGAAAGGTTTCTCACTTGAAGCATTGTTGGGAAGCTCGCACATCATCATCAAAGAAGATCTCAAGGACCCTACCTAGAAGGACTACACTTTGAAGCATCTCGAAGTCTCTACATTCAAGGGAAGCAAGAAGAGGCGTTGCCATCATCATCAAGGAATCAAGGTGATCTCCCTCTCTTTGAAGGATCACTTTTGAAAAGAGACATCTTCATCAAGAAGACATCTTCTATTATCAACATCATCATCAAAATCAAGAAGGCATCAAGTTAAAGATATTGTCATCAAGGAGCATCTTCACTTGACAAGTAAGTATCTTTATATTTATGACTGAATCTGCTATCAAAATGACTTCATTTTGCAAGGAAAGCAACAAATTGGTTGGGTCATCGAACTTTCTTGCATGGAAGAAGAGGACATATTTGATCCTCATAGAAAATGAAGTCGTTGAACAGGTTAAGGGATCAATTAATAAGCCTCCAAAGGAAGAAGCTTAAGCTCTAGCAAAGTATATGAAAGGGAAAGTAAGGGCTCAAAGGATTCTTATTGAATGCATCAAGGATCCCTTCATACCCTATGTATCAAAGTTGGAGACATCAAAAGAAATATACGATAAACTAGTAGAATTGTTCTTCGTAAGTACTACTGGAGAAGTGATATCATTAAGCCAAGAACTCTACAAGATGAAGATATCAAGGGAAGATGGAATAGCCTCATACTTTATGAGGGTATTAGAAATAAGAGACCAACTACAAGAGTTGGGAGAAATAATTTTTGATAAAGAAATGATCACCATAGTGCTCAATGCACTACTCGAGGAATGGGGCAACTTTACATCAAGCATCTATGGAAAAGAAGGAAGCTACCCTATTCAGTGAACTTTGGTCATTGTGTAAAATTGAAGAAACCAGGCTGAAGGCAAAAAACGATGTAGGATCAAACGAGCAAGCACAAACATTTGCTACCACGGCTAGGAAGAAAGGAAAATTTGGAAGGAACAAGAAGGATATGTCGAAAATTCAGTGTTATAGTTGTCATGAATATGGACACTACAAGAGAAATTGTCCTAAATCCAAGAAGGACAACAACAAAAGAGGACAGGAAGAAGCCTATATCACCGAAGAAGTAGAAGAGGCTGAAAAGAAGAAGTCAAAGAAAGAGGAAGTAAAAGATCTCTTCTATGATTGAGATAATCTCCTCCACTGAGTTCTTTTAAGTTTTTGTAAAGTATAGCTATCATGGTAGGAAACATTATAAGCATGATAGGATGCATCATTTTAGGGGATGGCATCATAATAGCATATGATTGAAGCAATAGCTCATAAGAAGCTTGAAAGATAGCTGAAGTAGAAGTCTATAGCATGTCATCAAAGGAGCTCTTGATAGCCTCATTGAAAGCATAAGTAATACTTATGGGTAGTAGAAGATCATCTAGCATAGAGTTCATCATACATCATCATCATTAGGAAGGAGCATTTGCAGGATGAGGATAATCAAAATCCTCTGTTGGAATCTTCATTAGAAGGTTCACCTCTCTTGGAAGAAGCAAGTGTCTCGCTGAGAATTCCACCTTGTATGGGATTCATTGTTTAGAAGGATAATGGTATGGTGACTAAGGAATGTAGCATGCCTTATAAAGATCATTGACATCATGATGATGATTTCCTTCAAGGGGTGGATGATTTGATATGAATGTAGACGATTGGTTTTAAATTGTAATATTCCTAATGGAAATATACAATGTTAAACAAATCAAACATAGCAGAAACACATGCAAAAATTTACAACACATTTAACAACCGGAAATTTCCATGAACTGCGCTGATCTGAACTATTTTATTAATAAGTAAGAGGGTACAATGTGGTGCTGGAAAGAGTGCACTTGGGCTTTCTCAAGGCAAGCTAGCTAAGCCCAAATGAACAATAAGAAATTCCTCTCAAATTTGCTGCTGCTCTCTCCTGGCTCTGCACTGAAACTAACAAAAAAACTAAGTCACCAGATTCATCCTAAACCCCCTCTGAATCCCGAATCCGGCGAATCCGACACAATTCGGTCCGGATTCGTGTCCAAATCACAGGACACGTCGTGTCCGTTTCGGACACGTCGTGTTTGAGGGCGTGTCGTGATTTTCAAAAGCGTGTCACGATTTTAGGACACGTGTCCGGTTTCCAGGACTCGCTAAGCTCAGCGCGGGAATGAAAAGGGCGTGTTTGCTCATTAAAATTGTCATTTGGCAAGTGATTTGTGCTGTTGGCAAGTGATTTGTGCTGTTGGAGCAAGGAGTAAAGCATTTTGGCAGCTTCATGATCAAGTCTAGGCCCTAGTATTGATATGCTATTCATGGTAATGTTAAATTCTTAAAGTAAAAGTGACATTCTCCTTAATCTTCATTTTCATCCTTTTACTTAAATTTTTAACATTACCATGAAATGACTCAGGATGTTTGAGAGTGGTTCCGGCCTCATTGGATTTCATATGGAGAAAGTAGAATTTTAGATTTCATTCAAAATCCAGCAGACTTATCAGTTTTTCAGGATTTTAGGATTGGGGGATTGCAATGTTTCCATTGAATTTTGTCATGTATTAGGGTATGGAACTCGTATTTAATCAAGAGCACCAAACCAAGAGCTTCTGAATATGTCGCTCCCGCTCCCGTTTTCACTCCCGCTCCCAAGTAACACTGTTCCTGATGATATGGGTCTAGACACCACTGTTGAGTTGGCATTGGCCAACATGGATCTCAATGATCCAGTGATAGAGCCTGTTAGATTTGATGACTTAGAGGGGTCAACCTCCATACCAGCAGATGCAGAGGGGACTATGGATACAACGGAGTAGGAGGATGTAGAGGAGAGTAGTGGGGACCATGATGATGGGGACAGTGATGCTGATTCTGATGCTGATTGATGCCTTGAGGCTTGTATACCTGTAGTTGTTTTATATTTTCTATTTCTATTTGCCATTAGCATTGCACCAACACTAACTATGTAACACATTTTGATTTGATGACTTAATGAGAGACTTAATGAGAAAACTACAGTTGTCAGTGTGTTTATCTTACTATCTTGTAGTTGTAAGTTGTCTTTCAGTTATGAATTATGAATCACGATTTAAATTTTTAATAGATTTATCATTTATGTGACCAGTACCACTGACATTTATTTGAATTTTGTATGTACTATGCATGCTAATAGCTATAGATGAAGATCTATGTTTGAAATCAATAAATTTGTATCATTAATTAAAATTTGTGTAAGAAATATGATAATATCTAATTTTTAATATATATGTATATTTTTTAAATATATATATATATATATATATATATATATTTTTTTTTTAATAAAATAATATATAACGTGTCCTAACGTGTCCTGTTCCGGGGGGTCAGCGTGTCCGAATCCGACACCACGAATCTCGAATCCTACGTGTCCCGAATCCCTGTGTCAAGTGACTTAGCAAAAAAATATGTTGTTGACTGCAAATAATTGCTGCGAGGGCCTCCTCGGATGCTCAGAAAATTTTGGGAAATTAATCCTGGGCTCTCCACCAATAACCCACAAAAACCCATGAAGGAATTGGCCAAATGTTGACCTTGGAATTTCGGCCCAATTTTCCCCTAGATCCTCTATCTGCTGGTTGAGTTGGGGCCCCTGTTTGACCCCGCAAATCTGCCAAATTAATCTTGGCCTCTCCTCAATAAACCCAAAAAAACCCAGAAAGGGTTTGTCCTAGTTTTGATGCTCCAAAATTGACCCCCAAATGCTTGGCCCTCCTCCACAAGTAGAAGTTGTAACCTGTAGCAAATGCTGCGATTGTTCCTCCGCCCAAAATGCTGGAAAAGCCCCTACAACACCTTCTTGAACTCCACCTCAAGTTTCAGCCCCCAACTCCCTTCACTCCACAACCTCCAAGCGCGCCTCCTCCAAGCGCTGCGCAGTCCTTGTCCTGTTGCTGCCAATTATCTCCACAAACTTGCACCCCATGCTGCTGGTACGAATTGGTGTAGGTAAGATTCCCTCCTTGGGCTGGTACTCAAAGTCCACTGAAGACAGGGTTGAGATCTCCATTTGGAGACACTCGTGTGCTAAACAATATTGTAGACTTGGCTTCAGCTCAAGCGTGCTATGTCAAAGACACAATTTTTGAATAGATGAATGAATGCCCAAAATGAGTGCCTCTTGCTCTATTTAGCAAAGAGCCTCCAAGATTCCCATGTGGGCCCAACTCGACTTTACCCACCAACTTCGCTCCAATGAGAGCGTCTTCCACATGTGGGCCATAATTCTCCATGGGGTGGACCCCACACTCCACTAGAGCCGCAATATTCCCCTTCCTTCCTAACGTTTGGGCCCCCACTTAATCCCAAAATTCATGTGCGACCTCTGAACCCACATTGCCTAAGTGCAAACATGAAATAAGATAAAATTGGGCAAGATTGATATTTCCCTTAGCAATATTGCTAAGTGGGAATATCACATAAATCCTAGAGTTCGTGTAGGGTGGATACGCAAGAGTTTGTAGTGTAAGAACCAAACACCTTCTTTTGCCACTAATGACAAATACTTTTGTCCATCTCCTGTCAAATCAGCCCTTAGGCTCCCGTAGTAAAATCCTCTATTTAAAATCCTATTCCACCGTTCATCCTCTCTTTGATTCTCCATCCTCCAATTTGTGCATTTTTCCACATCATATATATATATATATATATATATATATATATATATTCTCTCTTTCAATGCAAGTTTCTGAAATTTGTTTTTTTGTTGGTTTTGAATTGAGATTCTCTATAAGACTTTTTGGGCTACTATAAACATGATTGCATTTCAGCAATATCCCTGTTAACTCTCCTCCAGGAAACTTCATTTATTTGATTATTTTAAGGCTTTTATGCTTTTCTTATCTTCTCTTTTGTTAGATATATAATAAACTAGCACAAAAGAAATATGTTTGTTTTAAAGGTTGGCTAATCCTTAATACTGTCTGGACTCTAAGGTGAGTAACACAGCAATAAAAGTGGCTTCTTTTCTGCAACATACCAGTTAAATGTTTTCCTCAAAATTTTCTTTAGCTCATTCACTACTTATCATACCTTCACTTTTTCCTGATATCTAATGAGCTAGTGCAAGGAAATGTGGTTTTGGGAGTCCTAAGGATGGTTAATTCCTTAATTTGTGTATCGTGGGAAATATACTAATTTTCTGTTAAAGCCACTTGCATGGATAAGTAGAGGGAAGGCTAGTTGGTCGTAATAAATGGCATAGCATATACTTTTTGAAGGGATCAAAATTGCATCCCTTTAGTAATATAATCAGTCTCTTAAAAATACTACTGTCAAAAGTTTAGTAGGACTGGTTAGTGCAATGCTGTTTTTTATTTTAGAAAATTTCCAGAATTGTAGCCTCTTTAGAAGATCAGGTTGCAACATCATTTCAGAAGGGAGACATAGGAAAGTGTTGCACTTGAATTTACTATATTTTATCTAATTTGTGGTATTTTTCTTCAAATTATAACACTTTCATTGGATTTTGGTGCAAATGCAGAGCGAAGGTGTAGCTCCTGGAGCTTTATATCCAAAGCTTCTTCAAGTTTTGAAATTTGTATATCAAAATATTTGCTTTGAAAATGGGAGTTGGATGAATCTTTTTGGGAGGTTAACTTGGCCAAGGTTGTCAGAAGCTGTTATCACAAATTGTCTTGCCAAGGTAAGCTGCTGAACTAATGTTTCATTGATGTTGCCTTCTGATTTCCTCTGCCTATCTGATATACCTTCCGTTCCATTCGGGTCTGCTTTTGTATCTGTGCCTTTATTCAGATGGAGATGCCCACCCTTTGTGTGGATTTGCTTCGAATATCACCTGTTTAAAGTAACATGGGATTGGTATTCGAGCTGCTTCTTATTAAATGTCTGACATTTACATGATTTTGGTAATTGATGATGGTCAACCTTGAAAGGAATCAGTTATTCAAATGATATCCTTGTCATAGCTTTACCTTATAATCTATCAAATGCATACAAAATAAATATTATATAATAATAATAATAATAAGAAGAAGAAGAAGAAGAAGAAGAAGAAGAAGAAGAAGATATTAATAAACTAAGGGACACAACTTTATGACTGGTCAATGAAGTATACCATCACAATGATCATTATAGCATCTCATTCATTTATTTTATCAATTATATATTTATACTTAAGTAAAAGTGGGTAACCCATGTTGAAATTTGGCAGCTCAGGGAGAAGTTTTCTCCTATGGGAAGCCCTCCTCATCCTTTGGACACCCTATTAGCGTTTGGAAGAATTTAATTTGCTCAAGGAAAAATATTATTTTTAATATGAAACCCACATCTGCACAAAAGTACAAAGTCGGCCTGGGCAAGGAAAATCCACCTCATCAACCACATATAAATAGATCTTCTGTCACATTACTTGGAGGCAACATCAAATCATCACATCTTCTCTTGATTGGTTCGTACAACTCTGAAAATTGCAGGTCCGGGTCCACACGTGCGAAGGAGAGAGAAACACATTTCTGTTGACCAGCATTGACTTTGGGTTTTGGATTTATTTGACTTGGTTTTTGACTTGGGATTTGGATCTGTCCTTGGAGTCTGAATTCAGGAAAGAGAAGGAAGAGGTTTTCAGTGCACTTTGACCACACTTGACCGCATGCCTGAGGCAGCCTTTGACCATAGCATTGACTTTGACTTTGACTGATTTCAGAGTTAGTTGTTGGGACTGTTTTGACCAAGTTTGACTGAGCTGAGGAGGCTGTGTTTTCTGCTGCTTTGACTGAACCTTTTGGAGGCTGATTTGACCATTGACTAGGACTGGTTAGGGCTGCTGCTACTGCTGTTGACTTTGACCAGAATTTGCAGATTTGACTTTTGACCAGAGTTGACTTTTTGGGCTCATCTTTGATTGGATATTGGATGGTGAATTTGTCTAGTCAAGGCTTTGAGCTTTGACCTATTGTGATGTACTTGGATATTGTATCGCTCTACTGAACATTTGATGACAATCTAATAGAAGAAGAATTTGGAAAGGGTTTTCCCCCTTGTGGGGTTTTCCCCTGGTCTTTGACTTAATTTTTGTGTCTCTATTGTTCTTGGCTGTCTTCTATTGTGCATTTGGTTTACTGTTCTATCTACAATTGCTTATTGTTGTTGGAAGATTGAATTTATTGAATAAAGTGATTGCTAATTGAAAAGGAATTATAATAAGTGTTTTTTTCAAGCATAAAACACTAGAAAATTAACATGGTATCAGAGCTGAGTTGAAGACAAGCCCAAGGAGACAAGAGAAATCACCTTCGAAGGAATATGATTTGAAGGAGCTTATTTGACTTGGTCAAGATGTCTACCTCATACTTCAAAATTGAAGAGAAGCTAAATGACTCATCTAACTATGTAGTTTGGAGAACCAGGTTGGATGTGACTTTGGATGAAAATGATGTCTTGGAATATGTTGAAGGAAAGGTACCTGAGCCTCCTGAGAATGCTTTTGCTGCCATCAAAGCTAAGTACAAGAAAGGTGAGATCAAAGCAAAGAAGATTATTATTGATTCATTAAGAGATCATTTGATTGTTTATATTTCGAAGTTGAAGAAGTCCAAGGAAATGTATGATAAGCTGGTTGGGATGTACGAAGTCAACAACTTGAGTCACATTCTTTCTTTGAAGAATCAACTCAAGGACATCAAGATGAATAAGGGAGAGATTGTGCAGTCCTACTTCATGAGGATATCCCAACTCAAGGATCAACTGTTGTCTGCCGGAGAAGTTACTTCTGATAGAGAGCTGGTACTAGTTGTACTTGGAGGCCTTCCACCTATTTGGGAGTCATTCATTACAACTATTAGCAACAATGATAGGTTCCCGAAATTCAATGAGCTCATTGGCAAGTGCACAAGAAGAGACGAAGATGATATCTAGACTCTAGAGGGAGAATTCAAAAGCATGAAGAAGGGGAGCCCACCGCATCTGCTTCTCAAGACAAGAAGAGGAAAGGAAGAGGAAGATCATCAAATACAAGAAAACCTGCCCCAGAGAAGATTGAAAAGAATTGAATGCTACAATTGCCACAAGCATGGTCACTATGCTTGAGACTGCCAGGAAAAGAGAAGGGCTCCAAGGTCCAACTACAACAAATCAAGGCTGCAACAACTACAAGTCAAATGATAGAAGAAGAAGAGATGCTCCTGATGATCGTGAAGAAGGCCATTGTCCTCAAAAGAGATCAAGGAACTCAAGGTATGGAAATAATGTAGTTGCTACTCAATTTGAATATTTTCTTGTCTTTGCTCTTTCTAGTTCCTCCTCTCCTTTGGATTCTTTTGATAGCTGGTTGGTTGATAGTAGGGCCTCTAGACACTTCATTGGGTATCGTGAAGTCCTCTCAAACTTGGTTGAGAGGGAGACAAATTTGAAGATCATTCTTGGGGACAATTCTACCTATCTTGTGAAGGGTTTTGGTTCTGTTTCATTTCACTTGGATTATGGTGAAACTATACATCTACAAGATGTTCTATATGTGCTGGGATTGACAAAGAATCTAGTGTCTATATCTGCCTTGGAGGACAAGGAAATGCGAGTTTCTTTTATAAGAGGAAAGGTTCTTACACGACCCATGGAATCTAGTTTGAGGGATGCCTTCACCTTGGGATCAAGAATTGAAGGACTTTACAAAGTTAATGGAAGATCGATACAAACATTGGTCCATGATAGCAATGATCAATGTGAACTATGTCACTGAAGATTTGCTTGCCTTCACTATGATGTCCTACCTAAGGTGAGGAAGGTGGCTTTTGGAATGCCTGAGGTTCAAGCAAATCATGATGGAATTTTTCTGGGATGTGCAAGTGGAAAGAAGACGAGAGGGCCATTCTCTTCTGGCAGGAGTAGAACCAGTGGTATTCTTCAATTCGTATATTCTAATCTATGTGGACCCATGCTAGTGAAATCTCTTTTGGGCTATCTGCACTACATAATCTTTGTAGATGACTTCTCTCGCAAAACTTGGATATTCTTCTTGAAGAACAAGGACGAGGCATTTGATATGTTCAAGGACTTCAAGGCGCTAATAGAAAATGAAATAGGGAAAATGAATCAAAGTTTTCAGGTTTGATAATGGTGGAGAATTCATTTCAAATGTGTTCATTGAGTTTTGGAAGAGAGCAGGAATCAAGAAGGAGACTATCGTACCTTACAACCCTGAGCAAAATGGAGTGGCTAAAGGAAGAACATGACCATCGTGGAAGCTGGCTGAGCTATGTTGCATGATCAAAATTTGTCGAAGTTTCTATGGGTTGAAGCTACTAACACAATGGTCTATGTTCAAAACATGACTCCTCATCAAGCCTTGGGTGACCGGACTCCCGACGAAGTTTTCTCAGGTGTAAAGCCCGATGTTGGACATTTGAGGATCTTTGGCGCCCCATCTACTTTCATGTGCCAAAGGACGAGAGGGACATGCTGGAAGCTTCTAGAAAGAAATGTATGTTTGTTGGATATTGTGAAAATTCTAAAGCTTATAGAATATATGTGCTTGGTCAAAGGAATATAGAGTTTAGCTGGGATGTGACATTTGATGAAGATACTGCCCTTAGAAAAGCAAGGGACACTCCTCCCCCTGCCAATGTTGAAAAGAAGGATGATGCCATGGATATTCTAGAAGGCCCTTCTGTGCCTGGGCCCGAGTTTGATATTATTGATGATCCCATGGAACCTATGGACCCCTTGGATCTTCCTACGTGTGACCCTCTTGCCAGGGAGAGACCACTTTGGTTCTGTGACACTTTACAAGATGCTGAGAGACACACTGCTGCTAGAGGAACCTTCAGGGAAAGCAAGAAGCTATGCTGATATCAGGGATATGTTGTGGCTATGAGCAACATCATGTAGGATGAACGACACACCTTTGAAGAAGCAGTGAAAGTGCAGGTATGGAAGGGAGCTATGAGAGAGGAATATGAATCTATCATGAAGAACGATGTGTGGGATGTGGTCTTGAGACTTGAAGGGAAGTCTGTTGTGACTTCTAAATGGCTATATAGGATTAACCATGGAGCAGATGGAAGTATTGAGAAATATAAGGTGAGGTTCACGGCTAGAAGCTTCTCCCAAAAAGAGGGAGAAGACTATGATGACACTTTTGCACTAGTTGCCCGCTGCACTACTATTTGGTCTATTGTTGCTCTAGCTGCTAGCTAAGGATGGACTCTTCACCAAATGGATGTGAAGACTGCATTTCTACATGGAGTACTTAAGGAAGAAGTATATGTTAAGCAACAACACGGCTTTGAGGAGCAAGACAGGAAGACTCATGTGTGCAGGCTAAAGAAACCACTGTATGGATTAAAGCAAGCCTCGAGGGCTTGGTATGCCTGCATTGATAGCTACCTAATGAAGCTTGGATTTACAAGAAGCAATGCCAACCTCAACCTCTACTTCAAATTTGTCCAAGGTATGCCCTTGTTTTTGGTTCTATATGTTGATGTCTTATTCTTGACAGGTGGAGAGCCACTCATTCTCGAGTGTAAGAGGGAGCTAGCCTTTGAATTTGAGATGAAATACCTTGGATTGATGCACTATTTCTTGGGCTTAGAGTTGTGGCAGAGACCTGCTGAGATTTTCCTTTCGTAAGGGAAATATGTTGTGAAACTACTGGACCCAATTTGCAAATACCTCTCAGTATCGACAAATGATTGGGGCACTGATGTTCCTTGTGAACACTCGACTGGACATATGTTTTGCAGTTAACACTCTGAGTCAATTTATGATTGAGCCTTTACATGCACACTGGGTCGCTGCTAAGCATGTGTTGAGATACTTACATGGGACTATTAATCTAGGATTGAGATATATTGCTGGAGATGTGAGGCTACATGGATACATTGATGCTGACTATGCCGGAAATGTTATCGATAGGAAGAGCACATAAGGGTGCTATTTTAGCTTGGGATCTGCCACGATATTTTGGATGAGTAGGAAGCAGAAGTCCATTGCCCTTAGCACGGTTGAGGCAGAGTATATTGTTGCTAGCATGGCTAGCTACGAGGTGGTATGGTTGAGGAAGCTCTTTGGAGAGTTGATTGAGTAGGTTCTGGATACGACAATGATATATTGCGACAACATCAGTGGGATTTGACTGGAAGAGAATCTTGTGTTCCACGACAAGTCCAAGCATATTGAGATTAGATATCACTGCATTCGATATATGGTGTAGAGAGGAGTCGTAAGACTCCATCACATTTCGACTGATGAGTAGATAGATGATATAATCACCAAGGCTTTGTTGAAAGGGAAGTTCTTGGTCTTAAGAGAGAAACTTCCATTGATGGATGTGACCATCCCGGGAAAGGATTATGACTGATCGGGGACACTGAGCTATGCTCTTCCCCCTTGTTTCAGCTCATAGGGAGAGGAATTGAGTCAAAGAGCTCGTTGGGTTGAGGGAACTCTGGACAATAGGATTGGGTGTGATCCTTACCTCTCATGGTAAGTAGTATCTCGCCTATTGTCACTGTAAGGTGTGTGTGTGTGATCCTTGTCACTTGTGACAAGTGGGTACCCCCCCTACCATCAAGTCTGGGAGTCGACAGAGCATACCCCAGTATGTATCCTACCCACAAGTTGGGCTTTTTGGGATTGCCACCCATATGGCCAATGGGTTAGGAGACTTTAGATAGGGTGTGATCATTACCATTTATGGTAAGTAATATCTCGCTCAAGTGATGGGATGCAGGTGTTCTACCACTTGACTCTTGAGGGTCAAGGTGGGAAGATCAACGGATAATAGGATAGTGTGTGATCCTTACCTTTCATGGTAAGTAGTATCTTGCCTATTGTCATTGGATATAGGGTGGCAGATTTATCTCCCTTATGATGATTCTTCTTCTTTAGATTCAAGAGTGTTCATGCAGATGAGCAGAGATGAGATATGATATTATTCAATGATGATGATGACGAGACATTTGAGATGAGACTTATGATGCAGTCGGTAATTCCTCCCTAGCTGAGAGGGAGTGTTGAAATTTGGCAGCTTAGGGAGAAATTCTCTCCTTCGGGAAGCCCTCCTCATCCTTTGGAGACCCTACTAGCCCTTGGAAGAATTTAATTTGCTCAAGGAAAAATATTATTTTTAATATGAAATCCACATCTGCGTAAAAGTACACGTTGGAATGGGCAAGGAAAATCCACCTCATCAACCACATATAAATAGACATCATGACTCATCACATGGAGGCATCATCAAATCATCACATCTTCTCTTGATTGGTTCGTACAACTTTGAAAATTGCAGGTTTGAGTCTACATGTGTGAAGGAGAGAGACATTTGTATTGAACAACATTGACTTTTGTTTTGGATCTATTTGACTAGCGTTGAGTTTGGGTTTTGGACTTGTTTGACTTGGGATTTGGGTCTGTCCTTGGAGGCTGAATTTAGGAAAGAGAAGGACGAGTAATTCAGTGCACTTTGACCACACTTGACCATAGACTTGAGGCAACCTTTGACTGCAACATTGACTCTGACTTTGAATGATTTCAGAGGTAGTTTTTGGGATTGTTTTGATTGAGCTTGACTGAGCTAAGGAAGTCGAGTTTTCTGCTGGTTTGACCGAACCTTTTGGAGGCTAATTTGACCGTTCACCAGGACTTGTTAGGGCTGCTGCTATTGCTATTGACTTTGACCAAAATTTGTAGATGTAATGTCCCTTCCTAAAAATATTTGTCACAGGTTTAGTCTTCAACAATTTTGATTAATTTTTGGTAAAGGTGGAGCCATACATTTTTGACTTAGGAACTTAGGAGAAATAAGGGGGTTGAATTACATCACTAGTGGGATGTGGGGGCCACCCACGTGGGGGAAAACGCACTTGGACACTTGGGCAATTCAAATTACCTTGGAGAGAAAATCGAATGGCTTGGGAGAGGGGCCCACATGGGGAAGGAAGGCCCACGAAGTTATAAGGAGAAGGAACTCCCCAACCCAAGGCATCATTTGACCATCGAACTCATTTGTGTTGCTCGAGCTGCTTAGCTGAGTTACCAAGTTGTTTAGCATCGAGTTTTCCAGGCGGGAGACTCAACCTTTCTTCGGGGGACTTCGAGTGCCACCCTAGGAAGGCAATTCGTACTACCTTGGAGGAGAATCAGAGGAGTTTTACAAACACATCACTTGGCCTTTGATTCAGCAGTGTGTATTTCTGGGCATGCAGGAGGGGAACACGCAGTGGTGATTTGGGGGTGCTCCCGGGCAGCATTTGCCGAGAAAGTTTGGGAGTTGGAGTTTCATCGGAAGGTCAGCCCTTGGGGAGAGTTTTGGATCGGGAGATTGCTGCTTCGGGGCAGCTCGAATTACAATTATTGAGGATTGCACAAAGGGCCATTCTTGGGCTCATGTGGGAGTTGGGGGAAGAAGCTACAAAGCTAGAGTCTACCGGGAGAAGATAGGAAAGCCATAGGGGACAACATCTTAGCATTTGGGGGGTGATTTGGAGAGCCTTTTCAACTATTTCCAGACAGGTCATGATTCCCAACATGCGGAGGAGGACATGGTACTTGGGGGTCGATTTTCGAGGGTCTGAACTAGGCCAAACCCTTTCTGGGTTTTGGTGGGTTTTTGTTGAGGAGCCGGGAGCTGAAGTTGCAGCATTTTTTGAGCACAGGAAGTGGAGTTTCTAGCACATCCTTTCCAGCAGGCAACACAGTTTCTGGGTAGTGCAGATCATCTTTGGAGCAACAGTTGTGCAGCACTAGGGCCATCATTTGCTCACCTGGGTTTTGTCATGCTTGTCCCTTGAGACAAGCCCAGGTGCACCATTCCATCACTATTGTACTTGCTCCAGAAAGAATTAATAAAATGGCTCAAATGATCTTTATCTGCAGTGCTCTAATGGGTGTTTACTGATTATGTCTCATTGTTGGGTGTTGACTTGTTTTGGTGGGTTTTTGTTGAGGAGCCGGGAGCTGAAGTTGCAACATTTTCTGAGCACAGGAAGTGGAGTTTCCAGCACATCCTTTCCAGCAGGCAGCGCAGTTTCTAGGCAACACAGATCATCTTTGGAGCAGCAGTTGTGGAGTGCTAAGGCCATCATTTGCTCACCTGTGTTTTGTCATGCTTGTCCCTTGAGACAAGCCCAGGTGCACCATTCCATCACTATTGTACTTTCTCCAGAAAGAATTAATAAAATGGCTCAAATGATCTTTATTTGCAGTGCTTTAATGGGTGTTTACTGATTGTGTCTCATTGTTGGATGTTGGTTTGTTTATTTGCTTTGTATATCATTGAATTTCCTAGTTAGGAACATTACAGTGGTATCAGAGTCCAGATCTTGGCTCAGTCGTGGAGGACAGGCAAAATATTACATACAGAACGCAGAGGTACCGAGTAGAGAAAGGGAGCTGGAGATCACTCCAGACACGGAGGACAGGGGGAAGGCATTAGTAGCAGAGGGCATGGGAGAGCCCAAGAGTAGGGAGGAGATGGCCTTTGACAACCTCTTGAAGGCTTTGAATGATTTAACGAAGGGGCAAAAGGAAATGCTAGAAGAGATAAAACTGCAGAATTAGGAGAGAAGCACTCATAGGGAGTTTTTGTTTGGAGAGACTTCGGGGGCCTCTAACAATTCAACCATCCTTCAACCACTGCGTAGCCGCCATGAACGAGTGGGCCAAGTCGAGCTACATTGCCCTCTTTCGTGCCTTTGGCACAGAATGAACCAGTAGGGGTCAAAGATCATTCATCGATGGGAGAGCACTTTAGGGAGTGATAGTCCATGGGAGTAGACTTCAGGGAGGCACTCTCTTTCAGGGATTTCTGCAAGCTCAAGCAGAATGAGAAGGGTAAGAACTATGGAGGACAGGGCACACAGAGCTATGAGTCGCAGTGTACTATTGGGATGGCATTGGCAAGTGCATAGCCCGAGCCTGGGTAGAGAAGATGGACACTTATTTCCAGCTCAACCGGATGACGGAGCTGGAAGCCATCAAGATGGCCACGTTGCACTTGGAAGGGGAAGCCCACGACTGGTGGTTTCATGGCTTGACTACCTTGGGGCATGCCAATGTGACTTCATATGAGGATTTCACCAGGAGGGTGGTGGAGCGATTTGATCAGAGGGATCCAGAGGCTCACTTCAGGGAGCTAACCCAACTCAGACAAATGGGTAACCCAGAGCAGTACATATCGGAGTTCTTGAGAGTCTCAATGATGGTGTCGGACCTATCAGATGCTTGGAGGGTGTACACCTTCATAGAGGGCCTGCTCAAGCCCCTGCATGGACTGGTGAAGTCACGTAGACCCTCCACGCTGTAGGAAGCAGTGACGTGCTAGAGATTTGCAGGGGGCCATCCCCAAGACACGAGCACCCTTCCTTGCACACACTCCCTACCCCTAGAAGGGGAGTGATACTAGGCCACCACCACAGAGAGCAGTCCAGGGACATGGGCAACTGGATGATGAGACCAGGAGGGACCTCAGGAGGAGGAAACTGTGTTTTACTTGTCGGGAGCCCTGGGCACCAGGCCATTGGTGCACAACTGGCAAAGCCCACTATATCGAGGTCTTCTCAGATAGCGATCAGGAGGACAATGTGGAGCTGGAGTGTGGTGTGGGAGATGGTGAGAGTCCGGCAGAGAGGGGACCACCACCACCACCTCCACAGGGGGGACATCTTTTGCTCCATCGGGGAGTCCTTGCTTCTTTATGCGAGGTCCCCAAATTTCTGACATTGAGGATTCGAGGTACAATCTATGGGCAACGTGTCTCAGTCTTAGTTGACAGTGGGGCTACCCACAACTTCATTGATGCCTAGTTGGTTCAGAGGAGGGGCATCACTACGACAGAGTTTGAGGGCTTTTCAGTTCTGGTGCCAGGTGATTGGACTATGCAGTGCACTTGGTATGTCCCCACCTTGACCGTGACCATGGGGAACTACTCCATGACAGACCACTTCTTTGTGGTAGATGTGCCAGACACCAACGTAGTGATGGGTGTCCAGTGGCTATACTCCCTTGGACGAGTTACCACTGATTGGAAGAAGCTGGAGATGGAGTTCACTGGACCGGATGGAAAACTGGTGGTCCTCAGAGGCATGCATTCATACCCACCCTAGACAGTGTCAACACATAGGATGGAGGCAGATTTGCGGCATGGAGACATAGCATGGGCAATAGAGCTGAGGATCTCAGAGGCTGGGAGACAAGCCCAGTCACCACCCTCGGATATACAGGCACTATTAGACAGATACTCAGTGGTATTTGGGGACATTCCACCAGGGCAGCCACTAGACAGGGGATTTGAGCACACCATCGAGTTGGAGCCGGGTGTGCAGGTAGTGATTACCACCCCTTATAGGCACCCCAAGGCCTATAAGGACGAGATTGAGTGGGCCATCAAAGAGTTGTTGGCGTTGGGCCACATCAAGCTGAGTTCCAATCCCTTTGCTTCTTCAGTAGTGCTGGTGAAGAAGGATGGGACCTTGCGCATGTGCATTGATTACCGGGCGCTCAATAAGAAGACATTGAAGAACTGGTACCCCATACCCCGCATCGATGAGTTGATGGATGAGCTTAGAGGAACCAAGTACTTCTCTAAGATAGATCTACGTTCGGGGTACCATCAGATCAGGGTGAGGTATCAGGACGTCCCCAAGACAGCCTTCCGATGCCATTATGGACACTTCAAGTTTTTGGTCATGCCCTTTGGCTTGACCAACGCTCCGACTCCCTTCCAGTCATGTATGAACCATGTGTTCTAGAGGCAGTTGAGGAGGTTTGTATTGGTGTTTTTTGATGACATACTAATATACAACTGGACTTGGGAGGAGCATCTCCAACACCTAGAGGAGGTGCTGTGTATTTTGGAGGAACAACAGTTTTATGCCAAACTATCCAAGTGTGAGTTTGGCCTGGCTGAGATGCTGTACTTGGGGAACATTATTAGCGCAGACGGAGTGAAGGTACATGAGGAGAAAATACGGGCTATTCGACATTGGCCGGTACTTAGGGATGTGATAGCGCTGAGAGGCTTCTTGGGCATCCGCACGTACTACTAGAAGTTTGTCAAGGGATTTTTGTAGTTAGCAGCTCCCCTCACAAATTTGACTAAGAAAAGGGCTTTCACATGGACAGATGGGGCACAGTTAGCTTTTGATCGCCTCAAGGAGGTGATGAGCAGTTGTCCAGTGTTGGCACTTTTGGACTTCTCCCAGCCCTTCACCATGGAGTGTGATGCATCAGGAGAGGGAATTGGGGCAGTATTATCTCAGGATGGGCACCCCATTTCTTTTGAGAGCCAGAAGCTCTTACCCCATGAGAGGTCATATTCTATATATGACAAGGAGATGTTGGCCATCATGCATGCCTTGGCCAAATTTCGACAGTATTTGGTGGGTAACCGATTCAGAGTGAAGACTGATCACAACAGTCTTTGCCACTTCATGGGGCAGTAGGGCCTCAATGACAGACAACAAAGATGGGTTAGCAAGGTGCAGGCCTATGATTTTGACATAGAGTATGTGCGGGGAAACATAATGTAGTGGCTGATGCCCTATCCAGGAGATTCGCAGGGCTCTCATCATGGGCATTTGCCATGATTGGAAGGCCTAGTTGCTGGTAGAGTATTCCAAAGATAGGAGGGCATGTGAGATTCTGGAGGGGACCCACGCAGATGAGCGCTACCGGGTGATGGACGAGGTCATCTACTACAAAGGGCACATATTCTTGGTACCTAGCTCGCAGTTGAGGGAGAGAGTGCTCCAAGAAGCACATGACTCGTCATTTTCAGGACATCAAGGGTTTAGAAAAACATACATGGCAGTTAGGGAACGTTTTACATGGAAGGGCCTTAATGGGGACATGTTGAGGCACATACAAGAGTGTGATGCACGCTAGAGGAACAAGGGGGAGCTAATCCACCCCGCCGGGTTATTGCAGCCGCTCTCCATTCCTGAGGGGAAGTGGGAGAGTATCTCCATGGACTTCATCATTGGGCTTCCCACAATAGGGCAAGGATTGCATCTACAATGTAGTTGATCGGTTGGTCTTGGAACCAGAGGCCATCTTGGAGGCTAGAGAAAGGAAGCTTAAGGAGGAGGACCATCGGGGAGTTTTTGGTGTGATGGAAGAACCTGCTAGATGAGGATGCCACATGGGAGGGTGAACACATTTTGGAGCATCCGGCATTGAGGTTGCTTGAGGGCAAGCAACATTTGGGAGGGGAGGACTGTAATGTCCCTTCCTAAAAATATTTGTCACAGGTTTAGTCTCCAACAATTTTGATTAATTTTTGGTAAAGGTGGAGCCATACATTTTTGACTTAGGAACTCAGGAGAAATAAGGGGGTTGAATTACATCGCTAGTGGGATGTGGGGGCCACCCACGTGGGGGAAAATGCACTTGGACACTTGGGCAATTCGAATTACCTTGGAGAGAAAATTGAATGGCTTGGGAGAGGGGCCCACATGGGGAAGGAAGGCCCATGAAGCTATAAGGAGAAGGAACTCCCCAACCCAAGGCATCATTTGACCATCGAACACATTTGTGTTGCTCGAGCTGCTTAGCTGAGCTACCACGCTGTTTAGCATCGAGTTTTCCAGGCGGAAGACTCAACCTTTCTTCGAGGGACTTCGAGTGCCATCATAGGAAGGCATTTCATACTACATTGGAGGTGAACTGGAGGATTTTTACAGCCACGTCACTCAACATTTCGATTCAACAGTGCATATTTTTGGGCATGCAGGAGGGGAACATGTAGTAGTGATTTGGGGGTGCTCCCGAGCATCATTTGCTGGGAAAGTTTGGAAGTTGGAGTTTCATTGGAATGTCAGCCCTTGGGGAGAGTTTTGGATCGGGAGATTGCTGCTTCGGGGCATCTCGACTTACAGTGATTGAGGACTACGCAAAGGGCCATTCCTAGGCTCACGTGGGAGTTGGGGGAAGAAGCTACAAAGTTGGAGTCAGCCAGGAGAAGAGAGGAAAGCCATAGGGGACAACATCTCAGCATTTGGGGGTGATTTGGAGAGCCTTTTCAGCCATTTCCAGACAGGCCATGATTCCCAGCATGAGGAGGAGGACGTGGTACTTGGGGGTCGATTTTCAGGGGTCTGAACTAGGCCAAACACTTTTTGGGTTTTGGTGGGTTTTTGTTGAGGAGTCGAGAGCTGAAGTTGCAGCATTTTCTGAGCATGGGAGGTAGAGTTTCTAGCACATCCTTTCCAGCAGGAAGTGCAGTTTTTGGGCAACGCAGATCATCTTTGGAGTAGCAGTTGTGTAGCACTAGGGCCATCGTTTGCTCACCTGGGTTTTGTCACGCGTGTCCCTTGAGACAAGCCTAGGTGCACCATTCCATCGCTATTGTACTTGCTCCATAAAGAATTAATAAAATGGCTCAGATGATCTTTATTTGCAGTGCTTTAATGGGTGTTTACTGATTATGTCTCATTGTTGGATGTTGGTTTGTTTATTTTCTTTGTATATCACTGAATTTCCTAGTTAGGAACATTACAATAGATTTGAATTTTGACCAAAGCTGACTTTTTTGGCTCATCTTTGATTGGATGTTGGATGGTGAATTTGTCTAGTCAAGTCTTTGACCTTTGACTTATTGTTGATGTACTTGGATATTGTATCTCTCTGTTGAACATTTGATGACAATCTAATAAAATAAGAATTTGGAAAGGGTTTTCCCCCTTGTGGGGTTTTTCCTTGGTCTTTGACCAAATTGTTGTGTCTCTATTGTTCTTGGCTGTCTTCTATTGTGCATTTGGTTTACTGTTCTATCTACAATTGCTTATTGTTGTTGGAAGATTGAATTTATTGAATAAAGTGATTGTTAATTGAAGAAGAATAAGTGATTGTGTCAAGCATAGAACACTGGAAAATTAACAACCCATAAGAGAAATTTTCTCCTTGTTTGTCATTCAGCCAACGAACAACCCTATGATGGCTCACAAATAGCTTTACATCAGAGCTCTCCACCTATGCTATGGTCAATGTTCTCTCCCATATGACATGCTTCTTGAAGGAAGGTGGATCATCTATTGGGAGGTACATTAACCATTTTGTAATCATGCACTTTCATTTAATGTTTTGGCGCATACTAATATGGATCACATGCCAAGATGGATGATTGACCTCTCATGCTTCATTTCAGAGGTTATCCTTTGCCCCTAGTCTAGTGTGACCTCCCTTGAGGTCCTTCCTTCTGGTCGGGCATTGATAGGAGGCAGTGAATGAAGTAGAGTGCCCAAGGTAATTCATACTTACCACATTCCATCTTTCCCTTATTATCCACATCGATTCTATGGGTTTATTGTCATTTGTCATTGGGACTAGCACCTATGCTCTGGTCAATGCTCTCTCTCATATGAACCTTGTTTATGGTCAGGGAGATGGACCTTGTGTAACCATTGCATATGGTTGGAAAGTTTGGCCTCATGAACAATATTGATTGATTGAATGTGGTTGATGCTAAATATCTTCCCTGATGATGAGGATTGTGATCTCTCCCTTGGGCAGTTGTTGAGAGACCTATGGATTGATCGGGGAGATTGATCTTTAAAGAGAGAGAGACCTGTACATCTGATCTCTCGCTTGGTCTATTGCTGGGAGGCCTATGGATTGGTTGTGGAGATTGATCTTGAGAGAGAATGAAAAGTACCTCCTTGGCTAAGAGGGAGTGTTGGAAATGTAGTAGCCATGGTTGGTATTTTCATCAAGAAAGAAAGAGAAAAGAAATAAAAATTTGAATTTATGACCCTAAAATCAGCCTCCTAGAACGAGTCAACCTCAAGTAGGCCAGGCCCCTTTAGAGGCACGCTTTCGACCCCCTTTTGAAGACTATATGTAGGAGACCACTTCTCCTCATTTGGCACATCAACTTGTGACTTGATCATCTTTGTTCTAGTGAAGAAAGGAACAAGAAGACGTCGAATTTCAGAAGGAAGGAGGGGAGGCTTGGAAGCTCTTGTTACTGGTTAGATGTTATCTTGATGTCTTATTTCTGGATGTATTGATGAACATTGAAGTCTCTCTCTCTCATAAGGAAAGAATTTTGGGTTTTCCCCTTGTGGGTTTTGCCCCGGCCTCAGCCCTAAATTTCTATGTCTCTAGTCTCATTGTCTCATGGTTATCTTTACTGCTCTTTCATGTTGAATGGTTGAAATTTTCTTCTGTATAATTGCTTAATGATATTGGATGTTATATATGATTGATGCTAATAAATAATTGGAAGTAGTTATTTGTTGAAGGAAATTGTTTCTAGTTTCTGTGAACCCTAGAAATATCAACACTTTATGCCTTAGATCTGGCTCAGATTCGGATCCGTCTTAGACTACCTGAGATTCATATCTACCAAGCCTTGGTCCGCCTTCTTTAGCCTAACAAACTCCCCTCTGCAACCTAAACCAACATCTCTAATGCATTGAAGCTACGCCAAAACATGCTTCTCTTCTATGGTCAGAGCAGGTCTGAGATTTGCCCCGAAGGATAATTGTGTTTGAGGCCTGAGCTTGGATTAATTCAGCCTTCCTGTGGCCTGAACAGGCCTGAATTTTGGCATCTTTTGTGGGCTGTTATGGAGGTAGATTCGACCCTAATCTCCTTTCCTTTTTGGCCATAAAAGCACTTAAGAAGATTTTGATCAATTCAAGCAAATTTCCAACAGAACAAAAATAAACCAAAACAGAGAGAAAATTGACCATTTTAGCTTTGATCATTGCACTTCATGTCACAGATAATTCTCCTTCGTTTCTCCTTGAGTGACTTGGTATCCTTCAACGAATTCAGAGCTATTTCTTGCTTGGATTCATGCTCCTTTAAGCTCCCACGACTAGGCTTTTATATTGATTGGAGGGTGGCATAATTTGGGGCCGACCTGCCCACAAACTACATGATTTTTTCGACACTATAAGACCCTTTATCGGGCTGACCTGAACAAGGAGGTTTAGTCAACCTAAAAATTAATTTTTGTCTTTCTTAATATCTTCTTTTAAGGCGGACTTGGAGACATGGACTTAGGCGAATTTAAATTACAATTTTGACCTCCTTCTAGGGGCAGCAATGAAATATTAAGGCTATGAATTTATGGGGCATGAGCTGGAGATACACTTGTCCATTTGGGGCATCGAACTTCAAACTTGAATATCTCTCAAACAAAGAGGACCCACAAGGCGTAGCACCTATCAAACAAAATGGCGTGACAAGGGCTACCAATCTAAAGTGTTCTTGCATCCAAATTCACTAGCTTGTGCACGCATATCATCAAACAAGTGATGAGAATTTCTTCCAACAAGAAATTGCCCTAATTGACTCCATTGCCCAATTGAGAGGAAGCACTTGACTAGTTGTGGTTAATGTCCTCAATTTCCTATTTCTTTCTTAATTCATGGTAACTAGGGTTAGGGTTAGCTTAAATCTGCGTTTTATAGCAATTTTTTGTCTATTTGTTGTTGCCATATTGGTAGGGATTGCATTTAATAAATATATAAAGGCAAAATTTAGCATTAATTGCATGTTTTCATCCCAAAATTATGGCTGACGTCCAGATAATTATTGCTGTCATATGCATTTTCAGTCATAGAAATTCGTTGTTTGCCTTACCCTTGCTTGCCTCTTTTATGGCCTTTGCACCTTTGTTGATCTTATCATTGATACGGTATTTCTCAACTTGTTATATGCCACTATCTGCCCTAAATCTTCATATCTTAAAACCCTAACTTATAACAGCCTTATTCTAAATCATAAAGGTCTTAGGAAAGTGTAATTGAACTTTTGCAACTCTTATTTCAGCCATTCCAGGTCTGGCTGGTACCTTTCTTTTCAATCATTAGACCTTATATCACCCTTCAGCCATTGTTTGTTGAATATCTTGTTGGTGATTTCTTTTGGGAGGCCTCCATTGTGGGGATAACATCCACCACTAAACAAATGGAGAGAGACCATTGAGGTGACGGTGGTGGCTGATCTCTTGGTTGCCATAAGACCTAGGTTTCCTAGTGAGGCTTTGCACTAGGTCTTCTAGATTTTGCTGTAACATTTTTTATATAATAATAAACCATTGATTTCAAGGTTTATGAAGAACATATGGTGCTCTTCGTCGGTTTTTCAAGTATATGAGATAATTGTCGAATACATATCATTATTTTCATTTAATGCTTGGGTTTCTAAATTCTCAGGAGAGTATTGTTGTTCACCTTTCTTTTCTTCCTTGATTTTGTATATAAATAAACATTACATAATAATAATAATAATGATGATGATGATGATGATGATGATGATGATAAACTAAGAGACACAACGCTTCACTTTCTTGACTAGTCAATGCATGTAAGTATACCATCACAAGGCTTGTTGTAGGCTGTAGCATCTTATTCGTTCATTTTATCAACTATATATATTTATATCCTATATGGATTCTGTTATGTTCTTCTTCTTATGTTAGATATTTTCTTGAATATGAACTATTGTTCATTACAAGATACTGTTTTAAGGATTCATCGTTGTGGGTAGCTTTATGTTTCTATTTTACTGCCTTCGTTTTGCTCATCTTTCATGGTATTTTATGTACTTTTTCTTTTAATCTTGTTTTTTATTATTTGCTTTTTGTTGTTGAAAGTAGGATTGGCATGCCAAATTGTTTTTGAAGGTTCCTATGGTAAGATCTTAATTTTGATTTGAGCATTGTTTTGATCATAGGCTGTGCCTATTGAAGCATCTGAAGTTGTTGAGTTCGAGAAGGTGTTGATATTGACGAGAGATTTTGAATGTGCACTCAAGGATATGATGTTCATTTGTGCATCTAATAATAAAGATGACAAGTTGAGTGATTTTGCATTAAATGTTGAAGTTCATTTTGCATCCAAAAAGAGAAATCACATTCTAGCAAGAGCTCGGCGATTACTTGTTCGCTCTGATTTTACGATTCCCTTGGTAAGTTCCATTTAAGGTTTATATTTTGTGTATTGCAGCTATTACATAGTCTTTTAGATAATTAATTTAGCTTATTCTGTGTTTAGAGTACAATTTGGGGCAAGGATTCTAATCAACTGCAAATTGATTCTTTGTAATATTACCTAGGAAAATGCCGTTGAACTGCTTTTCCAGCCAGTCACTTGTAATGTATCATGGGCTGCAAAACAACTAATTGAGATAGTGCATGAAGCACTCCAGGTGATTTGATTTATAACATCAATTGTCTCTCTTTCATAATACACATTACTTCCATTTAAGATTCTTTTCATAGATAATTTCAGTTCCAACACTTGCCTACATGTTTTAAGTAATGCATGCCTTTGTTCAAAATTTACACAAGTAAATTGAGTAAATGAATTCCCAGACTCAAGAAAAGTAGATAAGGATTGTTGAGAATAGATTTTCCCGATTAAAGCCAGTTTAGAGTAATGACAAGGGAAACAGTGTGTGCTCTTGATTTAAGCTTAAGCCGAAGCCGCTTAGAACAGGGAAACAAGCATGGGTTTGTAAAATAATGCTAGTTTTGGAAATGACAGTCTCCAAAATTACAGAAGACAAGGAAATTCAACACACTGATACGCATTAACTATCACTGTATTATTAATATATTACTAATGCATTAGCATATTATGTTGTCAGATGGGTTGACCATTGTGGTCAAGTTATAAATCGAGATTCTTCACTGAAACCCTGGCTAAATTTCCCTGAAGTTCATGCTATTGTGTTAATGTGGTCAATTTGTGGATAAGGCGAAGTGCAAGTCTGCAATAAATTTGGCAAATTACATATGTTATGACATCAAGGGGGATATATATGTGGTTGATGATAGCCTAATAGGTGGCCCAGATGGGTGAGGATACACACACACACATAGAGAGATTTAATGTAGACATGAATATATGATTTGGATTAGAGATGTGTTGGAGTTATTTTTAAGATGCTCTCCTATTTAATAAGAAGCTATGTTGCACTGGCTGTTGGGACAGGGGGACGAGTTTCTGGGAGGGCTAAAGAGCACCCCCAAATTTCCAGGGGATGGTAGGCTGGGGACAGAATATATATATGTCTTACAAATTTAAATTCACCATATGCATAACAATGAACATGAATGATAAGAATAACCATAACATATTGAAATAACAATTGAACTAGTCAAATTAAAATAATAAATGCAACAGTGATGGCGATGGCCTGAACGCAACTCTCTGAACAGTGATGGTGCCCTGCGACTCTGAGAATAATTGATGCCACACAACTCTGAAAGGAAGTTGGGACTCTGGTCAAACGAGGTCGAAGGCGACAACAGCAAAAGTCGAATAAGGTCGAAGACGCAACAAAGAGATAGAGTTTTATTGCCCGAGGGTTTCACCTTTTTTATTGGAAAGCGCGCCATTTTTCGAGGGACAACAAGATGTAACGAACAAAGTTCACACTCTGCAATAATCTTCAGAACACTTGGTACATAAAGACATCCATTGAGGATAAGAAACATATATATTGAATAGTGTATAAAATAGTTGATATGAGATGATGATAGTTACAAATGGGGGCTCGCTTATATTCCTAGGTGCCCCTTTATGAATGGTCATGTCCTTAGGACATGCCTCTACATTAACTAATTACTATATAATTAATCATTATTTATGATTATTAATATTTATACTATTTTTTTATTTTTATATATATTTTTATTCATAACATTACCTTCCTCTTCAAAAAGTTTTGTCCTCAAAGCTTTATCACTGACAAGGCGTGGCATATGTTCCTTGTCTTGTAATTTGTTCACATCTTTTACGAATTCTTGAAGTTGTCATCTTCGTAGATACAAGATGATAGGATTCTCTGAGTGATAAATAAAATCATCGCACAGAGAATGTATTTGACCATCCTAAATCAATCTTCTGTGAAATTTTGCAGTTACTGGAAATTTGTAATTAATTGTTATCACCGGCCTGAATTGTGCAAACTTCAGTATTATTCAGAACATAAGTTTGTTGTTTATGTTTTGAGTGATACAAATACGTAGATTGATTGAGTTGTCTACTCTTGTGATTCAGATGTCGATAAGGAATTCTTTTGGTTTGACTTTCTCTTATCAAGTGTGTGGCAATTCCCTAATTTACTTCAGGGACTGATGTTGTTGAGTTGTGATATTCACTAAATTGGTATCATTCATTTCTCTTCAACTTGAATTTCTTCATTTGAATATTTCGACGCTTCCTTCTCAATAAGTTGTTGTACCTTGTTTTCCAACAACTTCTTGTCCTTCTTACGCTTCTTAATTTGTGTTAGTAATTTTTCACTATGGTCTTTAGGTTGAGAAACTTCTTCATTTTTGTCAGCGACGATTTTGTCAACTTCTCTTTGCATATTTTGTAATACTTTTTACCACTTTGAAAAATTACTTTTGAAATATCTTGTATGTCTTCTGGTGCTACTGAATTTGGCTTCAATGTAACATCCTGTAGTGTTATTTCTTTCTTTTTATTTGAAAATGTAAAAAAAATATTTTTCGTATTTAGGATGAAAGACCCTAGAGTTTCTATCCAGGGTGAACCCAAAATAATGTCACCTTGATGGCTCCATAGGGATCGAACTGAGAACTGTGTTATAAATGTATAATCCCCAATGTTTAATTGTAAATCAGCTGTCATATTGTTTTTTATCCCAAGCAGTGTTGCGGGGGAGCCCCCCCCCCCCCCCCCCCCTCGAACCCGCTCCCGCAGCGCGCTCCGGGCGGGTGCGGCTCGGGAGTGGCTCGGGAGCGCGCTCCCTTAAAAAAATTTGCGCTCCTTGGGCTGTTAGGGAGCGACACAGGGAGCAGCGCCGGAGCGATTTTTAATGCCCGGGAGCGATCGGGGAGCGATCGCTCCCTGATCGCTCCCGGACATTAAAAATTGCTCTGGGAGCGATTCGAGCCGGGCCGGGAGCGGTTTGGCGGAAAAAAAATCCGCCGGACCCGAAAAAAAAAATTTAGAATTTTTTTTTAGTTTTATAAGCCCAATGGGCCAAAAAAAATTCATTATAACTTCATTGAGCTTGAGTTTGGAGCTGGAGCAAGAGCAAAGGAGCGAAGAGCAAGTGCTGAGGAGCGAGGAGCAAGTGCCAAGGAGCGAGGAGCAAGCCTGCAGAGGTAAGTAACTTAGTAATTTAGTTAGTTTAGCTGGTTAGGTAGTTAATTTAATTTAGTTGTTTGAGTTTAAAGATCATGTATTTAAATTAAATTAATAAATTAAATTAATTAATCCCAATAAATTAAATTAATTTGCAGATTCAAGAATCAAAACCCTACAAACATCAAACACCATGGACCTGGCGATATTTATTGGCATTTTCCTCTTCCTGGTCCCTTTTATGGTTATTATGGTGCTGGAGAGTAGGAAACGGAGGGGGCCCCAAACTGGAGAGGGGGATGAAGAAGCCGGAGAAAGTCAAATGGGTGAAAACCCCAGTGAGGAGGAGGTGGAGGAGGGTGAACATGACCCTCAAAAAACTAAACAAGACCAAACTCCATTGTGGAAATATGTTCACAGGGCTGAAACAGGGAGAGGGGGTGGAACCACTAAATTTCATTGCCCCCATTGCAACACTGATTACACAGGTTCATACACCCGTGCTAGAAGACACCTCTGCGGGAAAAGGCCATGGGATGGAGAGAAACAAATAGGAATCAAAACTTGTGCAGCGGTGTCAACAACAGATAGAGCCAAATACATAAGGGAAGAGGAGGAAGCCCAATACAGAACAAAAAAATCAAGGGGTTTCTTTGAACCAAGCTCACAATCACAAAGAACTCCTTCAGCATCCTCCCAAGGCAATGGATATGGACATCGAGGCACAGGGTCATCATCTTTAAGGCGTAGAACCATATCAGATTTCCTTGATGAGGGGTGTAGGAATGATGTGGATTCAAAAGTTTACAGGTTTCTCTATGCATGTGGGATACCATTCAATGTTCTACGCTCACCTTATTGGCACGAAATGGTTTCTGCCATAAATGATGCCCCTAAAGGATACAAGAGCCCTGGGTATGACAAGGCAAGAACTGTTGGCCTTGATCATGAAAAAGAAAAAATATCACATTCTTTGAATAAAATGACAAGTTCTTGGACTGACAATGGGGTGTCCATTGTATCTGATGGATGGACAAATGTAAAAGGCAAGCCATTGATAAGTGTTCTTGCTGTGTCTGTTAGTGGTCCCATCTTTCTAGCTGCACATGATTACTCAGACAAGTTCAAGACCGCCATCAACATTGCAGAAGCATTACTTGAAACAATTGAGCGTATTGGCCCATACAATGTCATCCAAGTCATCACTGATAATGCTCCTAATTGTAAGGCAGCGGGAGCAATTATTGAGGATAAATACCCGAACATATTTTGGTCTGGATGTTTGGTTCACACATGGAACCTTCTGTTGCATGATATTGTCAAAAACAAAAATGAACAATACCAATGGATTGGTAATTTGTACAAGAAAGGAAAACAAATGATAAAATTTATTACAAATCATAGCAATACCCATGGCCTTTTCCACAGTCACTCGAGATTGGAGTTGCTGAAGATTGCGAGGACTAGATTTGGTAGCTATTACCTCACCTTCAGGCGCCTTTTGAAGGTAAGAGAGGCATTAGCTAGCATGGTATCAAGTCCACATTGGCAGGTGTTAAAGGAAAGGGCTACAAATGTAGCTGACATGGCAGGTTTTGAAATGGTGGAGGAGGCTGCTCTTGATGGGCAGTTTTGGACAACTGTGAGGCAGGTATTGGATTTCACCAAGCCAATTTATCACATGATTCGATTTGCAGATACAGACAAACCAGTGATTGGCGAGGTGTATGAGCAAATGGATACCATGTTGGGGGAAATAAAAGACATTGTTCATAATAGAGATCCCAACTTGTACAAACTGATTCATGATTGTGTGTGTGAACGGTGGAATAGGCTTAACCTTCCACTACATTGCTTGGCGTATATCCTTACGTCAAAATACTACTCTACATCTTGGTTGGGCCAACCTGCAGCAGGGGGTGGGGTTAGGACCAAACACCATTTAGATCAAGAGGTAACTAAAGGATATCTGGAAGCATTAGAAAAGTTGGTACCTGACAGGGAGGAATGTGCAGCTGTGCGCCTTGAAATAGGCAGATACTTCAGTGGCACTGGTTTGTATGGTAACTTCCATGCAATGGACGACAAAGATAAATTTGATTCTCTCACATGGTGGGAAACATATGGCGGCCACGGACTTTTGCCAAAATTGGCAAAAAAAGTTCTTTCACAGGTTGTAAATTCTTCTTCTGCAGAGAGGTGTTGGAGCACCTACAGTTATATACATAATGTGAAAAGAAACAGACTCAATGAAAACCGAGCAGAAAGCTTGGTTTATGTGCACTACAACTTGAGGTTGTTGAGTCATTACTGTGATCGGACTAATGAGGATCCCACATATAAAATTTGGGACAATCACCCAGAGGATGACAATTTGGAGGATGGCATTGTACATATTGAAGAACTAGAAGAGGAACTTGTAAGAGATGAAAATGAAGCAGCAGCCATGCCACCTCCACCTCCACCTCCACCATCCAGTAGCAGTGCTCGAGGTCCGAGTCTTGTTCCTTTGCTGTCGCCACCTCCATCTACACCCTCGAGTGGAGGTTCTAGTTCTGGTCGTCGGTCTGTGTGGGAGACTCCTAGAAGACCACCACGACCTGTTTATACTCCTGGAGACTCTCGTGGCAAGGGCCACATGTAGATTTACAGTTTACTTGTCTTCTTTAGTTTCTATTAGACTTTAGTTTTCATAACTGTTGAGTTTTGAGTCCTTGACTCTTGACTCTTTCATATCATTATGATATTTTTTGTAAACATTATATCACTGTGACAATGAAAATTTGAAGTTTGAAGTTGGGCCTTGGCAATTATAACTGATTGGTAATGATTGTGAATTATGAATATGATGCTTTGTGAAAGACTAAAGTTGTTTCATTTCATCTCATTATTCATGTTTCATTTTATAAATTTTTAACATTTCATATCATGCTAACAGTTAGAAGTTAGGATTTAGAAATATCTTCGATATTACTTATTGTAATGGTTAAACTTAGCTTACAAGTACAACTTTGGTGATCAATGATGATAAATGTTATTGAATTTTCAATTCTGAAAGCTTGAAGTTGAAACTTTAATATTGAATTTGATGAATCATGATTTATAAGACTCAATATGTTGCAGTTGTAATATGTATTTTACTAACTTGTGGACATGGTTGATGACGATTATAATTTCTAGATGATTGATGTGATATGGTTCAATGATCAATCTATGTTTTTTTATGTTTTTTTATGTCTAATTCATCATTCTACATGTTTTTGTTGACATATATGTATCAAAAATTAAAAAATATAAAAAATATATATATTTTTAAAAAATCGCTCTCGGATTCGCTCTCAAACCGGGAGCTTCTGAAAATGGTCGCTCTCGCTCCCCGCTCCCGCTCCCGCTCCCGCTCCCGCTCCCGCTCCCAAGTAACATGGATCCCAAGGGTGTAATTTTTTGATCACATTTGACTTGGGAATCACCAATTGGTTAGCAAGGTTAGGGTTTATATACTTTTTTTCTTCAGTGGGAGAGATAGAAATATTAGTATCTTTTCCTACAAGAATCCCCTTAATTCTAAATCGCATGGGAGCATAAGTTAATGAAGTTTCTGGAAATCTTCCTTTCTTTTTCGTTATAGATTCCATTTCTTTCTTGTCAGTAGTTGAATCCATTTTGCATTTGTCGACAATTTCGTCAAATAATACTTTGACCAAGGAGTTTATATTCTTCGTGTAGGAATTTACAGGGTAAGTTCCTCAGACAGAACACCAAAAGACACCGCTCACAAACAGATCACAGATTAATACACCAGTATTGTTGACGTGGTTAAAACCCTCTAAGAGGGAAACAATCCACGGCTTGAGCCAACGCGGCCACTTCAGGCAATTTATTAATAAAAGAATGATAATTTACATAAGCTTCTTTCATGAACAGTTACCCTACAAATGACCCTCTATGCTCTTTAAATAGAGATCATGGACCAATCGGGTGTTAAGCCACGGATCAAGTGTCGGTAATACGGAGGAGAGAATGAACAGTCGGATCACTACATATCGTGACCATCTGATTGTAAGTTACAAAAGTACATAGTAAAGAAACACACTTTACCTAACTGTACACTAGACCAAGTTATAGTTAACTATTTCCTATGTGTCGGAATATCCTAACATCCCCCTTAAGAACAACTTGGGATAGGATTGAAGGATGTAAAAATATGACACAATAGGAGAAGGAAGGAGGCACTAGGGCCTATCCCCCCTTAGTGACAACTTCCTGAACTCCAACCATAAATCAAAGTTTAGTAAACTTCGCCTTTGTAAAGATGTCTGCAACTTGATCATCTGTTGAACGATATTGCACTTCAAGAACATGGTCGTGAATGAGCTTTTTGATGAAGTGCATGTGCAATTGAATGTGTTTGTTGCGCTGATGTTGGACTGGATCTTTGCATAGTTGAATGGCACTTTGATTATCACACCAAAGTGTAGTCAGATGCTGTTGCTGAAAGCGAAACTCTAACAGGATCTGACAAAGCCACAAGGCTTCCTTACTAGCTTCTATGGTACCATGATACTCTGCTTCTGCTGAAGAAAGAGAAATGGCACTTTGTTTCTTGCAAGCCCATGTAATAGGTCCTGAACGAAGAGTGAACACATAACCTGCAATAGACTTCCGATCATTAGGGTCACCGGCCCAATCAAAATCAATGAAACCAACCAATAGAGATGCTTTTGCACTGTAATGAAGCCTAAATTGAACTGTACCTCGAACATAACGAAGTATTCTTTTAGTTGCTTTCCAATGACTTTCATGTGGGTTTTGCATAAACCGAGCAATAAGGCCAACAACAAAGGAAAGGTCAAGATGAGTATGGGTCAGATACAAAAGTTTTCCTACAAGTTGACGGTATAAGGTAGCATCAACTTCAGGGGAAGTACAAGTGACTGAAATTTTGGCTCTAGATTGAAAGGGAGAAGGGGCTGGCTTACAGTCTTCCATGTGAAAATGGCGTAGAAGATCACAGGCATACTTGGACTGGGAAAGGGAAATACCTTCCTTGGATTGCAAGACTTGAAGACCAAGAAAATAATGCAAGTGTCCTAAGTCTGTCATTTCAAACTTCTTTTTAAGGTTGGACTTCACATGGTTTATAAGGTTGGGATCGCTACCAGTAAGGATAAGATCATCAACATAAAGAACAAGAATGATAAGAAACTTGCCCACCTTCTTGGTGTAGACAGTATTGTCAGAATGACACTTAGAAAAGCCAGTTTCTAAAAGAAAGCTATCCATTTTGGCATACCAAGCCCGAGGAGCTTGCTTGAGACCATAAAGGGATTTCTTAAGCCGACATACAAGGCTGGAGTTTGTTTGTATAAAGCCAATAGGTTGTTCCATATAGATTTCTTCATGCAAGCCCCCATGCAAGAAGGCAGATTTAACATCCATCTGATGGACTTCCCATTTGAAAGAGGCCACAAGGGAAAGAACAAGGTGGATAGAGTTCATTTTGGCAACAGGGGAGAAGGTTTCAGTATAGTCAATGCCTTCAACTTGTGAAAAACCCTTAGCAACAAGATGAGCTTTATGTTTATCAACTTTTCCATCTAGTCCATACTTGGTTCTATAAACCCATTTGCATGTAACAAGTTTTCGTCCCTTTGGTAGAGGAATAAGATCCCATGTATCATTAGCTAATAATGAACGATATTCTTCATTCATAGGTGCGTCCCAGTCTGGATGGCCTGAAGCTTCTGCAAAGGTGTCAAAATCATAATTTGCTGAAGCTTGAGCCAGTAAAGAAGAGGCTCTATCGAACTGAGAACGTGTATGTCGCTGATCTGTAGGATCACTGGCAAGAGCGCCTGCTGCATCCCGAGTAGCACGGACCCATTTTGGAAGTTGAGGAGCTGAAGGAGGATCCTGAGAAGGTGGGGGAGGATTGTCATCCTCGCTTTCATCATCTGAAGAAGAAATATTTTCAAAAGTAGAAGAGATAGAGAGAGGTGGCACATCTGCCGAACTAGGCTCGTAGGCTGATATATTTTTAGCAAACTTTACATCTCTTTTAGTGATAACATTTTTGGGCTTAAGTGGAATGAGTCTATATCCTTTGACATCTTCAGAATATCCAACAAAAATACATTTTTCACTTTTAGGTTCTAAAGCTTTATGTTTCTCATCTGGAATATGGGCCCATGCTTCACTTCCAAAAACACGAAAGTGACTTACATCTGGTTTAATTGAGCTCCATGCTTCTTCTGGAGTTAGTAGGAGTGCGATTTATTATGTAATTTGCATAGTTAATTGCTTCTGCCCAACAATTAAGACTAAGTCCTTTAGATTGAAGCATACAATTAGCCATTTCCTTTAAGGTGCGATTCTTCCTTTCAGCTACACCATTTTGTTGTGGAGTATATGGAATAGTATGTTGCATTTGAATTCCATTCTCAGTGCAAAAGTTGATGAATTTGTTGTTAACATATTCTCCACCATTATCAGATATTAGCTTAAGAATTTGATGTCCAGATTGTTTTTCAACAAAGGCCTTAAAGGCCAAGAACATGTTAAATACTTCACTCTTGAGTTTTAAGAAGTATACCCAAGTGCGTCTGGAGAAATCATCAATGAAAGTTAAGAAATACTTGTAGCCAGAGAATGAAACAACTGGAAGTGGACCACATAAATCACTATGCACAAGCTGTAAAGGGGCTGAGGCGTGCCAAGAGGCACGTTTTTCAAAACTATGGCGATGATTTTTTCCGAGTACACATCCAGAACAAACACCATCTCTGCAAGATACCATTGGAAGACCTGTCACCATATTTTCTTTACATAGATTTTGAAGGGAGCAATAGTTTAAGTGACCAAATCGCTTATGCCAAAGTTTGCTCACTTCATCGTTATGAGCAACAAATACTGAGGGAAGATTTGATGACCCAAGTTTTTAAACTTATACAACTTTGTAGAATCATCAGCAATGCCAGTAGCTAAAATCTGTCTAGGATCTCTTAGGTCCTTAATTACAATATCGTGAGGTGAAAATTCAACGATTTTACCTTCACCTGAATGAGTTATCTGATATACAAATAGAAGGTTGCAGGATAAGGTTGGAACACATAATACATCATTAAATTGACCATTGTCTATATGAACAGTTCCAGTCCCTACAACACTAAGAGATCTATCATCGCCAACATATATATTTTTGGTGTTACAATCATTTAAAGAAGAAAACGTGGCTTTGTTTTTGGCCATGTGATAAGAAGCTCCAAAATCAATGAGCCCATGAACTCGAAAATGAGTTGCTTACATTGGACCCCAATAATTTTTCTTCCATTGAAGATTTTCTGTCCATGTTCAAGACCTTTAGACTTCTCTTAGAAGGTGTTAAGGTTAAGAAAGAAGATGGTAACCTTATACCATGTAGGAATTTACAGGGTAAATTTCTCAAACAGAACACCAAAGGACACCGCTCACAAACAGATCACAAATCAATACACAGTATTGTTGATGTGGTTAAAACCCTCTAAGAGGGAAACAGTCCACGACCTGAGCCAACACGGCCACTTTAGGCAATTTATTAATAAAAGAATGAAAATTTACATAAGCTTCTCTCATGAACAGTTACCCTACAAATGACCCTCCATGCTCTTTAAATAGAGATCATGGACCAATTGGGTGTTAAGCCACGGATCAAGTGTTGGTAATACCAAGGAGAGAATGAACCGTCAGATCACTACATATCGTGACCGTCGGATTGTAAGTTACAAAAGTACATAGTAAGGAAACACACTTTACCTAACTCTACACTAGACCAAGTTATACTTAACTATTTCCTATGTGTCGGAATATCCTAACACTTCGTATGGGAGAACCACTTCTCCACAATATAATAAAGTCCCTTTTTATTTATAAAGTTTTAAACACCTTTAAAATAGCCCCCTTTTTTTGAAATAAAATTTCATAAAAGTAAGCTTAACCCCTTTTTTTCAATAACCTTCTAAACTTAAATGATATATATTTTTTCTTTAATATAATTTGATTCCCTTTTTATACTTTACGTTAACCTTTTTCTCCCTTTTGTTTAATGGCCAAGCAAAACATATAATACTTTGGTGTTTATAATGTTTTTTTGTTAGTGAATGAGGAACCTTTTAAACTGAACTATTTCATTCAGGTATTCCCAGTGAGGTGTGGCCGTACGAGTAGTCACTTGACCACACACAGTCCGACTATATGAGACGGGATTTTTTTTTTTAATTCCAGTGGATTCGACGTTTGATTGGCAGATCAATCTCCTTGGACAGTGGCTAGCATTGGAGTCACAGCTGGTAATCATAGTGATACGCTACGCAATGGGGACTGGACCTGGTGAGTACACTACTTATGGATGTAGTACTTTCGCTACTGGACCGACGAGTTTTCAATATGCATCGATGTTGCACAATGCACGAATTAAACTCCAATGCATGAACTTGGCACAAATTAAACTCCAATTAACTTGTGTTGATACCTAGTTGGATATTTGTTGTGTTCGTATCGGTGTATAGGATACAAGGTAGGACATATCTAATTGGTTGAATAATTGAATGGTTTGTATGGTGACAATGTCGCTGAGATGCAACGACTGCTGGGGCAACTCGAGGCTGGATCTAGTGGTGATGGCGATAGTTGTGGCCGCCCGTCGGGCAGTAGTGCTAGTTGGTCGGCGACTCCGATGGCGGCAATGTGGATGGGCGGAGGAAGGCGATGACGACAATGGCAACCCGAGTAGATAGGTTACGACTGTGGCAGAGCATTATCGTGGCCTGCTGTAGTTGCTTCGTCTGGCAGTTGGGCTGCCCGTCGTGCTCCTTTTTTTCAATATATTATTATTTCATTTTTTTAAAAATAACCTTTTATTTATTTCTTTATTTTTTAATTATATAAATTTTCTTTTCTTTTCATTTTTTTTATAATTTTTTTTGGCTTTATATTTTTTCCCCAAGGAAAAATCATAACTTTCATTATGTGAAATATTGAAAATTACATGCTGTAGATGCTGCAGAAGGAGCATATTTCAAAACCGGTGGCATTGCCGCATACTGAGAAATGTCTATGATCGACTGTTACATAACTGTAACTGATAAAATGACAAACATGATATAAATAGACAAATACACGGTCCTATATACCAACACAAAATGAACAAAAAACTAAGGTGAATCTCTATCAGTGATCTGCAAAAATTAGGGCTCTGCTGCCCCTTGTGCATGATGATTTGTGAAAGGTCCGTGGAAGAAGTAATAGGAATCATGTCCATTCTACTCCTGAATCAACCAATCACCAAGAGGTTGCTGCGTTGCGTCCTTGGAAAGGTTGTTGGAAAGTTGGTTCTTCTCCCTGTAGATATGATGACATAATATATAGTCAAAATGTGTTTTTAAAGAAATGATATCATCCAATAGATTCTTGAGCGTGTGCACGTGACATTTAGATTGTTGATTGAACCAGTTAATGACAAGCTTGGAATCACCAAAGATCTGAAGTTGCCGACATCCTATCTCAAGGGAAAAAGTAAGAAGATGTCTGAAGATGTTAAGTTCAAAAAAATTATTTGTGCCTCTCCCTAATCCCATCCTCTTCTTAACGTAATGTTCATCAAATAGATATAGTACAACTCCACCGCCACAACCTGCTTGCTGGGCCGATCCATCGAAGTATGCCCAGGGGATAGATTTATCGACAGTTTCAACAATTATATTCCTGTGATGTTGTCTAGGTTCTTCATCCGGAATCAAATTGTATAAAGCATGAATGTGTGAACAATATATCTGTCGGTTGGGCTCCATCTCTTGGAAGATGAGTTTGTTTCGACCAATCCAGATACTCCGACAAACCAACAAAGGAAGATTGCGAAGTTTTGTAGGTGGGGCTTGGTTCCACCAGGATTCCCATGCAATGCCAATAGTGTCTCCCATCCACCTAATGTTGATGGCCATAGATTGATAAACTTGATTCCAAATTTCAGTAACAGTAGGGCAATGCATAAATAAATGTTCAATAGTTTCTTCAGAGTTCTTGCATAGAACACACCAGGAGGGTCCTTGAAAGGAACGGTGTTGTAGATTGTCTCCCGTAGGAGCCTTGTTGCATAATAAGCGCCACATAAAGAGTTTAGCTTTGGATGGACCTTTTAATTTCCACAGCGGCCACCACCACTAGACAGAATGTTGGGGCTCATGATCAACATAGATAAATGGATATCCATCTTTTGGAGAGTATTTGCCGTGATGAGAAATGGCCCAAACTAATTCATGATCTCTATCTTGAATCCTTATGTAAGTTTACGATAGTGCATTAGTGTAACTAGTCCATTCCTAATGCCATATCGTAGGAATCCTAAAATTCAGAGCATATTTTCAAGCTTGTCCAAAGATAGAGGAATTAGGAATCCTAAGATTCAGAGCAAATTTCCAACCCTGTCCAAAGATAGAGGAAGTTTTTGGATCCACGATTTGATTTAGAGTCCTTATACCAACTGTCTCTTGGAATTGGATAAGCTTAGGGCAAAGGATTACACTCCTAGACCAGGTATCTGTTCCAATTCGAACCTTCCCACCCGATCCTACTCTCCATGCCAGGCCTTCTCGGATGTATTCTATCGAGTTTAAAACAGATCACCAGATTGTTGTTATGCCAGATCTGTTCCAGTTTGGCCTTCTGATCCAGTCATCAATATGCTGCAGGGTAATGTATTTTCTGACAACCACCTCAGTCCAAAGGTTGTTTGAAACTTTGAAGTGAGGACCTAGCATCCCAATTTTGCTGCCAGGGCTTTAGAAAAACATACAAGATTCTTCAACCCCATCCTCCCCATTTCTTGGGCAGAGCAATGTGTTCCCATCTAACCCACACAAAAGTTTTACTTCCTTGTTCCCTCTCCAGAGGAAGCTACAACATAACTATTGGATTCTAGATAATATTCCTTTTGGGATCCATGCCAGGGACATCCAATATACAGGGATGGCCTCCAACATTGATTTGATTAGAACAAGACGACCCGCCTTGGATAACAAACAGTGATGCTAGATGTTTACTCTTCTTTCAACCTTAGCTACCAACCACATCCAGTCAACAATTTTTTAGTTATTTGGTTTGAGCCGAAAACCCAGATATTTGAGACCATCTTCAAATGCTAGGAGTCTATAAGGAAATCTCTGATTTGCATAATCTATTTCATACTGGGAGCACCCCACTGTAGTTAGAGTAGACTTCTCTTGATTGCTCACCATCCTTGTAGCTTTACAAAATAAAGAAAGGGTAGCATTGAACATGACTGAATCACTAACAGTCCCATTCAGAAATATGAGGACATCATCTACAAACAGTAAATGAGACAATGATATTTTCGACAATTTTAACCCCCTTGATTCTTCCTTGATTCCTCTCTTCAGCTATCTACTCAGTCCTTCCATAACCAATAGGAAAAGTAATGGAGATAAAGGGCACCCCTGCTTGAGTCCATGTTCAACGTGGAAGAAATTTGAAGCAGACCCATTGATGAGGATACTATAGGATACAAAGGAGATACAACACATAATCCAATTAATGAAGTCATGAGGGAAACCAATATGAGTCAGAAACATTTGCATGTATAGCCAACTGGTCTTGTCAAATGCCTTCGACAGGTCTATTTTAAAAATCATACCCTTCATGTTCTTAATCTTCAATGAGTGTAAACCTTCTTGTGCAATGCCTATAGCTCCATGGATCTGTCGATTGTCTAAGAAGGCAAATTGCTCCGGTGATATATGCGAGGATAAAATAGGCTTGATGCAGTTTGCAATGATTTTCGCAGTAATCTTATATATGTAGTTACAATGGGAGATAGGTCTGAAGTCATTGAAAGTACAAGGCTTATCTGATTTGGGGATTAAAGCAATAAAGGTTGTGTCGAAGGCATCATTCATTCGTCCATTAATTGACATTCTTCTATGACCCTAAGAAGATCTTGTCCTAACAATTCAAAGAAAGTCAAGTAAAGCTCCACAGCCCAGCCATCCGGGCCTGGGCTCTTGTCTTTCTTAAGCCATTTAAGCACTGCCTCTAGTTCTCCCAATGACACTTGTTTGTTCAGATCCTCAGCTGCCTCGTCATCTACCAATCAGGGAAAGAGGCTAGCTACTTTAATAATTTCTGCCAGGCAGGCCTGCTAAGGGTCTTTAAACAATTGTCCAAAATGAGAAATGCCCAAATTCGCTAACCTGTTGAAGGATTGTGCTCCTGAGCCCTCCTCATCCTCCAATGACCAAATAGTATTGATAGCCTTTCGACCTTTTGCAAATTGTTGATTTTTTTTTGTGTTTTCATCATCGCTTGAAGCCATATAACTCTGCTCTTGAGCCTCTAGGTTTCTTCTCTTTTTTTTTGGTATCTTGAGTCTCTCTAATTCAAGTTTAACAACCTGAGCTTTTGCTTCAGCAGATACAAACCCTCCTCTTTCTGAATCTTCTACTGAGCTAATTCAACTTCAATGATCCTGAGAGCTTCTTTGTCCTTTTTTTTCCTTTCCTTAGCCCACTCTATTGTCTACTTCTTTAGACGCTTAAGGTTTCTAGCAAAATATTTAGACGCTGACTGACCTTCAATCGACGATCTCTCCTGCCATGTTTCTTTAGCAATACAGTGATAGGCCTCATCCCTTAACCAAGTCAAATTAAATTTAAAGGGGGCCCTTAGTTTAGGGGATAAACCAGAAATCTCTAAATAGATAGGCGAATTATCTGATTTTCGTCCCGAGTCAACCCATTGCCAAATCAATTCAAATTTGTCCATCAAAGATTCCTTGATGATAAATCGATCCAGCCGTCTATCCAGCATGGCGTCCCAAATTCTTCTATTTCTCCAAGTCGGCTAAAGTTGCACCACAAGAATGTCAATAAGATTATTACTCTCCAACATCCTTACAAAATAATCCAAGAGGGAATCTACTTGAGCATTATTTCCCCATGATTCTGCATGTCCCATCGAGAAATTTAAATCAATGTTGCATGAAGCGGGGACGTTTTTTGGAAGCGGGGACGCGGAAGCGTCATTTGCCAAAAATCTAGGAAGCGAAGCGTCTGCTATATATATATATGTTATATTTTTTTGCATTTATACTCAAAACAAACATCCCAAATACCAAATTAGTTGTAGAAGACATGAAAACATGCATATTTTTGCATAAATCAAGATAGATATAACATCCATTGTACATTAATGATTAATTATTCGAGCATCAACCATTTAGATGCATCAACCATCTAGAATCTAGATTCTTCTCCTCTTGTCTAGCCTTTGCCTCTACCTCGATTGTCTAGGGATATTAGTCAACATTGCCCAATTTTGATCAAACTACCTAATTCAAGACTTAAAATATGGTAGAAAAATCTTAACATGCTTGATCGATGATTTTGACTTGACTGAAAGGTAATTTTTTACTAAGAGTGTGCCGCATGACAAAGGAGTTCAACAATTAACACCACCAACACTAGGGTACATATAGGGCTTGGTGCTCTTGATTAAATGCTAATCGCATACCTTCCTACTTGATATAATCTAATGAAATGCCACAATCCCATTGATCTTGAATTCCTGAAAATTATTAAGTTTGCTGAATTTTGAATAGGATATGAAATTCTATTTTCTCCATATGAAGTCCAATGAGGCTGGAACCACTCTCAAACATCCTGAGTCATTTCATGGCAGTGTTAAAAATTTAAGTAAAAGGATGAAAATGAAAAATAAAGGAGAATGTCACTTTTACTTCAAGAATTTAACATTACCATGAGGGAGCATCTGCTATATTTATATTTTTTTAATATTTTTTTTGCCTTCATTCCTCGCCCTAACCCAAGGTGGACCCACCCCCAACAAGCAAACTCACCTAAAATTAAAAAAAATTGAAAAAAAAAATGATTTTCTAAACAGCGCGGCGCTTTTCCGAAATCGTACGGGAAGCGTACGCTTTGCCCTCCGAAGCGCCATGCGTCATACTGCCGAAGCGCCGTACGAAGTGCGCTTTGGAGATTCGGAAGCGCGCTTCGGAGGAAAGCTTCCAAAATTTCCAGGAAGCGTCCAAAACAAGCGGAAGCGTGCTTCCGAATTTTGGAAGCGCGCTTCTGGGGATGCTTCCTGAACGCATCTGCACGAGACGCGCTTCGGGCCTTGGAACCGGGGGGGGGACGCTTCCTGCAACATTGATTTAAATCACCCCCCATTATAATGTTATCCTCCCGCATAAATGAAGAATCCATGACCGCTTCCCAGAAATCCACTCAATTGTGACATGGTCCATAGATATTTACTTGTCTAAAGTCCATCCCTAATTCTCCAGAGAAGACATCCGCCATTGAAACTCCTTCCCTCCCCCAGACATTTAAAAGCTTCATCGGTCGACAGTCTATACCTATAGCAATGCCATCGGATCTACCTCGAACGTCTAAGGCATGCAATGTCCATCCAGGTTGAAGAGCTTCCAGAGTTGAAATAATATGGTCACTGCTCCCAAGAGTCTCTTTAAGAAAAATCACAACTACCTTCTCTAATTCTAAAAGTCTCCTAAAGGTTAGTTTTTTGCGAGGCTAGCTAACCCCCTGCAATTAAAGGAGATCCACTTCATCGGGAAGCTGGTTCTGGGTTGCCTCTTGCTCTAAGAACCCCATCAAGTGATAACTATCTTCCTTCAGCAACATCCATACTGGCCTTATGGATGGCTTTCGAAATATAGGACTGTCTACCGCAGGAGCATTTGTGCATCTTCGGAGGGGATGATAGACCTATACCTCGACCCACTGCTACAGTATGCTTGGCCAGGGACCTCAGATTATATTTGTGACTAGTGTTAGATTCAGAAGAGGTATCCTCCCTAGCAGACAAAGCGACATGAGGAACTACGAGAATGGCAGGAGAAGGAGCCGAGCAACATACAGGTATAGAGGCCGCAGGACACGCAATAGAACTGAAAACGCATCGAGAAGAATGAACCCCAACAATCTGATCATGGCAAGATACAACAGGATCATGTGAATTATATGGATCAAGAGATGGAAAAGAGAATTCAGCACCCGGAGGAGCGCCGGTAGTAGCGGCTCGGGCTTTGGTGACCCTCGGCGATGGAGGACGAGCAAATGAAGCTTGCTTCCCTTTGTCCGTGACTTGCCCTCTTGGAAAATGAACCGAGCTCTTTTGAGGCATCTGGTTCATGATAGTTGATCCATTTCCATTCCCTTCCTTCTCCTCCTTCGAGTCAGCGATCGACTTGTCTTTGGCAAGCAGGGGGCAATCCTTGTATAGGTGTCCAACTTCATGGCACCTCCTGCATCTAAAAGGGACCCCTTCATTGTCCAATTTCTGCAGTCTAATGATGCCCCACCATTGTAGCTTCAAACTTTCCACCAACCCTTCTTTGGAATCGAGCTGCACCAATATGCAAGCATATGCCATCTTGCATCAATATATTTTTTAATATATTATTATTTCATTTTTTTAAAATAATCTTTTATTTATTTATTTATTTTTAAAATTATATAAATTTTCTTTTCTTTTCCCTTTTTTATAATTTTTTTGGCTATATATATATATATATCCTTTTTTGATTTTTAAATGGCCAAGCACCTCACTGTAAAATGGAGAATCTCTAACATTGTGTAGTGAAACACTTTGATTATGATGGCAACAAAGTTGACGAAAATTGATGGCCAAAGGCCTGGATCAGACTTGCTCTATGCAGCGATTGAGCATCTAGAAGATCGAACAACTCTGATACTAATGTAACGAACAAAGTTCACACTTTGCAATAATCTTCGTAACACTTGGCACACGAAGACATCCGTTGAGGATAAAAAATATATATATTGGATAGTGTATAAACTAGTTAATATGAGATGATGATTGTTTCAAATGAGGGCCGACTTATACACCTAGGCAGGTGCCCCTTTATGAACAGTCATGTCCTTAGGACATGCCTCTCCATTAACTAATTACTATGTAATTAATCATTATTTATGATTATTAATATTTATACTATTTTTATACATTTTTTATTCATAACACTAGACGTTCCCTAGCTATTCCCAAATCCACGAGGGACAGAATGGGAACGACTATAAAGTCCCCATGCCCCCAAACCTATCCCCGCCCAAATTGAAATGTTCCAAGCAGTGCCTAAGTCCCCGAAACGCCCGAACTTGCGGAATAGGTAGTTATTTTGGGGGGGGGGAAGGAGGACTTGTCCACGTGCAACATAGATAAGAAGTTATTTTGTAACTCATATCTATTATCTCTTTTCGAGTTGTTCTTCATGTTCACGTTTAGTGTAGATTGTGTGTACTTTGGTTTATTATGTCTGCTTAAGTATTTGGTATATAACCGTTGAAAATGTAACTAGTTTCCGTCTTCATAATTGTTGTACTCATTTCAATATGTATCCTATGTAACAAACAAAAGAAGAAAATAAAAAGTTATTATTATTAAAGCATGTGTTTCATGCTCTTTATTGATTGTCTTCTAGTTAAATGCATGTTCTTCATGCTTCTAGGGTTTGTTAGGTCCTAGGATTTATTGTCATGAGTCAAAGGAGTCAATGTCATGTTTATAAGACCCTTTCAGGCAAAAGGTAATTGTAAAAAAAATTATTGAGTCTAGAAAGTCGTGAAAACTCCAAAGTACGAGTCGGATTAAAGGAGGGAATTCGATCCCCTTGAAAGGCTATATAAAGAAGTAGTTCGACTTCATTTAGCACTCACTCACTCAAGAAGTTCAATCTCTCAAGGAAGAATTCGATTTGTAGCTAGAAAGCAGGAAAAGCAAGAGTGAAGGTCTAGGAGAAAAAAGGATGAAAAATCTCTGTTTTGGGCTCTATCTCTCTCACACGTGCAAAGTTTTAGGGTTTTTGGCAGTGTTCCATGGGGATGCATCCCCTAGGGTCGGGTGCGGACACCCCTTGCACCCCACGAACTTGGGACGAGGGGACGTCTGGGAAATGTTTCCCCACGTCCCCCTTTTGGGAAGACACAGGGGGGGGACGTTTCCCTTGTGTCAGGGACGCGACTCCCAAAAAGGGGGATGCCTAGGCGTCCCCTCTCAAAATGGGCTATGCGTCCCCCCTTAAATTTTCTTGTAAACAATTATTTATGACAGGGGAAATCTAGTATTTGACCATATTGGCCTACTAATGCTATGCAATTCATGATAATGTTAAATTCTTAAAGTAAAAGTGACATTCTCCTTCATCTTTCATTTTCATCCTTTTATTTAAATTTTTAACATTACCATGAAATGACTCGGGATGTTTGAGTGTGGTTCCAACCTCATTGGATTTCATATGGAGAAAGTAGAATTTTAGATCTCACTCAAAATCTAGCAGACTTAACAGTTTTTTCAGGAATTCAGGATTCGATGGATTGCAACATTTCCATTGCATTTTGTCATGTACAAGGGTATGGGATTAGTATTTAATCAAGAGCACCAAGCCCTCAGTATACTTTAGAGTGACTTTTAGACTCATCACTCCACTGTTTTTGAGTTTTAATTATATCAATTTACTATTCCAGTCTTCAGATTTTGGTATCTATTAAAGTCTATTTTGCTTAATACTAATTAGATTCTAGAATGATGAATGATGAATTTTAATTTTAAATCAATTTAGAATCTAGAATGATGAATGCTGAATTTAATTTTTAAATCAATGTAGATTCTAGGATGGTGAATGATGAATGATGAATATGGATTAGAGTATTTCATTATTGAATCTCGTGGTCTATGGATGAATCATGTATGTATTAGTAAGGATGATGAGTATGCATCAATGTATTTCATTATTGAATTCAAATATGTATGTATCATTGTATTTATGCTTTCATTATTGAATATGAATTTGAAATATATATATATATATATTAAAAAAGAAAAAAAAGTATATACCCAGACGTCTCCCCGTCCCCCCTAAATTTCCCTAAAATTTGAGGGTACTCCCACACGTCCCCCTTGTGCGTCTCCCCGTCTCGGAGTCTTGGTGGAACATTGGTTTCTGTTACTGCAAAAGGAGGTCGACTGTCGAAGTTGCAGAATCTTGTAGCTGGAAGGGAGAATACCCTACCTTGACCTTGTTGACCTTAGGAGGCACTGTCTTGCTCCATTAAGGTCTAAGGAGGAAGCAAGATTAGGGTTTCTTGGGAAGCTGCAAGGCCGAAATTGTACGGTCAAAGTTGCAGGACGAGTTGCATAATTGAAGTTGGCAGGTTGAAGTTATAGTTTGAAGCTGGTTGGTTCAGAATTAGGGAAGGTCTTGTTGGAGGGATGACTTGGTACTTGGAGAAGGACTTGGTCTAGGGTTTGGGTCTTTGTGTCTCACAATTGAAGTAGATTCTATAAGAAGAGAAGAGTTTTCTAAGTTTTCCCCTTGGAGGGGTTTTTCCCTGGATGAGACCGAATTTCTGTGTCCTCTGTTGTTGCTATTTCATTCTTGATGATGGTGGTGGTTAACGTCCACTGAGACCAAATTGGTCTATCGGACCTATAATTTTCTTAGTTTTTAATTGTTTGGCTCCTCGTCTTTCTTGGCGAGATTGATGCTGTAGCTTTCTTTTTTTTCTCTACGGTCTTCCAACTTCCTTTATCTTGCATCTCCTTCATCTCTTCTTTTTCTTGGGACATTGGTGTCTTAGCTTCGCGATCTATTGTGTTCGTCCTTTTGAAGATAGTCGGAGAAGAAGTTTGGTCTAGGAGATCTACTTTGTTGTTAAATGAAGATTTATTTTGTGCGATATTCGAATCCTCATAATTGTTGATGCTTGAGAGGACGGGGCTTTCTCCATGCTTGCCTTGAGAGTTTTTTCTTGAAAAGATCTAACTAAAGAACATAAAGAAGATTAACTAAGATTCACAAGCAAGTATCAAGGATAAGGAAAATTGATATAATAAGAACTATGCTGCCACTTTGCATTTTTCAACATGCTATCAGAGCTATGGTGAACAAAGAAGGCAACCAGAAGGACACTAGAAGGAATTACCTGTCAAGGGGAAGGAAAAAGGAAACTCTCAAGGAAAGCCTAAAGAAGAAAACTTCACGAAGGATTGTCTTTTGAAAGGGATCTAGTTGAAGATTGATTGGTAGACCTCTTTAAAGGAAGCATCAAGGATGTTATCATCCATTACTCTTGGAAGTTGTTGTTGGAGGAATCTTGGGGAACATCTTTCAAGGAAGGCTCTCCAAAGATCTTGAAGGCATCTGTAAGGTTGAAGACATCATCAAGGGAGAGGAGTATCTCGATCATGAAGTAAGTATTACATCATGTTTAAATCTACAGGTCATATGGTTTCTTTCTGCAAGGAGAGCAATAAGCTCATTAGAGCATCAAATTATCTAGCATGGAAGAAAAGGGTTGACCTGATACTCACAGAACAAGAAGTAATGGAATATGTTACTAGGGAAATTACTGAACCTAGCAAAGACAAGACACAATAACTAGTGAAGTACAAGAAAGGGGAAGTAAGGGCTCAAAGGATCATAGTTGAATCCATTAAAGATTATCTTGTTCCATTTGTTGCAAACTTGAAAACTTCCAAGGCTATGAATGACAAGCTAGTAAATTTGTACTTTGTAAGTACATCAAGACAAAAGATGCATTTGCGGAATAAGTTATATAGAATGAGGAAATGAAAGGATGAGGATATGGCTTCCTTCCTCATGAAAGTCTCTCAGCGAAGAGGCCATCTGCAAGGACTTGGGGTAACAATGTTTGATTCAGAGGTGACCATCAGTGTACTAAATACACTACCACTAGAATGGAGCAACTTTGCAACAAGCATCTACTCCACGAAAGATTCAACTCCTTTTGATGAGTTGTGGGATTAGTGCATTCTGGAAGAATCAAGGATTAAGGTAAAAGATGACATTGGATTAGATGAGCAGTCTCAAGCCTTTCTAGCCTGAGTCAAGAAGCTGAAGAAGGGAAAGTTTGGAAAGTCCAAGAAGAAAGACATGTCCAAGGTTCAATACTTTAAGTGCAATGAGTTTGGACACTATAAGAGGGATTGTCCAAGCCAACAAAACAACAAGAGAAAGGAAAGGAGTGAAGCTCATGTAGTCGAGGCAATGGGAGAACCTAAGAAGAAGCCGAAGAAGGAAGAAGTGAAGGATCTTTACTATTAGAAAAGGCATCTTGGTTGGTTCTTGGTAAAATTGGCCTTTTCTTTAGGATAACATGCATTGTTTAGAAAAGTTTTGATTTTGCATAACATCATAGAGAGAAGCATGTGATAGTTGCATAAGTAGAGTCTACTTGGTTAAGTTTCCTTGTAGAAATCATATAGGGTTTAAAGATAGACAGATAGACATTTTTGCATGTTCATCCAAGCACTATCTAACATTATGTTAGAGGTTGTCATATTGCTCAAATGGATCATCATGATCCTAGAAGAACCATCATTATGGAAGGTTCTTGGGTGAAGCAGTATGAAAAAGTTAGTATACATTCCATGTAATGTGGAAATAATACTAGTAAAGGGATGAAGGAATGCAATAGGTAAGGACTCAAGACACAGACTCATTATGAGACATATAACTAGATGATGGAATAAGAATCATAGGAATGCACACTGAAAGTAGTCCTTGGATAAGATTCATGTGATTAGAATCTTGTAATACGCTTCGTATGATTGTATGATGTTTAAAAGGAAGAATTTGACTTACTAAAAAATGTATAAAAGATTAAGACTTTCTCTAGAATATGTAAATAATGGTTAACATCCAGTATAGTCTCCAGAAGAAAAGTTGTAACTTGGTAATCAAGTTCGATCCTTGGGCACTCTAATGCATGAAGGAAAATTCATATGGAGATGAACCATAAGGACGTTGATGGAACGAGGTCATACTGATGAGGTAAGTCTGATTTTTATTATTGTTGGTTATCTAGTTAACATATTATTTTTCTATCTGGAAGGATGTTGCAGGAATACATGATGACAGTTGAGGCAAGTTCAACTGTATGGATGGAAATGTATGAAGAATGTTGAGAGAAGCTCAACATATGGTACCTGGCAACTGTGAAGTCAAGATGTGTCCATCTTGGGATTAAAAGGTAGCAGTGTGAGAAGATAACCTGAAGGTCAAAGAAGATCACTTTCATGAGGAAGCTATGATCAGCTTGAAGTTTTGTAAAGGCCCAATACCACCCGAGTGCCTCCGTTCCTACAAGGGATTGCCCACAAGAGAACTACGAGGTCACTATATTAACTGCGGATGAGGGACTCGACTTCGCAGATTGTGTGAAAAAGGTGGTCCTATCTTCTTACAACCAAGCTTATGCATGGAGGTATGTTTTAAAAATGCACTTCTACCCTAGAATGAATATGCAAGCTGTGAGTGATTGCTTCAATGAGATTATTTAATGTATTAAGCATTTCAGCAAGGTAAACTACTTGAGATCCAAATGCTTATAGTAATATTCAATACAAAAGCAATTATATAAAGTTCTTAGAGAGCAATTGAAAGTCTATCTCAATGAAACAAGATAAACTATTCCAATGAAACACATTAACAATTCCAATTACTTCAAGAGCTTATTAGATTCATCTTTAGAGTACAATAATGAGAGCAATTTATATTTATGTTACTTAGTATTTAGAAACAATATCCTCTAATTAGTTATGTTATGAACCAATTAGATACAAAAATAATTTCTCTTGAGCACAATTCATAACAAGCATAAGAAAATATGAGATTGCTAACAATTATTTGCCAAGAATGCAGGGATGCAAAATGCAATTAGCACTTTAACAATGAGAGAGATACTATAATGCCAATGGGATGCTTTGCAATGGTGCAAGAAGTGATGTAAGAGATGCAATGGAAGGATATTGTCAAGACACCAATGTAATTCGAGATATTTAAGAGCTCCTTTTACACTATATCACTGTTATAGATCGGCCCACAAATTTATGCAATATCAATCCCACAATTCACTTGAATGCATTCACTATTCTAATGACAAGACCTTAAGCAATAATGAAATGACTTTTAGGGTTATAAGGCTTATTAGAATTGAATCTTAGGCACTTATTTCAAATCTGATCAGACCTCTTTAACAATGATATCAGTCCAATATTTTAATTGCAAATGAGACAAAACAGTGACAAATTTGCTCTTAAGTTTATTAGTGAATTACTTTAGGATCTTAAGGTTGCTTAGATTAGTTTTAGGACCTTAATGATAATGTGTCACCACTTATGCCACTTATGCCACTGCTGTTAACATTTCAGATCTAATGCAAATTTTGACAGTGAAAAGAGAAGGATGAGGATAAGAGGAACAAACCCTTAGGCCTAGTGGCCTATGCCAAGTTTGGAGATAAGAGAGAAATCACTCCTCCAATGCCTGCACTCATGAAAGGTTAGCTTAAAACACAGAGCGCATACCTTTTGGACCACTGCAACCACATATTATTAGCCCAAATACATATGCAAATAATGGATCAGATTTGTACAGAACTAGCTAATAAGGCTAGAGCTTAGAGTTTTGATGTCTTAGCGTTGTAACCCTTCAAAACACCTGCAACACCAATGGATTAGCCTTAAAACAAATGTAGATGATGGATCTAGCCCTCCAAGGGTTGCAGCTAGGCCTAGGAAGCCCAATGAGGCTTGCGGCCTAGTAGGAAAGAGGCTCTAGGCCTCACGGCTAGGGCTTTTAGCCCTTCTTATGCTAGCAGCTAGGCCTCCAAGGGCTAGAATGATGAAGCAAAAGAACTTTTGGCCCCTGAAACCATTCCTTAATGGATAATAAGCTTGCAAAACAAATTCTTAGCCCTTGAAATCACTTGCAAACCATTTTTTAAAGTCTTCAAAGGGTGCAGCTAAGGCTTCTAGGCTTAATTAGGTCTGCGACGAGGGCTTATGGGCCTAATTGAGGCCGTGACTATGGTAAAATGGCCCTCTAGCTAAGTTGCATTGAAACAGATACGGGAACAGATACAGATACGTGGTTTGAAATGGATACGACAAATTTTCAAAAAGTTTGGATACGATACGGAAAGGAAACGACATATATATATATATATATATATATATATATATATATATATATATAAGAATTTCATATTGCCATTCATCTTTTAGAATCTAGATTCTATATCTAAAAATACATAATCATCATCATGAATTCAACATAAACAAATCAATCATCAATTCAGCAGACATTATCATCATCATTACTGATTATTATAGCATTCAACATATCATTATCATCATTAGTAGTGTAATTAGAAGTGCTACAACCTTTGTGCTTTCGGGTCCAACTCCTTCAAAGAATGTGTCATGCATGGTAGATGCTATCTATCTTCCTTGCATAGCAATTAAATGGCACATGGGATCATTGGGATATTCCGTGAAGACCTATTTGAACATATCAATCTTCTCAACGTCAACTTGGGCTCTTGACTATATGCAGGGAAAAGATTGGCTAGATAAGATTTTTTATATTGGAGGGATTTATGAAATCAAGAGCAAAATCAATGACAATTAACCAATCCTTAACCAAACTGAAAATTAATCGCTCAAATAAATCTCTTTATGAAGACATTCATCAAACCCTTCTGTTTGCATTTTTGAACATCTATCTTTTTATGAATAGTAAGAATCCTTGATAAATATATGGAGTGTTGTTATTTCTAAAGATTTAGAAGAGACGTTATGACACTGTGTTTATAGTGAGTTTATTTGCAAATATGATTTCTTCATTTTTATTATTTATTTATTTCTATACAATTTTTTTACACTTTTTAACATTTTAAGGGTGGATTCTGATCACAATTTTCGTGGATTCGTTTCCGGAAACAAATCCAAAAAATTTTAAAACCCTTGGAAGCTTATCCAGTTCCAAATATGAAGTTTCTGATTTTTTGAAATGACGCAAAAACTTTTTTACGGCGTTTCGGACAAGGATTGTATCCGTTTCCATTTTAGAAATAGGGATTCGCATTTCCGACAAATTCTTCAGGCGTTTCCAGTAACTTAGCTTGATGGTCATCACCAGGAATGACTCGGATACAATGTGCCCATGCCGAATCACGAGGCTTTCTACTACCCTTCGGTGGCATGGAACCTAGAAGAGAAAAAATATTAAATTTAGCTTGATTTGTTTTTTTTTCTTATTTTAATTGATGACAATTTCTTTGGCCTTGTGTGTTGCTGAGAAAATCAACCACAATACCCAAATTTTAACAAACAAAATTAAAAGTGAAACAAAAAAAATTGTAATGAAAACAAAAAAAAATTAAGTGATGACGTTGGCTCTGATGAAGCCTCCTTTAGCCTCCTTTAGCCTCCTGGAAGAGCTACTTCACCGTGCAATGGAGTCACTCAGCTCCTTCAGTCAACACTCAGTGAATGAGAAATGAGAGGAAGGGAGGTGCTTATAAAGCATTTCCTTCCCTCCATTTTCCCTTTCCTTCCACCGGATCTCAACAAAAACAATTTTTTTTATAAAAATCACATTTCGGTCCGCGTTGGTCCTCTAGAAGTTCGATATGAGTCTTATGAGGGTCTTATGCGGGTCCATGGGTCTTGAAGAGTGTGGACGAGTCTTGGAGGGTCTGAGTCTTATGGGAGGGTCTTAACCTCTAGACTTGTTTTGGCATTCAACTTGTGAAGATTCATGAGTCTTCAAGAGTCTTATAAGGGTTGTGCTGCACTGGTTTCTATGTAACTGATTTTCAACAAATTAGGGCAAATGTAAAACCCTAGATCATCAACTTATTCCAACATTAGACATAAATCATAAATTTTCATTAAACAAGCTCACTTACAAGACAATATGCATGTACAATCCTTTATTGTTCCAAGAAAACTTCTCAAAAGTCAAGTGAATAGCTCCAATGAATAAGAACAATCCAATAGATTGCATCTTCGCCAAGAAACAAGAGGCCAAAATCTCTCTAAGGAGGGCCAAAATAGTCCAAGAGATGATGATGAGTTACAAATGATCCTCTCCTCTCTTTATATGAGGAGGATGATTTATAATTTTAGCATAAGAGCCCCTATATACAAGTTATATCACAATATTGCATTGGGTTACAATCCAACACACAAGCTTTAGGCCAAAAAGTGAAAAACAAGCCCACATGTGTGAGCCGTTATCCCTCTAGGATTGACATCATGCATGATAAGAGTTCTAAATGCCAAGCGTTGAGGCTATTAAGTGCCAAGTGTAATATAGAAGCCTCTAAAAATCACAATTTGAGGGTTGGCCCTCAAATCACCATCAATATCCCTTTGTGGGCCCCAAAATCCAATTGGGGTACCATAAAGTGGTCTAATGGGTCTCCAACTACTCATAATGCGAATCTTTGCTCTAATGTTGAGGGCTTTCTAGGTGCTACTAGCCCTCCCAAGTCTCTGAAGGTGAGACCATCCTCATCTAGGGCTTGGATCAACTGCCATCCCGCATATGGTGCTAAAGCTGGCTTGGGGGCATGTTGGTTCCAAGTGTATCATCTTGAAGAATCATCAAATATAGCAGAACATCTTGGTTACTAGAGGTTCCTAGGGTCATCTGTGATGTGCTACTACTGCTCGTAAGCCCAAGGCTATCAACGCTTCTCCTATTGGTGCTAGTATAATTCTCTGGGGCCTGGGTACCTATGGGTAAGGTGCCCAGGTCATGGCTGCTTAACCACCTAACAATCACAACATGAAGTCTAGTGAAAGCAATCAATCATCAAGGACAATAATCATTATTGCATCTAAGTAAACCAAGCTTGAATGTAATGGGCTATTTAATACTTCAAATAAGGAGTCCCTTCCAAATTCAGGGCCTTGAGCTCGCAATAATGTTTCCTCCCTTGGTAGGAACGACTAAAGGAAAACCTTATTAGGTGTTTCCAACCCTTAAGGGGAAGTGACATTTTCTTAGCCCACCCCTCAATTTATATGTGTTAGTGAAAATGATGATGGTACTGAGGGGAGGAGACTTCATGGCCAATTGCCATGGTCAAAGGGACCAACATGATAGGGATCCACGTCTTGAGTGTATAGATGTGAGGAGAGAGCAATCGTAGATGCATGAGTTACCAACTCAGCCTTTGTTTTTTCACCCCTCTTGTGCGCCTTTTACTTTTGCTTTATTTTTTCTTTGTAATATTGCTCGTAGCTCAAAGGGTTCGAGCTTGCTTTGAATGATATATAGCAGTTATATTACCTAATGATTAATCATTTCGTTGCTCATTGGTGTTGGGACATGCAAGGGTTCTTTTTATGATGTAATGGAGCAACATGTGCTTTGGAACTGGGTGATGGCCATAATGAGTGAGTTAGAGCTCATGCTAAGCTTTTGCCCATGTGCTAATGTGTATGTCTCGACCATCTTTTACATTTTGATATTCTTTTTATTTTATTTTGTGGTCATGATATCCTCTTTCTTTTTCTTTTCGCTGTGAACAACTCGACATGAGTCTCAATGTGTTGTGGCCTTGATGGGCGAAGGCACAACTAGAGAGCAGATTGGATAGTCGAGATTCAGTGGTCAGATGGACTTGGAGCATTGATAGAGGCAGGAGGTGCAGATTGGGAGCCGAAGGACCGAGCAGGTACAAGGTACGACCGAGAGGAGCTGAGAGAGCGTGCTACACCAGCCAGATGGTCAAAGTATCTTGTTGAGGGTAGATTGGTCGTTGATGTACTGACACCAAGTCCCAGTTTTGTATCTTTTGCTAGTGGATGTATGAGGGACATTGTCCCTGGTACAAGAGCTCTAGACTATTGTATTATATGTTGTTTAATATAACGAAGTTGGGTTGAAAACTATAAAAAGATGTTTATATTCTGTGCATATGTGATTTACTGTTGTTTATATTCCGTTGTGCAAAATAGTATCATTGAAATTCTTGGTTTGGTAGCGTCAAAGATTTTAAGATTCTAACCTAGACCCAAGATCGTGGAAATTCAACATGGTATCAGAGCATATCTGAGCTACTTTGAGGGACAGTGAATTAGAGTGTGCACAACGAAGCAACTCAGAGGGAGTTGTGGGTGTCTGGATCATGGAGCAGAGGGTTCAACTGAAGACATGGAGATGTGGTCTTGATAGACTACATGATGAGATGGGCTGGGAGTTCTGGTGGAATGGTGGTAAACCTGGTGCACTTCAATATGTTGTGTGGTGATTTGTAGATCGTGGACTTCCTATGCCTTATCATGGATGGTTGGGAGAGCTGGAGGGTTTCTTTGGCATGGACGAGATGAAGTTGATTGAGTTGGCTTCATGTGATGGACTACAGATTGGTAGGCTAGATGTTAAAATTGGCAACTAGGGCCAAACTCCATGTGGATCACCTTATTTATGGCTTCTGATATTTTTCCTAGATTCCTCTCATTGAGAGGTGTAGGATTGATCTAAAGATCATCCGATTCCGATAAGTATTTATGGAGATATGAATTTATTTTGATTATGGACAAATTGTCAAGGTCGGCCAACAAACTTATGTAGGCTCAGAAGCCCAACAGTCACGTCTATTCATCCTCAACATTTGCATATAAATACAAGGAGCATTCTCCTCATTTGGACAATTCAATTCACTCATCTTCTCTCTCTCTCTCCTACGCATAAAAGGAGCCTCTCTCTCTCTCACACGTGTGGCTGAAAGGAAGATGTCCTAGGGCAAGGAAGACGCATAAAGGATGCTAGGGCAGCATGTCATCTCTTTGACCAGCGTTGACCATCTAGAAGTGCAGATTGGGTGTGGTTGCCTCTCCTAGGCAGGCCGCAATTTTTGGCATGAAAATTGAGGTGATCTGACCTCTAGTTTGACCGGTGTTGACTGCCCTAGTTTAGGGCTGCAGTTGACTTCAGAAATCTGCAAATTGATTGTACTTTTGGGGCTATTCAAGGGCTATTTCTTTAGGCTGTTCGATGACAAGTTGACTGGAAATTGACCAAGCATTTTAGAGGTCAATTTCAGCTAGTTTGACCAAGTTTGACTTTGCTGATCTAGGGCTTGCTGCTGCTGATATAAAATTACAGAATTTAGATTTTGTACTATTTCTCTTTGCTGAACTATTGAAGATAAAAGAAGATTTGATCAAAGGGTTTCCGCGCATTAGGGTTTGTCCCTGGCTAGCCTCCACATCTTGTGTCTCTTGTCTTGGTTTGTTTTCTGTTGATCATTTAATGTTCTATCTGCACTTTACTTAATGTATATGTGATTGCTAATTTGTGGCTAATAAGAAGAAAAATAAGTAAACTGCTCTAAGCATAGAACATACCATAATTTAACATGGTATTGGAGCTGAGGTGAAGACAAAGCCCAAGCAAGAGCAAGAGCAAGAGCAATCACCGAAGAGAAGGTTGGCAAGGCTATTTGAAATAAATCATGGGGTCCTCAACACACTTCCCTGCTGAAGACAAACTCCGTGAGAATTCTGACTATCTCGAATGGAAGATGTCTCTCGATCTAACATTAGAAGAACAGGAAGTGGTGGACCATGTGAGAGGCGGAATTGTTGAGCCTCCATCAAATGCATCCATTGTTGCCAGGAACAAATGGACCAAGGGAGAAGTCACAACAAGGAAGATCATTCGGGACTCTATCGACAAGCGATTGGTGGCCTATGTTTCCGAGCTGAACACCTCCAAGGAAATCTACGATAGACTGGTGAGTTTATTTAAAGTTAATGATGCAAATCAAGTCTTGTTTCTTAGAAATAAGCTGAAGGAAATCAAAGGAATGGCAGGTCAAATGGCAGAGGTAAAAGAAGTGCCGGAAATCAAGGAAGAGGACAACCATTCAAGAAGGCAAGAAATTCTAGGTATGAATCTAACACTGTTAACAATAAGCAAGATGAATATTATCTACCAACTGCTCTATCTACTTCTGCTCCCCCGGACTCACTGGGAAATTGGCCTATTGATAGTGGTGCCTCAAGGCACTTCATTGGTTCCAAAGAAGCTCTCTAAAATTTGATAGAGAAAGAAACCAACCTGGAAATTATTCTTGGAGATAATTCAAAATATCCTGTGAAAGGCGTAGGAAATGTCATTCTTCAATTGAATCAGGGTAATACCATCCACTTACAAGATGTATTATATGTACGTGATCTCAAAAAGAACCCGGTGTCCATTTCAACAATGGAAGACAAAGGCTCTACAAGGTGGCTTTCAACGATGACAAGGTACATGTATGGAAAAAGAACTTTAAAGATGCTTTTACTCTTGGGTTCCGAGTTGATTCATTATATCAGATCGGAGAAAGTCCGCTGGGTGTCATGTCTTGTGACACATCTCTTCAGTCCAAACTATGGCATCGGAGATTTGCTCACCTTCATTATAAAGCTCTACCCGATGTAAGAAAAATGGTGACTGAGATGCACGAGTTTAGATTAGAGCAAGAAGGTGTATAACCAGGATATGCCGAAGGAAAGCTCAAAAGGGGACCATTCCCCTCAAGCCAAAGCAAGACCTCCGATATATTGCAGTTGATTCACTCCGACATATCCGATATGATGCCTGTGAACTCCTTGGGAGGATATTTATATTACCTCACTTTGACAGATGATTATTCTCGTAAGACTTGGATATACTTCTTGAAAAAGAAGGATGAAGTGTTCTCCTAGTTTCGACACTTCAAAGCCTTGATCGAGAATCAAACCGGAAAGAAGATCAAGACCTTAAGGACTGATAATGGGACTGAATATGAATTCAATGAGTTTCATGACTTTTGTAAAGAGGCTGGCATTAAGAGGGAGACTACTACACCATATACTCCCGAGTAGAATGGTGTGGCGAAAAGGAAGAATCATACAATTGTGGAAGCTGTTCGTGCTATGCTCCATGATCAAAGACTTCCGAAGTTTCTATGGGCTGAAGTTGCAAATATCGCCATATTTGTACAAAACCGATGCCGTCATCAAACATTGGGTTCCAAGACCCCCGAAGAAATGTTCACCGGTAAGAAACCTAACGTATCTCATTTTAGAATTTTTGGAAGCCTTGTATATTTTCATGTGCCAAAAGAGAAAAGGAATAAATTGGGTGCATCTGGAAAGAAAGGAATCTTCGTGGGCTATAACGAAAATACTCAGGGCTATAGAATCTATGTAGCTGGTCGAAGGGAAGTCGAGATTAGTCATGATGTCACCTTTGACGAAGATATGGCTCTTAGCAAAGTAGACAATCTTCCTACTTTAAGGGGATCTAAAGAAGTTGGCACTGGGGAACCGAAGGAAGAGGAAGATGAGACGATGCCCGATGTGGAAGAACCTATGGATATTATTGATCCTCCTCTGCAAGAGACTTCCTCTTCTAAGAAAAGGCCTTCATGGCTTAGGGGGACACTTGATGATGCTGAAGGACACATTGCACCTAGAGGAACCTTCCGTGAAAGTAAGAAGCCTAACAGGTATCAGAGATACTTGACCATCATGAGCACGATAATCCAAAATGAGCCTTCGTCATTCACAGATGCTGTCAAGCATCAAGTATGGAAAGATACTATGACCGACGAATATGAGTCCATTATGAAAAACGATGTTTGGGATGTGGTCCCCAGGGGCCAGACCCCAGGACAAAGCAGTTGTCACTTCAAAATGGCTTTACAAGATAAAGCATGCAGTTGATGGAAGTGCGGAAAAGTATAAGGCTCGTTTTGTCACTCGTGGCTTCTCCTAGAAGGAAGGTATAGACTATGACGAGATATTTGCACCTGTTGCTCGATATACCACCATTCGCTCGATCATAGCCCTTGCTGCTTCGCAAGGATGGAACCTACATCGGATGGATGTCAAGACTGCGTTCTTACATGGTTCAATCAAAGAGGAGGTCTATGTGGAGCAACTTGAAGGATTTGAAATTTATGATCGAGAATCTCACGTGTCCAAATTGAAGAAGGCACTCTATCGGCTAAAGCAAGCACCCCGAGCATGGTATGAGAGGATCGATAGCTACTTGATGAAGCTGGGATTCACTAGGAGTGAAGCCGACCCTAACCTTTACTTTAAGGTTATAGATGACAAGCCTCTGATACTGGTGCTGTATGTTGACGTCGTCTTTCTAACAGGTGCAGACCCTCTCATTCACGAATGTAAGAGGGAGCTGGCTTCTGAGTTCGAGATGAAAGACTTAGGACTTATGCACTATTTCCTAGGACTGGAAGTCCGACAGAAACCAGGGGAGATTTTCCTATCTCAAGGAAAATATGTGGTGAAGATATTGGAGAGATTTGGTATGGTGGACTGCAAGCCTGTAACTACCTCGATGGAGCTTGACTTCAAGAAGTTAAGCAATAGCGCTGCCAGACCTGTTTTACGAAATGCTACCGAGTATCGTCAACCCGTCGGAGCATTAATGTTCTTGGTGAACTCCCGTTCGGATATATACTTTGTAGTCAACACATTGAGTCAACATATGGTTGAGCCTCACCACTCACATTGGATTGGTGCCAAGAATTTGTTGAGATATCTTTGTGGACAATCAGTCATGGGTTGAGATACACTGCCAGAGATGTGAGACTACTTGGGTATACTAACGCTGATTGGGCAGGCAGTGTGGTGGATCGAAAGAGCACTTCCGGGGGATGTTTCTCTTTGGGATCTGCCTCGATATCCTAGACGAGTAGGAAGCAGAAGTCGGTGGCTTTGAGCACCGCAGAGGCAAAGTACATTGCTGCTAGCATGGCCTCCTGTGAGGTAGTCTGGTTGCAAAAACTCTTCAGTGAGCTGTTTGGATTTACATTGGATACCACTGTGATTCTGTGTGACAACCATAGCGGGATCCGTTTATTAGAGAATCCTGTATTTCATGATCGCTCCTAGCATATCGATATCAGGTACCACTATATTCAAGATATGGTGCAACGAGGAGCAATAAGGCTCCAACATATCGTTACAGATGAACAGGTCGCCGACATTTTGATAAAGCCCCTAGGAAAGGTCAAATTCTTGACTTTCCGAGAACGACTTGGTGTTGTTCAGAGACCCTCTTATGAGGGTCGAGTATGATGTATTGAGCTCTGGAGCTCCACGGGGGTGCGGGGTACTTCTTGGAGCGACATGTGACCACAGGGCGACTCACCATCCCCTGGTGGTGCACTATGTACAGGGTAAAGGTTCAACCTTCCCCTGTGACACCCCGTAGCGACTATGGGACATGATGATTAGTTCTCCTGTGGGCCAGGATGATTTGTTCTCCTTGGAAATTGTGGGACAGGATGATTAGTTATCCTGTAGGCTAGGATGATTAGTTCTCCGTGGCATCCACTGGATAGGATGATTCGTTCTCCTGTGGGCGGGATGATTAGTTCTCTTGTCGAGGCATCCTACCCATGCTGTTTGGGACTTATGGGAAGTACCTCTCATCTGATCAATGAGCAAGGAAATGAGGATAGGGACCATAGTAGTACTATCGATGGATGCATCGCTGTATCTATCGTACTCCCTATGCTAGGATGACCTCCATTGATCTGGGATCAATGATACTGATCTGGGATTAGTGAGAGTGGTTCACACTCTGAGACTGACTTCGGGTCAGTGGAGGATGGTATGATACATCCTCAAATTTCTTCTTCTTCGTAGTTCGAGTAGAGCAGAGCAAAGTGGGGTCAAGCTGTATAGGACAGTACATTTGATGGATGGATAGCAGCGGCGGTCTGACGGATTGCAGGTGAAGTTCTCCCTAGTTGAGAGGGAGTGTTAAAATTGGCAACTAGGGCCAAACTCCATGTGTATCACCTTATTTATGGCTTTTGATATTTTTCCTAGATTCCTCTCATCGAGAGGTGTAGGATTGATCTAAAGATCATCCGTTTCCGATAAGTATTTATGGAGATATGAATTTATTTTGCTTATGGACAAATTGTCAAGGTCGACCAACAAACTTATGTAGGCTTAGAAGCCCAACAGTCACGTCTATTGATCCTCAACGTTTGCATATAAATACAAGGAGCATTCTCTTCATTTGGACAATTCAATTAACTCATCTTCTCTCTCTCTCTCTCCTACGCATAAAAGGAGCCTCTCTCTCTCTCTCACGTGTGGCTGAAAAGAAGACGTCCTAGGGCAAGGAAGACGCAGAAAGAAGGACACTAGGGTAGTAGGTCATCTCTTTGACCAGCGTTGACCAAGTGTTGACATTCAGAAGTGCGGATTGGGTGTGGTTGCCTCTCCTAGGCATGTCGCAATTTTTGGCATGAAAATCGAGGTGATCTGACCTCTGGTTTGACCGGTGTTGACTGCCCTAGTTTAGGGCTATAGTGGACTTAAGAAATCTGCAAATTGACTATACTTTTGGGGCTGTTCAAGGGTTGTTTCTTCAGGCTGTTCAAGGACAAGTTGACCGGAAATTGACCAAGCATTTTAGAGGTCAATTTCAGCTAGTTTGACCAAGTTTGACTTTGCTGATCTAGGGTTTGCTGCTGCTGATATAAAATTACAGAATTCAGATTTTGTACTATTTCTCTCTGCTGAACTATTGAAGATAAAAGAAGATTTGATCAAAGGGTTTCCCCGCATTGGGGTTTGTCCCTGGCTAGCCGCCACATCTTGTGTCTCTTGTCTTGGTTTGTTTTCTGTTGATCATTTAATGTTCTATCTGCACTTTACTTAATGTATATGTGATTGCTAATCTGTGGCTAATAAGAAGAAAAATAAGTAAACTGCTCTAAGCATAGAACATACCATAATTTAACACTAGAGTCTTCGTTGGATCGTGATGTTGCATATCTGAGATTGGTGGAATTTGCACGAGCGGTATTTGGTCCAAGAGGATGAGTGCTTGTAGGACTGAACCAGTGGAGATCGTGTAGGCTCAAAGAGAGTCTAGCCTCAGAGGGAGCAGTCCTATGGAGGTTCAGGATCTTCAGGTTTGGATGTGATGAGGTAGAGGCACTACCGTGATGGCCAGATTCATTCTACAGGGTATGCTGTAGTGATGGATGCTAGATGGGCTAGTGTCGTTGCCAGATGATGATGGTTATTTCCTAGTCTTGGAAGTACCTCCCTTGCTAAGAGGGAGTGTTGATTTTTGTGTAGCTTGGGAGGTACTCCAAGCCCTAGTGTTCGAGCGTTGGAGGTCAAAGCGCCACAAGTAGGCTTGTGGGCTTAGAACCCAAGCTTGGGGTTTTGCACCCATAGATGTTTGGGCCAAAACCATGACGAGTTTTTGACATGTGATGGATGAGGATGATAGCTCTTGGCGAGACGATTCTAACGCAATGAGAATCATCCGATTCCGAGTTGTTGTTGAGGAGTTATGAATTTTTGAAGGTTAATGATGGGTTTGCAAGTGTGTATGTAGGTCGGCCTAAGGTGTTTTAGGCTCATGACAGTTGGCAGCCCCTCATTATGACGTTTTATGAAGCCCCTCTTATTAGTATATATAGAGGGTGAGTGTGAGGACTTATAATCATCCAAGAGTGCAATATTTTCTCTAGAGAAGGATTCAGTGGAGGAAAGGACAATCTATGCCCTAGCCGCAACAAGAGGAGGACACCTACAGGAAGGCCGAAGGGATTGTTTTAGGGTTGGCACAAGAATTCGAGTATTGCTGGAGGAGGCCAAGGGAGACTGCTAGTAGGCCGAGCCCTTGAAGGTAAGATGCTACTGTTTGTAGGATGTTTTGAGGCCAAAACCATAGTGAGGAAGGATTGTTTTGGTGGGCTGCTGGAGGACAACAACCAGTTGAGGTAGGCCGCAGGCGTAGCCTCCCAAAATAGGGTAGCGAGGAGGGTTCTTGGGCTTTAATTTGCCTAGAAAAAAAACATGCATTAAGAGGAGCCTTCCTTGCCTAAGCCACAACTAGAAGGAGGTTGTTAGAGTGATTGTGGGAGGGTTTAGGGCTACAACAAGTGCCCTGACCAGACAACAACCAACAACAGTATGTAAACAAAATTTTGGGTAGTGTTTTGGAGAAGTGTTGGGTCATTGTAGTGACCAAACTTGGATAAGTTTGATGGGCAACTTGAGGAGGCCTTAGGAGTTGTTTGGAGGAGCCCACATGGACTGTTGGGAAGCCTACCAAGCAGCCAAGGTGACAACAGGCACATTAGATGAGAGGCAAGAGGACAATAGCAAGGAGTGTTGCAAATGTTCCCTTGGTTGATGAGTTGATGGTGTCTTAGGAGAGGACAAGTTGTTGATGCCTAGATTTGTGCAATAGCTCCTCTATTGCAGAGCAAAGGGCAGATTGGTGAAGTCTGTGGGCAGCCGTGTGTAAGGGTCTCCTAGGTGTGGGGATGCCCTAACTAGGTGTAGATGCTACAATGTGGACTTGGTCTCTTGTGGATTGTTGAAGGGTAGCATGAGAGAAGACCAAGTGTGGACATGATTGGGCAGTTATGATCTGTTTGAGGACAACGTGATAGTGTCCAAGTTGGAGCCTGGTGAGCAACACCTTGATGGACAAAGGTAGTTGCAAGAGAGGCAATTGTTGAGCTCAAGGGTCTAATCAACCAGGAGTAGTTTGTGGAACCCAATACTTGTGTGTGGAGATGAACTTCTACAACAGATGATGGGCAATCCTCCTAGCCTGTGTTCATTGTGGAAGATGGACATCTTGCAGTGATAGGTGGCAACCCTCCATGCCCTATGTTATTCGTCATCGAAGCAACACATGAAAACCATAGTGGGCTGAAGTCCCTGAGTAGCTGAGGAGCAACAGAGGGCAGTTATTCAATAGTGGAGCTGTGAACAACTCGACATGAGTCTCGAGGTGTTGTGGCCTTAATGGATGAAAGCACAACTAGAGAGCAGATTGGATAACCGAGATTCAGTGGTCAGATGGACTTGGAGCATTGATAGAGGTAGGAGGTGCAGATCAGGAGCCGAAGGACCGGGCAGGTACAGGTTACAACTGAGAGGAGCTGAGAGAGCACACTACATCAGCTAGATGATCAGAGTATGTTGTTAAGGGCAGATTGGTCATTGATGTACCGACACCAAGTCCCAGTTTTGTATCTTGTACTAGTGGATGTAGGAGGGCCATTATCCTTGGTACAAGAGCTCTAGACTGCTGTATTATATGTTGTTTAATATAATGAAGTTGGGTTGAAAACTGTAAAAAGTTGTCTATATTCTGTGCATATGTGATTTACTGTTGTTTATATTCCGCTGTGCAAAGTAGTATCATTGATATTCTTTGTTTGGTAGCGTCAGAGATTTTAAGATTCTAACCTAGACCCAAGATCGTGGAATATTCAACAGTGCAATGTGCCTAGAACAGAGCAACTTGGTGGACCTAGTTATAATTCTCTGATACGAAGGCCTGTGTTGACATTCAAGTCTATGACTTCTTTCTTTGTGTGGAAATAGGACCGAGTTCCTGCGTTGGATTCAAGTATGTAAAGACCTATATCAAATAAAGATGACCCTTTACCTCTGTGAAGATCATGTCCGTGATTAATTCATGCTCTGAAAGTTAACCGAACTCCCTCTGTGGGTATTCCAATTTCTATGCATACATCAGAGTTTCCGAATTGACTAGGCCAAGAAACATTACTTATTCTTTGCAAAGGGTCGAAGTTTCTCTGTGGCATCCAAAAGTTTATAGTCTCAAGACAAGCGAAAGTTCTATTGTATTCTGTGATTCAAAGATCCCTATGGTGACATTTGATCTTCCCTCTATGGCATCTAAGCTCTATGGTTTTGTTCTTGGTTGTGATGGCATCGACTCCTAATCTAAGTTCTATGCATCACATGATTATTCAATCTACAATGGTCCATTAATTTGACAAAGGAGAGTGGTTGAAGTTTCTGACTCTTTCTTTGCGAATTTTGTGAGCTTGTTCTGAGCATATTATTTCGAGATACAATATGTTAAGGGTAAGCATAATGTAGTGGTAGATGCACTATCTAGGAGGCCTACAACACCCTCTCTCATGAACATCACCCAGAATTAGAGGGCACAACTTTTAGTGGAGTATTCGAAGAATCAACAGACATGCAAGATCTTGGATGGCTCATTTGGGGATGACAGGTATAGGGTCATGTACGAAGTGATATACTATAAGTACAATATTTTCTTAGTGCCTGGGTCACAACTATAGGAGAAGATTATGCATGCAACCCACAATTCACCTATGGTAGGACATTAGGGGTTCCTTAAGACTTATTTGACTACTAGAGAGCATTTCACTTAGAGGGGCCTCAAGGGGGACATATTGAGACACATGTAGGAATGCAACACCTGGCAGTGGAATAAGGGGGAGCACACACATCCGATCGGGTTGCTCCAACCCCCTCCCTATTCTAGAGAAGAAGTGGGAGAGTATCTCTATGGATTCCATTACGAGACTCCTAGCTGTTTACGGGTGAGACTGCATCTATGTGGTGGTGGATAGATTGACTAAGTTTTCCCATTTTTTGAGATTTCGGCCAAGTATTCAACTTCACAGGTGGCCAAGTTTTTGTTCAGGGAGGTGTTAAGGTTGCATGGTCTACCAAAGAACATCATCTCAATGACTGGTATAGCAAGTTCATGGGGGGCTTTTGGTAGGAGCTCTTTAGATTGGTGGGGAATAAGCTCACACCTAGTACCAATTACTATCCACAGACCGACGGACAGACATAGATAATGAACAAGTGGCTGAAGGGCTACTTGAGAAACTATGTGATTGACCAACAAAGTGCGTGGGTGAAGTGGCTACACCTTGGGGGGTACTGCTACAACACCACCTACAATATGTCCATCAGTATGTCACCTTTCTCGCACTCTTTATGGATATGATGCTTTATCTTTGCTAACATGGTGTTTGGAGACAGCTGGGCCCCAGGGGTCAGGGTTTGGGAGAGCCAGGAGATCCTTAATGCTCTCAAGGATAACTTGCAGATTGCATAGAAGCAACGAAAGATGTTATGCAGATTGGCATAGAGTTGAGAGACATTTTGACTCTTGAGGTTAGGGACTTGGTCTACTTGTGCCTCCAACCTTATAGGTAGTCAACTCTCAAGCATAACGGGGCTGAGAAGCTTAGGTTTTGCTTCAATGGACCATATAGGGTGATCAGGCCTATAGGGGAGGTAGAATATCAGTTGGAGCTTCCATCAGGGAGCAAGCGTCATGATGTGTTCCATGTGTCTTTCCTAGAAAAGGCATTGGGACGATAGGTTACGATTGTTACAGAGCTAACACCATTGGATGATGAGGGGCATTTGGTATTGGTTTTGCAGGCTATTTTGGAGGTGAGAGAGAGGAAGCTTAGAAATAGGGTCATTAGGGAGTTCCTTGTCAGATGGAAGGACTTGCCTGAGGAGGATGCCACATGGGAGGGTGAACAAGTGTTACAACATTCAACATTGCAATTGCTTGAGGATAAGCAAATTTTGGCAGGGAGGACTTTGATATCCCCAAATTACTAAATTTCTTATGAATAAAACGATTTTGACAATTTTGGCATTGGAGGCATTTTTGATTTTGAGACTTACGTGAAAAAGGAGAAAATTTCCGCCTTAGTCGAATGTGGGGGCCACAAGGAGGCAATTCGACCCCAAAAGCAATTCGCATTTGTGGAGAGAGAGAGAGAGAAAAAGGAGGTGTGAGTTAGTGGAAAATGGGGTACAACAAGGGAGAGAGGGCCAACAATTATAAATAAGGCAAGGATGTCCTCATTTTGGATCTTTTGACTATCTAACTCAAATCATACTCTCTTGTAGCTGTTGAGCACAGGATGAGCAGTGTTGTTTAGCACAAGAGTTCCAAACGGAATTTCCACCCTCATTTCAGAGAAGTTCTTGTGCCTCCCTAGTGAGGAAATTTGTGATTCCAATTTGGGGCTTCCTTTGAGCTTCATTGTAGGAGTTTACCCAGCTCTCCGCATTTCCCGGGCGCAGAGGCAATTCATGGAGCATAATTTACAATAGCAAAAGTGGGTTGGAGGATCCGGGTATTTGCAGAGAGATTTCCCTTATTGAGGCCTGAGTTTGGTAGCATTTTGGAGGGAAGAAGTTGAGGCTATCTCTTGGGCCGAATTTCTCCATTTTGGCAGGGTGCAAAGGTCAATGGGCAGAGATTGCGCAGGGGTCGGGGGAAGACTAGTTTGGAGGAGTTAGAGGCTAGAGAAATAAGGTATTTTTGGAGGAGATTGTCGCAGGGATTTGGGAGGCATTTCAATGGAGGAATTGGGCATTCAACAACAAATTATTTCCTATAGTGTGCACAGCTAGCCAAAGAGGGCAACTCACACTTTTTGGGGGCTTCCGGGTCAGCTGGAATCAACCCAAACCCTTTCTGAGTTTTTGTGGGTTTGGTGAGAGGAGGCCAGAGCTATTTTTGCAGAATTTTTCAGGCACTATTGAGGGCAGAATTCCAGTTCCATTCCAGCAGTAGTTGACAGAATTTCCAGGTAGTGCGTGCTACTAGTGAGGCCATTTCCAGCGCCTGGGTCAACAGAATTCCACCTGGGGTTTACATAGCTTGCTCAACAAGCCTAGGTTCTATCTTCTATCATTTGATGTACTCATGCACCCATGATTAATAAAATGGCTCAACATTTTCGCCTAGTTTCTTGGTGTACTGATTTATGCTTGTGATTTTAAATTTTTAATAGCTGTAATTAGTGCATGTCTTTGGCATTCATTGTTATTTTCTGCTTAGGAACATTACATGCTACCATCTTTTTCACTGCCACCATGTGGGGGCTCATGTAGTGTTCGTGGTTGAAGGAAGAGAGGTTAGTAGATATATTCACAGTTTACTACTTTTGTCATAGATTAGACTTCTTGTGAATTTAAAGTTTTGTGACTTATTCTTCCTAGTTCAGTGTATACTTGGTGGTGGCCAGGTGGCCTATTTTGTAAACATTCTTAGCTGAATTTTGGACATGACTCATGTTGACAGTTGCTCACTTGCTAGATAAGTTATTTAAATGTTTTATGATTTTATCTTCTAAATGTTTTATGTTTTATGATATGCTGAAGAATTTGATGTATGTTTGTGATTGCTAGGATCTAGATGGTTGATGCTCTGACAATTAATCATTGATGTGCAATGGATGCCATATCTATCTTGATTTATTTACAAATATGCATGTTTTCATATTTTCTACCACTAATTTGGTATTTTGGATGTTTTTTTTGAATTTAAATGCAATATATATATATATATATATATATATATATATATATATATGCTTCTGTGATGCTTCACTTACTAGATTTTTGGAAAATGATGCTTCCGAAACTTCGCTTCCCAAAAACGTCCCTGCTTTGTGCAACATTGATATTTCTGCCTTTTATCTATTTCAATATTTTTTGTAGTTCACAGGTTTAACATGTGCACAATATAATAAATTTCAACCATCCCAGCTAAAATTAAAGAATACCCAGTGACATATTTGATGTTAAATACATTTGTGAAGTTGCAGGTAGTAGTGCTGCTCCTGCCTATTATTTACAGGCAAATTGGTAGAGCCTAATGTAGAATAATTCTTAACAGGATAATATTATGCATTTAGTCTAAGTGGTATTCAGCTATGGTGATTTCATTCCCTTGCTGCAGGATGCATGCTCATCACCTACGAGAGTGGCTGTGGAGTTATATCATGCTGCTCGAGACGCTCTTTTGCTTTACAGAGCTATTGTTCCAGTCAAGGTTTGTATGGGCTCCTTGGTAAGAGCTTTGACTGAATAAATCTTATTTCTCCCATGGAGAATTTTAGTGCTCCATTTAATAACAAAATGCAGTTATTTGATGCAATGAATTCAAATTTACCAGGTATGCGGTTCCAGACTAAATGAATTCTGTAATCTTTGATATTAAAAAAAATAAAATGGGCTTGTTGGTGCTAACTAGTTTGAAATTAGCTACTAAAGATCTATGTTGATACCATATAGCTTGAGAGTCATGGGTGTGCATAGTTCCAGATGAAGAAATGTAGAAAAAATATTTTGTCATGTCATATGTGGACGTCTAAGAACATTACACAATCACCCTTAGAAGTGGTCTAAGCATAATTCATGGATTGTATAATAGGAATGTTTTGGAAGTTTGTGGTTTGAACTTTGACCATATAATGAAATAAGCTTAAAACTGTTCCCATGGAAACCAGATGTTTTATTATGGGAGCTGTACAATAAACACACTGGCTACACCATGTTTATATCCTGGATTACGACATACTAGGTGAAAGGGCCAATTCTTGGAAGTAAACTCAAACAACTGGCCAACTTACATAGATTAGAGCTTAATTCTTTGTTGCCTTTACGATAACAAGTTTTGTGAGACAAGACAAGATAAGATAATTTTATCAATGTGTGACGAATGACTGGAAGGAGGATGTCAACTGGACTCAAATGTACATCCACATAATAAGTGAGACATTTGCATGTTTGAGATGAAAGTTGAGGCCTTAAGAAGATGAGTATTTAGTTTCTCTTTGGAACATAAGGGGCATGTACAAAATGGTCGTTTAATAAAGGAAACTGGATGAAAATCACTACTTTTGATTAGTTTTTTCTAGTGTTATAAGAACTGGCCAGTTTTGAGTAATTTTTAGCCTAAATTGGCTTCGACCAGTGGTATGAACAAGTTCTGATCTGTTCAGGATGGTTGAGAACAACCTAGTTCCATGAGGCATTCCTGTGCATGTCCAGTCAACCTCAAAAAGATGAGAAGTATAAATAAATTAGAGCTGTTACATCTTGAAGCTTTCCATCTCCTCCATCATTGGATCGTGGGAGCTCTACTGCTACTTGTGCTATCTGCACAACAATGCAAGATGACTGCTCAACCTTCTGCAATTTACTTCCTTACTTCCTGCAGGTTCATTGGTTTGTCATGTGCAAAACAGTGATCGTCATTCTGATTCAGATCAGAATTTTTGTTGATTCTAAAATCCTCACTCACAACTGTTGATTTTCCTAGGAGAAGCTATTGAAGAATCAAGGGCAATTAGGTGTAGTCTGATTCTTCTTGACTTGATAACAATTTGTGGAGTCTTTTTGCAATTTGTCTTGTTAGCTTAATCTTCTTCTTCTTCTTATTAATGCATGGGTGTACTTCATCAAACTGCTACCAATACATAAGAACATGAACACAAGATGTTGGCTCTCTGCCAGGGCCAAAACCTCTCTTCTCTTGAGAGGAAAACCCTTCGGTAAATTTCTCTTATTGAAGCTTCTTATTGATCAATGCCAAACCCTAGACCCTTGACAAGAATATTCTCCAAGCAGAAGTCAAGTCCTTCCTCCTTTCTGCACTTTGTTCCCCGATACTTCCTTCTTCCGGCACTTTTTCCTCCTTCCAACTGTTGTTATATCTTGTTGTACTTACTCTAGAATAGATACCTTTGATGAGACCTTTTTCCTTATGATGATCCCTTCCTTTTCTTCACCAACCAATGAACTTGTATGACTGTAATGGGAGGGCTGTTCTGACAGCAGAGACAGCCTCCTTCTCCTCACACATGTGACTGTAATAGGTTTTAGAACAGCCCTATTACCTTGGCTTTTCTTCCTTGTTCCTTCGTTTGAGTGGGAGGCTCTTTAGGCCTATATTTCTAGCCCAAACTATGTGAGAGGTGGTGCTGATATACTACTGCTGTTATGACCGCAGAGAGGCCTCTTTTCTCGCACGTGTGACTGTGTTTTTACCCTTAGATCATCTCTCACAACTTCGGTCTTGTCTTCTCCTTCTTCGCTGCACTAGAGGCTCCTTCTATTCGACTCCTTTCACCCTTTCCTTGGCTCTCTTACTTCGCTGCACTAGAGGCTCCTTCTATTTGACTTCTTTCACCCTTTCCTCAACTCTCTTACTTCGCTGATTTCAGAGATGATTGCTTGACGTTATGAGGGAGTGGACAGCCTCTATATATAGAGGACTGCCCCTCCTTTAGGCTGACTTGAAGGCCGACTTGTAGATTGCATGCCGACTTGTCTTATTTGCTTCAGATGGCTTCTTTTGATGGTGCCATTGCTTGGAGGAGACTTGACTTTGCTTGGAGTTGTCTTCTTTGACTCTAATACATAAGTATACCTATAGTGACATGCCCTTAAGGTCTTCAACATAATTTTTTTGACTCTTTGACTCACCTATAGCACTTTAACATGTGCTAGGCCTATTTCAATGAGAAAAAACTCATTGACATATATTATAAAAATAATATTTATTTTCTTGAATAAATACAAATTTCAAAAGTACATTTATGAATACCGAACCTAGTTACATTTCCTTCAACAAAAACAAACTAGAAACAATTTTCTTCAAACAGATAACTACTTCCAATGATTTATGAGCATCAATTCCATATTGTTGAGAAATCTAGGGGCAGCTAGACTAGGTGATTTCTCTTACTTTGATAACTGCTTGTGATATCTTTTTACTTATCTTGATTAGTTTCTTCTTCAATTTGATTGTTATTGTGTTTTTATCTTCAAACAACTACCAAACAATAAAGAATAATGAGACAAGAGGACACAAGGTATAGGCTATCAGCGAGGCCCAAAACCTCTCCTTTTGAGAGGAAATTCTGCAAGAACTCTTCTCTTCTTATAGAACTTCAATTGATGAATTCCAAGACCTATGACCCTTGACCAAGATTCCTCCAAGACCAAGTCAACCTTCTTGATTTGCACAACTTCCAGCAACGAACTTTGACCTTCCAGCAAATTCGACCCCCAACAACAATTTCTGCAACTTCGACCTTGTAGATTCAGAACTTCGACCTTGATGCAGCTTCACAGCTTCGACCCTGTAGCTTCACAACTTCGACCTAGAAGCAACTTCACAGTTCGACCTTGCAGCTTCACAACTTCAACCTAGAAGGAACTTCACAATTTCACAACTTCGACCTTGCAACTTCACAACTTCAACCTAGAAGCAACTTCACAACTTTGACCTTGCAACTTCATAGCTTCGACCTAGAAGCAACTTCACAACTTCGATCTTGCAGCGTCACAGCTTCGACCTAGAAGCAGTTTCAGAATTTCGTCTTGCCCAGAAATTGTAGAAACCCTAACACAAGAGAGAGAGAGGTCCAAAAACTTTGATCTTGCTCTTCTTCTTATTTTTCGTCCCTTTTCCGACTTCTATCTTAGGAGATCGAACTTGCTTGAGAGTGTGTCCAAATGAGGTCGGATTTCTTCTTATATGTAGGCTTTTGTGGGGTATGAATTGCTATCTTTAGGCTGAATTGACCCTTCATGTAGGTTGACTTGATCTTTGCATCATGACAAGGTCTTGGAGGGTCTTTTCACTTTCTTTTGACTCAAATACATGACAATGACTCAATTGACTTGTAGACTCAATGACAAGCCCTAGAAGCACTCAATGGGTGCTTGACCTAAAAATAAATCTCCCTTGAGCATGAAACCCATGCCTCAAGAATAACAATAATAAATTTATTTTTCTCTTTTCATTAAATACATAAAATCATGATTACATATGTCATTATGAAGACCAAACCTAGTTACATATTTCAACACTCCCTCTTAACTAGGGAGGTATTCATAATCCATACGAGCTACTTGGACATTCTCAGAAGAGTCGGATTGGTAACCCATATGTTTAGCATCAACATTGTCAAATAGCAAGGCCTTGACTAACAACTCTATATCTCCACAAGATTAGGGCACAATACCGGCGAGACCAATGACTTATAGACACCATCATCATTGTCTCTCAAGGTACATACCCCACCTGGGTGTTCACAGAGTATGTCCTTCCAGGACTATTCTTATCCTGGATTTCCAGTCCTCAAAGAATATCGGTCCTCTTCGACTACTCTTATCTTGGATGCCCTACGTCATTCTCAAAGAGTATCAGATGCCAAATGCTTAAACAATCCTCCATTCTTTCTTCCCAAAGAAAAGACAAGAATGATGTGTCTATCTCTCCCTCTCAAATAAGGAGGATATACCCATTCCTATAAGGGAATGTACCCATTCCTATAAAAGGAATGTACCCAAACTCCCTCTTATTCAGGGACTTGACCAAGCTCCCTTTTAACTAGGGAATTACTTTCAACAACTTTCTGCTCTAGGTGGAGATCATGGGACTATCAACTGCTTGAGGGGCTCCTTCTTTCGATGTCATGAAGTTCATACTTTTCATAATGGAGCTTCCATTAGTCGTAGGGCATTGGCCATCCATCACTTTCCTTCAGGAGCTACATTAGTCATGCCATTCTTCTCTTCATCAGAAAGTGATCTTCTAGTCCACATCTGGCTTTTCTTCATACTGCTACCTCTTCTAAGTCATGCTTCCTTTAGGATCCTTCATCCAACCACATGCGCGCTAATTTTAGGTGACATCTACAACCCTCTTTTGGTAGCCCTGTATCAACCCATCCAGATGTTGTTCAAAACAAAAAATGAACATCAAATCACAATTACCTTTTGTGATGGCCTTTCATCATGATATCTTGCTTGCCTGCAACATCCTGCACATTCATAAACACATCTCCAAGGCTTCACATGTCAAGGGTCTCCTTTCTTTATAGACCTTATCATGGTCTTCTTCTCTATGGAGATGTCATGATCAATTCTTCTAGTCATCGGATGTTGACTTCCTGTGACCATAGTTGCATCTTTCACGATCTCTTTTTTCTTTATTCACATATTGTTTCCCAAGAAATTTCCATACATAGTTCCTTCATGTTTGTCAACTACCTCATATTCCATATGAGGACATATTATGTTGATTTCATCATGCCTTCATGCATCTTTTCAAAAGAAGAGATCCTTGATCATGCTGACAAGGTAGTATGATGACATGACTTAATCTATCAAATATATACATACCTTTTTTCTCCTTTGGGTCATCTAGACTTCCCTTCCTTGATTGAGAGTACTTCAATCATCTTGATCTGCTACACGTCTTTTTAACCATACCATCATCCTTCTAAACAATGTATCCCACACAAGGTGGAATAATCAACGAGACACTTGCTTCTTTCAAGTAGAGGTGAAACTTCTAGTGAAGATTCCAATGGAGGATCTTGATTATCCTCATCCAGCAAATGCTCCTTTCTCATGATGATGATGTATGATGAATTCCTTCTATCATGCTAGATGACTTTCTTTCAATCATATGTACTATATATGATTTCAATGAGGTTGCCAAGAGCTACTTCCTTTATATGATAACTGCTACATCTTTGTAGACTTCTACTTCAGCTATTCTTTCAAGCTTCTCTAATGATGTCACGAGCTCTTGCTTTAACGATATGCTTCCAGTATGGTGCTATCTTCTACTAAGATGCATCTTGTCATAATACTTCTCATCTTGATTGCCATGGGGCAGATCTTTTCACCTCCTACTTCTCCTTGCTATGGATTGGAGAAACCCTAATAGTGAAGATCTATCCCTTTGGATTTCTTCTCACCGAGTTCTTCCACTTCTTTGGTGATATGGGATTCATTTCTTTCTTTCCTCTTGTTGTCCTTCTTGAACTTCAGACAATCTCTCTTGTAGTGCCCATATTCCTGATAACCATAAAATTAGACTTTTGACATATTCTTCTTTTTATGAGAACCGACTTTCGCAAACTTTCCTTTTCTCTTAGCCATGGCAGCAAATGCTTGAACTTGTTCACCTAGTCCCACATCGCTCTTTGATTTGAACTTGGTTTCTTCAATTTTACACAATGAACAAAGTTCACTGAATGGGGTGGCTTCCTTCTTTCCAAAGATGCTAGATGTGAAGTTGCCCCATTCCTCTGGAAGTGCATTGAGCACTATGTGGTCATTTCTTTATTGGACATTATTTCTCCCAACTCTTGATCTGAATTGGATCCATAAAGAACTGTCAAAGGAACCATGACTGTATCAGGTCAGACAAACTTCTAAAAATTCCAAAACAGTGATAAAAAAACACCTTGAACCAGTGGCAATGGCAGCCAGCGTGGAACGACGAGGACCTCGGTCAAAGCGCGCTGACCGAGGCCCATGGAGACTGCGAGGGGAGGCGGAATTAGCCCCTGGGAGGCCCAGATCGGGAAATAGAGGTGGATTTTGATGCACGATCAGCGCTAATTGCGCATTGCTGGGCGAAAGGGCTCGAAATGGGGAAGCCCCGAGCACTCGGACGCGTGGGGAGCCAGAGAACCGCGGGCGAAAGACAAAAAGCGCTAAAGGACAAAGGTGGGACTCGTGCTCCGGAAACCGGCGGTATTGATCGGGGCACCCTCAAACGATAAGCGGTTTTGGAGAAATTGGAGAAATCCCACTCAATGATCGACGCGTGGCAAGCGGAGGAGAGAGAAAACTGCCGTTGATCGCGCGCTAAAGGTCGAGCAAGTCAACTGCGCGAAACGTGCATATGGCGTCGGACCTGGAGGCCCCAGATTGGATGGCTGAGATCGCGCCTGATGGAGAAGCAGAATCGATGAAGGAATGAGCCGCAATTTAGAAGAATTTGAAGTCCGTTTTGACCGCCACGGTGGAGAAAGACTTCATCCACGATGTAACCGAAGAACTGAACCGACGAAGCAGGCTGGCGCGTTACAGGAGGACATGTGGCCACTCCCTGTGAGCCTAATGATGACGCTAAACAGGGAACTCCAAGCACAACTGTAGAAGGCGATTCGACGGAGGCGGAAGAGGAACCGAACAGGCATGGGAACGAATGGCTTCAAAGCCATGAACAGAGATAGAATACACAGTCAGTCAGAGACAGAGAGGGACAGAGAACCCCGGGAGACAGAGAGACCAGAATTCGGAGAGGAGGACGAAACACAGAGAAAAAAGACAGTGAAGCAAACACAGCAGAAGACAGAGGGCCGAGCTGACCAAAGGCAGCATCGAGCACCAGAGAGCTTGAGAGATTCAAGCCATCCCAGAGAGGATCTGTTTGGACTGAGCACCACATTAGGCTCTCTCCATTGTAGACTAGAAGGTCACAGAGCTGGTAAGCAACAGAGTCTGTGCACTCCAGTGGCTTGGGGAAACCAAGAACCACCCTGCCAAGCAAATCTGCTTCAGGTGACTCACATAGAGCTCCTGCATTGTAATTCTCTACTTAAAACACAATAAAATAAGGCCACCACTGAAAGATGGATCGGAGATGTAGCCCTAGAGAATAGGGTGAACTCCTTATTAAATTCTTGTGTTTTGTGTTTGCTTACTGTATTTCTCTGCTGTCTTTCCATTTAAATGTCTGTGTATTGGCAATCTGATCGATCCGTTGCTTAAATAACATAGACACACACCAGCACATGAGTCTGTAATACCTTTATTCAATAAATCTTTAACTGAGGTCACTCATAGGGTGATTATCATATCAAGTGGTATCAGAGCTTTAGGCTGTAAGGTTAGACAAGCTTGTGTTGGTTTAGCTGTGAATGCTCATTAGATCAAAGCTCAAATTAGGGGAAGGAGAGTTGGTGGAAACTAATCCTGAAAAAGTCTATCCTCGGAAGACAATGTCAGAGGAAGGTTCTGTGGGGCCAGACCCTCAATTCATAGAAAGTTTCCTAGCTATAAAGTCTATGGTAGAAAAAATGTATAGAGACTTTAGAAAGCATAAGGTTGAAGACTCCTCAGGTTTTAAACAAGATAAAAAAGAAGATGAGTCTCACTTCCATGACCACTCCAAAGGAAAAGGGAAAGAGGAAAGCTTTTTCACACCTCCTAATAGCCCTGTGCATAATAAGAAAGCATCTTTGATTAAGCTAGATGTTAAATTTGATTTGCCTATATATGATGGAGAGCTAAATGCTGAAAAGTTGGACAATTGGATTAGACAAATTGATGTGTATTGCAAGGTACATAACATAGACTCAGACAAGAGTAAGATTCAGCTGGCAAGCCTACACCTAGGAGGCACTGCCTTGGTTTGGTGGGAAGGCAGAACCCAAGCTGATATGAAAAGACATGGTAAGACTATCTTTGTCTGGAGTGAATTTGTTTCTGCAATCAAAAAATAGTTCTATCCATTGGCCTACATGCAACAAGCCATGATGAGTTGTTAAACTCTTCGACAATTGAAAGGGCAAAGTGTGCAAGGGTATACTCAAGAATTCAGAAAGAGAGCATTGATGTTGGGTATCTCACTAGATTCACTAGAGACTCTTTTGAAGTACATTGGTGGTTTACACAGCTACATGAGGCATACCATCCTCATGTTTAATCCCACTAGTATAGATGAGGTATCTGTACAAGCTACTCATCTAGAAGCTAGAGGAAAGAATGGAAATCCAGAAGTTGGGGGACCATCCCAACCCACTGCAAGCAAGAGCAAGGAGAAAAGAAAGCAGAAGTGGAAAGCAAGGAAGGCTAACACTGCACAGAAAAGCAAAGCTTCATGCACTCACTGTAAAAAGGATGGGCATGATGATGAGCATTGTTGGATTCTGCATCCAGAGCTAAGACCTAAGAAGTCCGAGGGCAAGAAGAAGAAGACTGCTGCAACTATTTAGAAAGATTTGGGGTTAGACTCAAGAGATGAAACAACTATTGCAGCCACAAGTATAAAAGGTAAGAATTCTGAAGCATCTACTAGTAATTCTGCTCAATCTGTTATTGATGAAGAAAATGAGAGAAAAAGACATGAGCTTTTCCATATTCGAGTTATTTCCAAAAATCAAAAGATTGATACTTTGTTTGATAGTGGCTCACAAGTAAATCTAATTTCTAAAGCAATTGTAAAGAAACTGGGATTAGAAACTACACCTCACAAGAAACCATATCCATTAGGATGGTTGAATGATAAAGCACAGCTACAAGTGACTAGACAGTGCAAACTCAAGTTTTCTTTTGGGTCAGCATTTGTAGATGAGGTTGAGTTAAGCATAATTACTTTGGATATATGCAGAATTGTTTTAGGAAGTTCTTACTTGTATGATAGAAAGGCTATTTTCTATAGAGCTGAGAACAAGTATCTACTTGTTAAAGATGGAATCGAATAGTTTGTAAGAGCTCATAAGCTCAAGAATAATTATACTCTCATAAACTCAGGACAGATGAAAAGAATGATAAATTCATGCAAACAATTCTTACTGATGGTTGTAAAGGAAAAGAAACCTAATAAACCAATGTATTTGAGGGCTGTAATGCTGAACAACAAGTTGATATAGAAAAGGTTGTTTCAGAGTATGATGTCTTATTTCAAGAACATAAAGGTCTGCCACCCAAAAAGGGAATAGTACATGATATTATTTTGCAGCAAGATGTTCCATTGCCTAACATTGGGATGTACAATTTGTCTGCTTTAGAGAATGCTGAAATCAAGAAGCAAGTGCAGGAGTTGCTCGAGAGAGGGTTCATCAGGCCTAGCACATCACCATGTGGGTCACCAATTGTTTTGGTGAGAAAGAAAGATGGCTCGTGGAGAATGTGCATTGATTACCGAGCACTGAATAAGATAACAATAAAACATCGTTATCCCCTTTCTCGCATAGATGATCTTTTAGATCAATTAAAGGAAGCTGTTTATTTCACCAAGCTGGATTTGCACAGTGGATACCATGAGGTCAGGGTTGCAGAGCAAGATGCATGGAAGACTGCTTTCAAAACAAAGCAGGGATTGTATGAATGGCTAGTTATGCCTTTTGGCTTGACCAATGCTCCTGCTACTTTCATGAGATTAATGAATGATGTACTCAGACCTTTTCTTGATGATTTTGTTATTGTGTACCTAGATGACATTCTGATTTTTAGTAAAATGTAGGAAGAACATTTAAAGCATGTTAAGCAGACATTAGATGTTTTGAAAAAAAAGAAACTTTATGTTAAACTCTCAAAATGTGAATTTGGCAAAACATCTCTAAACTACTTGGGTCATATAGTAGGGGGAGGTGAATTGAAAATAGATCCCTCTAAAGTGGCAGTCATTGTGAATTGGCCTAAACCCAGTTTTGCTACAGAAGTGAGGAGCTTCTTAGGAGCAACACAATATTGGAGGAAGTTCATTTCTAACTTTTCCTCAATTGCAGCTCCCTTACATGGTTTAACATGATTGAATAAGGTGTTTTAGTGGGGAGGCAAACATCAGAAAGCCTTCAACACCTTGAAAGCAAAGATTAGTATAGCACCTGTATTAGCACTGCCATATCTACAAAGACCATTTGAGATCCAAACTGATGCCAGTGACTATGCCATGGGAGCAGTGTTGACATAGCACGGTAAACCCATACGTTATCATTCTGAGACTTTTAATCCTGCAGTAGTTAACTATCCTACATATGATAAAGAATTGTATGCATTAGTTCAAAGTTTGAAAAAGTGAAAACATTACTTAATGGGCAAAGAGACAGTAATACATACTGATCATCAACCACTTCAATATCTACACTCCCAAACTAAGTTGCAGCAATCAAGACATTACAGATGGATGGGGTTTCTACAACAGTTTCATTTAGTCATCAGATATAAAAAGGGCATACATAACAAGGTTGCAGACATGTTATCTAGACCCATTATAAATGCATCTACCATACTTGAGCATAATTCCGTGCTACATGAAAGCTACATTGAACAATATGCTCAAGACATGGACTTTAAAAATGTATATGCAACTTTGAGTCAAGGCAAAAGAGTTGAAGAATTGGACTATCATATAAAGGATAGACTCTTATATCATTGTGGGAAACTTTGCGTTCCACAAACTGAGAGGATAAAGATAATTAGGGAAGCACACACTTCTTTGATATCAGGTCACTTTGGGGTAAGTAAAACAGTTGTACAGCTGCAACAGTTCTGCTATTGGCCGAAAATGAATGAGACAATTTCTAGATATGTAAGAGTGTGTGCTATGTGTGCTAAAAGCAAGCCCAGCAATAGAAAACTAGGCTTGTACACTCCATTGCCAGTTCCTTCTCACCCTTGGGAAAGTGTTTCCATGGATTTTGTTGGAGGACTGCCTAAATATAGGAAAGGTCATGATTATTTATATGTTGTTGTGGATAGGTTCAACAAAATGTGTATTTTGATACCTTGTAATAAACAGATTAAAACTGAATAGACTGCAAAATTATTCTTTGAACATGTATGGGTTCATTTTGGATTACCCACTTCTATTGTATCTGATCGAGACATCCGATTTGTGGGGAAGTTTTGGTCGAGTCTGTGGGAACTGATGGACACCAAACTAAAGAAAAGCACAGCTTTTCATCCACAAACTGATGGCGAGACACAAGTACTAAACAGGACAGTGATCCAGCGACTGATAGGATATTGCAGCAAACATCCTAAGCTTTGGGATGAACACTTGTGTTATGTGAAGCATGCTTACAACAGAGCAAAACACTCTTCTACACAGAGATCTCCTTTTGAGACCTATTTGGGTTTCACACCAAGGTCTCCTTTGGATTTTGTCTTTGGTAAAGATACCATGGTTGATGGACACAGTGATGTGGACAAGGCAACTAGGTTCATTGAACAGATCTAGGAGATCCACCAGGCAGTACAGGAACAACCGGAAAAGAGCCAAGCCAAGTACAAGTCTAGGCATGATAAGCATCAGATGGAACATAGTTTTCAAGTTGGAGACCAAGTTTGGCTGTATATCAGCAAGGACAGAATGCAAGGTGAAGGTAAAAAGCTAAAGCCTATCAGGTATGGACTCTTTAGGATACTTGAGAAGATTGGTGTAAATGCTTTTCGCCTTGATCTACCAGCTTACATGCACATCTACTCAGTCATAAATGCAGATTGCTTGAGATTGTTTGAACCTTCAATGATTGAGGACCCTAAAGAGCAAAGTAAATTGCTTTCTATTGATGACCTGCTACCTGAATATCTTAATGAATTGCAGGAAGACATAGTGCTGGTCAGGAAGGTGAGGACGACGCGCAGGGGAAATGTGGAGTAGCTCAAGATTGGGCTCAAAGGTTCAAAGCCAAGCAGTGCAAAGTGGATTGAGATTGGACAAGTGAGAAAACAATACCCTCACTTATTTGATGCTTGAAAACCAACTTTTGGTGGTCCAAAAGCTTTTTCAGTGGGAAGGTCGTGATCCAATTGGATCCATAAAGAACTGTCAAAGGAACCATGACTGTATCAGGTCGGACAAACTTCTAAAAATTCCAAAACAACGATCAAAAAACACCTTGAACCAGCGGCAATGGCAGCCAGCGTGGAATGACGAGGACCTCAGTCAAAGCGCGCTGACCGAGGCCCATGGAGACTACGCGGGGAGGCAGAATTAGCCCTTGGGAGGCCCAGATCGCACATCGCTGGGCGAAAGGGCTCGAAATGGGGAAGCCCCGAGCACTCGGATGCGTGGGGAGCCGGAGAACCGCGGGCGAAAGGCAAAAAGTGCTAAAGGACAAAGGTAGGACCCACACTCCAGAAATCGGAGGTATTGATCGGGGCGCCCTCAAACGGTAAGCGGTTTTGGAGAAATTGGAGCGATCCCACTCAACGATCGACGCGTGACAAGTGGAGGAGAGAGAAAACCGTCGTTGATCGCGCGCTAAAGTTTGAGCAAGTCAACTGCGTGAAACGTGCGTATGGTGTCGAATCTGGAGACCCCAGATCGGACGACTGAGATCATGCTTAATGGAGAAGCGGAATCGATGAAGGAATGAGCCGCGATTTAGAAGGATTTGAAGTCCGTTTTGACCGCCACGGTGGAGAAAGACTTCATCCACGATGTAACCGAAGAACTGAACCGACGAAGCAGGCTGGCGCGTTACAGGAGGACATGTGGCCACTCCCTATGAGCCTAATGATGACGTTGAAAAGGGAACTCCAAGCACAACTGTAGAAGGCGATTCGACGGAGGCGGAAGAGGAACCGAACAGGCATGGGAACGAATGGCTTCAAAGCCATGAACAGAGACAAAATACACAGTCAGTCAGAGACAGAGAGGGACAGAGAACCCCGAGAGACAGAGAGACCAGAATCCCGAGAGGAGGACGAAACATAGAGAAAAAGACAGTGAAGCAAAAGCAGCAGAAGACAGAGGGCCGAGCTGACCAAAGGCAGCATTGAGCACTAGAGAGCTTGAGAGATTCAATCCATCCCAGAGAGGATCTGTTCGGACTGAGCACCACATTGGGCTCTCTCCATTGTAGACCAGAAGGTCACAGAGCTGGTAGGCAACAGAGTCTGTGCACTCCAGTGGCTTGGGGAATCCAAGAACCACCCTGCCAAGCAAATCTGCTTCAGGTGACTCACATAGAGCTCCTGCATTGTAATTCTCTGCTTAAAACACAATAAAATAAGGCCACCACTGAAAGTTGGATCGGAGATGTAGCTTTGGAGAATAGGGTGAACTCCTTATTAAATTCTTGTGTTTTGTGTTTGCTTACTGTATTTCTCTGCTATATTTCCGTTTAAATGTCTGTGTATTGGCAATCTGATCGATCCGTTGCTTAAATAACATAGACACACACCAGCACATGAGTCTGTAATACCTTATTCAATAAATCTTTAATTGAGGTCACTCATAGGGTGATTATCAGATCAACTCTTGTAGTCGGTATCTTATTTCTGATATCTTCATAAAATATGGGGATATTCCATCTTCCTTTGAGATCTTCATTTTGTATAGCTTGGTCCTCAAAGATATCACTTCTACTGCAGTACTTATGGAGAAAAATTCTATTAACTTGTCATATATTTCTTTTGATGTCTCCGATTTTGATACATAAGGTATGAGGGGATCCTTGATGGATTCAATCATAATCCTTTGAGCCCTTACTTCCCCTTTAATATACTTTGCTAGAGCTTGAGCTTCTTCCTTTGGAGGCTTTAGCAATTGATCCCTTAACATGTTCAATGACTTCATTTTCTATGAGGATCAAATTTGTCCTCTTCTTCCATGTAAGAAAGTTTGATGACCCAACCAATTTCTTGCAAAATGAAGTCATTTTGATAGCAGATTTAGTCACAAATATGAAGGTACTTACTTGTCAAGTGAAGATTCTCCTTGATGACAATATATACAACTTGATGCCTTATTGATTTTGATGATGATGTTGATAATAGAAGATGTCTTTTTGATGAAGATGTCTTCCTTCAAATTTGATCCTTCAAAGAGAGTGAGATCACCTCGTTACCTTGATGATGATGACAACGCCTCTTCTTTCTTCCCTTGAATGTGGAGACTTCAAGATGCTTCAATGTGTAGTCCTTCTAGGTAGGGTCCTTGATATCTTCTTTGATTATGATGTGTGAGCTTCCCAACAATGTTTCAAGTGAGAAACCCTTCTTTTGATAAGCTAGGGTTTTGAGGTCTTATTTGCTTGTACTCGGTCCTTGTGAATGTCTCCTTGATGGTACGATGTCAATGTTTTGATCTTTCTTGATACTCCTTTTCTTGATGCTTTGGCCTTTGAGTGTCCTTCTTTTAGTTGCCTTTCCTTGTCTTGTCACCTTAACTCTGATCCCATGTCGAGAAATATAGGGAAAGCTAGACTAGGTCATTCCTCCTACTTCGATAACTGCTTGTGATATCTTTTTACTTATCTTGATTAGATTCTTCTTCAACTTGATTATTATTGTGTTTTTATCATCAAACAACTACCAAACAATAAAAAATAATGAGACAAGAGGACACAAGATATAGGCTATCAGCCAGGGCCAAAACCTCTCCTTTTGAGAGGAAAACCCACAGGAACTCTGCTCTTTCGATAGAACTTCAATTGCCGAATTCCAAGACCTATGACCCTTGACCAAGACTCCTCCAAGACCAAGTCAACCTTCCTTCTTGATTTGTACAACTTCCAACAACAAACTTCGACTTTCCAACAACTTCGACCCCCAACAACAATTTCTGCAACTTTGACCTTGTAGATTCACAACATCGACCTTGATGTAGCTTCACAGCGTCGACCTTGTAGCTTCACAGCTTCGACCTAGAAGCAACTTCACAGCTTCGATCTTGTAGCTTCACAACTTCGACCTAGAAGTCGCTTCACAACTTCGATCTTTCAGCTTCACACCTTCGACCTAGAAGCAATTCCAAAATTTTGTCTTTACCCAGAAACTATAGAAACCCTAGCACAAGAGAGAGAGAGAGAGGCCCAAAAAATTTGATCTTGCTCTTCTTCTTCTTTTTTGTCCCTTTTCTAGCTTCTATCTTACGAGATCGAACTTGCTTGAGAGCGTGTTCAAATGAGGTCGAGTTCCTTCTTATTTATAGGCCTTTGAGGGGTACAAATTGTTATATTTAGGCCGATTTGACCCTTCATGTAGGGTGACTTGATCTTTGGACCATGACGAGGTCTTGGAGGGTCTTTTGACTTTCTTTTGTCTCAAATAAATTTTCTTTACAATATGTAACATGTCCAAAAGGGTCTTTCATACATGAAAATGACTCAATTGACTTGTAGACTCAATGACAAGCCCTAAAAGCACTCAATGGGTGCTTCACCTAAAAATAAATCTCCCTTGAGCATGAAACCCATGCCTCAAGAATAACAGTAATAAATTTATTTTTCTTTTCATTAAATACATGAAATCATGATTACATATGTCATTATGAAGACCGAACCTAGTTACATATTTCAACACATATAACATCCAATATCATTACACAATTATACATAAGGAAATTTCAACCATTAATCATGAAGACTAGTAGAAAATAATAGTGAGACAATAAAACAAGAGACACAGAAAATTAGGGTTGAGGCCAAGGTAAAATCCACAAGGGGAAAACCCAAAAAGCTTTCTTTATGAGAGTGAGTCAATGTTCATCAATCCATCCAGAAACAAAAATATCAAAATAACAACTAACTACTACAAGAGAGACCTCCCACAAGTGGCAAGCCACATAATTCTCCATCCTTCTATATTTCGTCCCTTTATACTAATTTCACTAGAACAAAGATCAAACTTTAGATGATTCGATATCCAAATGAGAGGGAGAGTTCTCATATTTATAGCATTCAAAGGGGGTCGAATCGATGCCTCCAAAGGGGCTGTTGAAGAATCTAGGGAATTCAGAAATTAAGTTGATTCTTTGTTACATGATAACAATTTGTGAAGTATTTATACAATTTATCTTAGCTGAATGTTTCCTTCATTATTAGTGTGTATATGTTAGCTTCATCAAACTGCTATCAAAGACCAAAAGAGATAAGAACACAAATATTTGGCTTTCTGCAAGGGCCAAAAGCTCTCCCTCTTGGAGAGGAAAACTTACATGAAAATTCTTCTTATAGAGATTCCATTGATGAATACCAAGACCATGACCCTTTACACAATCTGCCTCGCCAAGACCAAGGCATCAATCCTCTTCTTCATCGCTGCTGGGATCATCATCCTTGCTGCACCTCTGAGATCATCACTACTGCATCAAGTACTTCATTACTGCTGCAAGGTTCTTGAGAGCATCGTTGCTGCACCATGACTGCTCCTTGAGATTATTACTGAGATGATCTCTGTACCTTCCTTGAGATCATGACTACACTTCACTGTAGGATGAGATCGCTGTGAGATCATGATCCTTGTCACTTTATCTTTGCTGAGATTGACCCTCCTTAATATGGTGATCACTTCTTCTCTTATTGTCACTGAATCTGAGATATATATATTCATGCAGATCCGAATACTGTGTTATAATTGAGATTGTATGTCTCCTTTCACAGGTATGCCAAGCATTACTGTCATCAGTGAGACTCATTTCATCAACATGGGAATGCTGAGATAGTATGCCGAGAGTGTAGATCTACTTCTTGTAATCCGAGCCACTGCTGTTCATTATATCTGGGCTGCTACAGGGATACAACCGAGATCATCAATCCAAACTTCATGCTACTACTGTGACCTGATCTGCAGTCCTATCTCCTTCATCCATTCGAGATCTATTGCTCTATCAATTCGAGTTCCATCTTGACTATACCTACAGGGATGTCGAGAGCAAGATCTAGTTCAAAACCTATGTCAATGTTGTGTCTTCATCAAAGACAATCCATACATACAAGATCTATCCATGACTGCACCTAACAGGTATGTGGAGATAATCCATCTGAGATCTACACCTTCTATTCATACGGATGCTGAGATTAGGGTCACTGCTCCATCCAACCGAGGTATGCACCTTCATAGGTATGCCGAGATGAGATCAGTGCAGGTTCTTCTGCTCCTTATACCCATCCGAGGAAGCAATTGAACTCTAGATCTGTCCACCTTAATGCTGATCTTCTGCTCCTTTAATCACCCAAAAAATTCAGAGATAAATTGCGAGTTCTCTTGTGTCATTTGCGCTGACCCTAAGTGGGTATTTATAGTAGTGTGTGCTCCTATTTGAGTCGACTTATACTTGTGAACTGACGTGTCATTTCCTTGAGCAGACATGACTTCCATTTACGCATTTAATTCATTTTTGGTCCCGACATTAAGATCTCTTCTTTGCCTTGTTTGCAGATTTCGTAGTGCTTTCTCTTGGAGGAATTTTCTTGGTCTTGGAGGGCTGCTGTAACATCAATACATTTTACATAGACTCTTAAGAGAGCTTCTCTACACATGAGATGACTCTTTGATATAGTAATAAAATCCTAAAGACATCAAGAAGAAGTCTTTTACCTAGTGACACTTCTTGCTCATGAAACCCATGTAGCAAGGCATACAAAAAATAATTTATTCTCTTTATTACATCATTTACAAAGAGCATGTCATCATGAAGACCGAACCTAGTTACATTTTCTTCAACACTCCCTCTTAACTAGGGATGTATTCATAATGGTACTTGGTGATTCTCAATCTGAAGAATTTCTCATATGAAGAATCGGATTTGCAATCCATTTGTTATAGCATCATTTCAACCAACATTGTTTCCATATAGCAAGGCCTTGACTAACAACTCCATCTCTCACTTAGATCAAAGCACAATGTTGGTGAGACCAATGACTGATAGACGCGCATCATCATTATCTCTCTCAGGGTCATACCCACCCGGGTGTTCTCCGAGGATGCCCTACTAGGACTATTCTCATCTTGGCTTCCCAACGCTCAAGAATATCTGTCCTCTTGCCCACTCTTGTCTTGGATGGCCTACCATATCCTCAAAGAGTGTCAGAGGCCAGATGATTACACAATCCTCCATTCCTTCTTCCGAACTGAAGACAAGAATGTCGTGTCTAACTCTCCCTCTTAACCGGGGACGAGTTCCAAGTTTCTCTTCACTCAGAAACTTGCTCGAGTTCCTTTACTCATAGAAACCTCCTAGAGCTCCCTCTTACCCAGGGACTCTATCATCAATGCTTTATAGGGTCTTCTAGTTGACTGATGATCCAAGACTTCGATGTCATTAGTTTTCTCCACATGTAGGGTTCAACCATCCATTACTTTCCTCTGTCATGTCATCCCGGAAAGTATCCTCCTTGGATTTACATCTTGGACTTCCCTCGTAGGGTCATCTATCTTCAACTTTTTTTCAAAGGTGATTCACAAGGTACATAGTTGTGACATCCTTCACAACTCTACTTACCTTGGCCCTTTACACATACCCAAAATTGTCCAAGAGGTCAGACACCAAAAAAAAAATCACATGTTACCTTTTGGTGATGGCCTTTTTCTAGTGACATCATCTTGTAGGTATCAACATCCTGTATACATGTTGACACATCTCCCAGCGATATCAGTTGTCAAGGGTCTTCATCATTTGAGACTTTCATCAGTCTTCACATCATTCCGGGAGATTTCCTGGTCAGGTCTCCCTGATCCTCTAGATGTTGATTGCTGTCATCATGGTTGCATAATTCACAATCTCTTCCATCCTCACATCTTTCCTTCCCTGGAGATTTCAATCAGAGTTCTTCAATTGTGATCAACTACCTCATACTTTATATGAGGACATATTATGTTGATTTCATCTAGAGTGACTTAAGTCTTTTAGCATCCTTACAGAGGAGGAGATCTTTTCCCTTTTGATCATGCTCTATCCATGTTACCTGCAACCATATGACATGACATTACAATATTAAACAGATACAAGCATACATACCTCATTATTCCTTCAGGCTTATTCCAACAACTCTCTTGATTGAATGAACCTTTAATCCCTTGATCTGCTTTCTCATGTCATCAGTGCTTCATATCATGATTTCCATAAGTTGGAATTCCTTATGGAGCTCTTGCTGCCTTCCCAGACTAGGGAATCCTCTGTACATGTTTCTATAAGAGATTCTTCAGGATCTAGTATATCCCTATCTGGCAAATGTTCCCTTTGTCTTGGATGACTTCTTTCTTTCCTTTCATATTCAATGAGATTCCCAAGAGCTATGTTCTTCATGATTCATACGAGCTCTTGTTTCCATGATGCCACGATGCATCTTCTTACCATGATCATATCTACAAGGACTTCTAATAGGATCCTTTTGAGAGGGACATCATCTCATTCATAATGGAGATCTATTACTCCCTCTTTCCCTGATCCTTTCTTCAGCTTACTCCATCCTTTAGGTAATCTTTCCATAGTATTATCTTGTCAACCTTTCCTTTGCACATATTTGAGTCTTTTGTCTTTCTCTATTCAACATAGAGACCACAAACTGTTGATCGAGGTAAACTTCTTATTCATGGACATTTGTTACCTTGCTTATCAATATCAACATCAATGATGATTATTTTCTCATCATTTTTCCCAGATCTTGTAACTAAGATCTCATGAAGATATATATTCATTCTTCTTTACTGCATTTCAGATAGTATACGCTCTTGCATTTCATGTATCCTTCTTATGTCTCCTTCCTTACTTTATAGAACCTTAAGATTTCTCATAACTTTAAAGGAGACCTTGATGTATTGACTTCTATAAGGATAATGACAATCCTTCTCATTCCATGCAAGACCCTTGATGACCCATCCAATATACGTCTTCTTGCAATCATGAAGTCATAAAACCAAATTTGATTATAAAATGAAAAGGTACTTACTTGATTGTGAAGATAAAGTCTTCACCTTGATCTTGTTGGCAGTAGTTGGAGTAGATGTTTTGATGCTTCCATTAACTGAGATCCTTGATAGGAAGATTGTCTTCCAACAAACTGCTGATACATATCGAATTGAAGTTGCTTGCCGTGATGCGTAGTGATCCATTAGATAGTACAACTTCTGATTTGAGTACTATCCATATGCACTCCTATATATGCCTTTGAATCAAGTTCCCTTGAGATCTGATATCTTAAGAGAAGTATTCAATTCTGAGAGACTGAGATGTTGTAGATGAAACTTGTCAAAGCTCTTGTCACATACCCTGAGATCTAAAGACTGTTGACATCCGGAACCCTTGCTGTTGTAGATTGATCTCTAATCTAGGTTTTGATCTTGACTAGAGTTTGATTTTCCATCTTTGAGCTTGCTAGAATCTTGATTCTTGTATATCTCATTTCTGCCCTTTCTTTGATTGCTGAACCTATCCCACTGATACCATGTTGAAGAATCTAGGGCATTCAAAAATTCAGTTGATTCTTCGTTACATGATAACAATTTGTGAAGTATTTATACAATTTATCTTAGCTTAATGTTTCCTTCATTATTAGTGTGTATATGTTAGCTTCATCAAACTCCTATCAAGAACCAAAAGAGACAAGAACACAAATATTTGGCTTTTTTCCAGGGCCAAAACCTCTCCCTCTTGCCATGCGAAAATTCTTCTTATAAAGATTCCATTGACGAATACCAAGACCATGACCCTTGACACAATCTGCCTCTCCAAGACCAAGACATCAATCCTCTTCTTCATCACTGCTGGGATCATCATCCTTGCTGCACCTCCGAGATCATCACTACTGCATCAAGAACTTCATTACTGCTGCAAGGATCTTGAGAGCATCATTGCTGCACTATGACTGCTCCTTGAGATTATTACTGAGATGATCTCTGTACCTTGCTTGAGATCATGATTACACTTCACTATAGGATGAGATCACTGTGAGATCATGATCCTTGTCACTTTATCTTTGCCGAGACTGACCCTCCTTAATATGGTGATCACTGCTTCTCTTATTGTGACTGCATCTGAGATATATATTCATATTGAGATCACTAGCAGGCAGATCCAAATACTGTGTTATCATTGAGACTGTATGTCTCCTTTCACAGGTATGTCGAGCATTACTATCATCACCGAGACTCATTTCATCAACATGGGAATGCCGAGAATGTAGATCTTCTTCATGTAATCTGAGCCACTGTTGTTCATTATATTTGGGCTGCTACAGGGATACCACCGAGATCATTAATCCAGACTTCATGCTACTACTGTGTCCAGATTCGCAGTCCTATCTCCTTCATCCATCCGTGATCTACTGTTCTATCCATTCGAGTTCCATCTTGACTATACCTACAGGTATGTCGAGAACAAGATCCAGTTCAAAACCTATGTCAATGTCGCGTCTTCATCAAAGACAATCTATTCATATGAGACCTATCCATGACTGCACCTAACAGGTATGCTGAGATCATCCATCTGAGATCTACACCTTCTATTCATATGTATGCTGAAATTAGGGTCACTGCTCCATCCAACCGAGTTATGCACTTTCATAGGTATGCCAAGATGAGATCAGTGCAGGTTCTTCTGCTCCTTATACCCATCCGAGGAAGTAGTTGAACTCTAGATCTGTCCAGCTTAATGTTGATCTTCTGCTCCTTTAATCACCTTAAAAATTCAGAGATAAATTAGGAGTTCTCTTGTGTCATTTGCGCTGACCCTAAGTGGGTATTTATAGTAGTGTGTGCTCCTATTTGAGCCGACTTATACTTGTGAACCGACATGTCATTTCCTTGAGCCGACATGACTTCCATTTACGCATTTAATTCATTTTCGGTGCCGACATTAAGATCTCTTCTTTGTTTTGTTTGCACATTTCGTAGTGCTTTCTCTTGGAGGATTTTTCTTGGTCTTGTAGGGCTACTTTAACATCAATACATTTTACATAGACTCTTAAGAGAGCTTCTCTACACATGACATGACTCTTTGATATAGTAATAGAATCCTAAAGACATCAAGAAGAAGTCTTTTACCTAGTGACACTTCTTGCTCATGAAACCCATGTAGCAAGGCAGACAAAAAATAATTTATTCTCTTTATTACATCATTTACAAAGATCATGTCAACATGAAGATCGAACCTAGTTACATTTTCTTCAACAGTACTTCTTAACTAGGGAGGTATTCATAATGGTACTTGGTGATTCTCAATCTGAAGAATTTCTCATAAGAAGAATCGGATTTGCAATCCATTTGTTATAGCATAATTTCAACCAACATTGTTTCCATATCGCAAGGCCTTGACTAACAGCTCCATTTCTCACTTAGATTAGAGCACAATGTTGGTGAGACCAATCACTGATAGAGACGCATCATCATTGTCTCTCCTAGGATCATACCCACCTGGGTGTTCTCCGAGTATCCCTACTAGGACTATTCTCATCTTGGGTTCCCAGCCGTCAAGAATATCGGTCCTCTTGCCCACTCTTGTCTTGGATGCCCTACCATATCCTCAAAGAGTGTTAGGTGCTAGATGATTACACAATTCTCCATTCTTTCTTCCAAACTGAAGACAAGAATGTCGTGTCTAACTCTCCCTCTTATGTAGAAATTTCTGTTTTCCCACCTCGGTTTTCAGGTTCACCTTATTTCTCCCATATAGTTAAATGCCCATTCCCATATCCATACATTTAACACTGAAATTTTTTTTTTTGCTGAAAACACAAATTCTGGAAATTTTACAGAATGCTGGAAAATGCAGAAATAAAATTCAACAGTTACAAACAGCCATTAAACACATTTAAACACACAGATTTTTGGTCAAGGTGACCCTGGAAAAACCCCCTACAACTCTTGGGGAAAACCAGTTCGAGAGCTCTTCTTTATTTCTGAAAATTGCCTTTTTACAGTGAGAAATATTCAGCAAAAAATCAGCAAGCAAATTTACAACTTATCTCTTTTCTCGTGCCTCACAGCAATCTGGAAATTATAGCAAACAGGACAACAATAAATGCTGTACGGCCTCCTCGACTTTCGTGCCCACTTTCAGCATTAAATGCTGCTATACGGCTAGCATTAAATGCGTTCTAGGGACTGAAATAAATGTGCTGTACGGCCTGCAATAAATGCGCTGTACGGCCCTCGTTTTGCGTGCAGAAAAACCAGCAAACTGCTCCTTGATTTTTGTGCAAACCACTCCTCGAAAATCGTGCCAAAATCTGCCTTTCTCTGTGTGCTGAATCAGCTGTACAAATCTGCTCAACTGCTGCCTTGGAATGTGTGCCAAGATGCTATCTCCTTCTCCTCCTTGCTCAGAAATCTCTCTTGCTCTCTTGCTCTCCTTCTCCCAATCTGCTCATGAAAGAATGAATGATCTTTTCCTCCTTTTCCTCCCTTAATCCAACCCTAAGTGATTTTTGGGTGATCCCTAAATCCAATGGCTGAAATAGATTTAGATCTATGGCTGAGATTAAATGCTCATTTAAATCTCACTTTCTATTTTTTAATTCACCCCACTTTAATAAAGACCCACTTAGTCATTTATTTCCAAAGTCACTTTTCCTTTCTAATTTTTCATTGACTTTATAAAAGTCACTTTAAAATTAGACTTTAGTAACTTTATCACTTAAAGTCACTTTTAAATTAGATTTAACTTTATAAAAATTATAAAGTCACTTTAGGAGAAAAGTTAAATCCTTTTGGAAACTTTTCCCTAGGCCAAAGATCAAAGCCTTAGGGAACCACCTGTCCTCCGGTACCAAATTTCAACACTCCCTCTTACTGAAGAAGGTGTTCCTCACCACGCCCATCTTGTTCCTGAAGTTGTCATGCTTGCCCCGTGGTAAGGCTTTGGTAAGAATATCTGCAACCTGCTCATCAGTGGGAATATACTCAAGCTTCACAGCGCCCTTCTGAACACAGTCTCTGATGAAATGATATTTGATCCCAATATGCTTTGACTTGTCATGAAATACTGGATTCTCCGTTAGTTTAATGCAACTCTGATTATCACAGTAAATTGCTGAAGGTCTCAACGGCTGACCAAATAAGCCAAACAACATCTTGCAAAGCCAGATGGCCTCACAACTAGCTAGACTGGCTGCCATATACTCTGCTTCCGCTGAACTCAATGCTACTGACTGCTGCTTCCGGCTGAACCATGACACTACTGCCGAACCCAACCCAAAACAACACCTTGAAGTGCTCTTCCTATCAGAAGCACAACCTGCCCAATCAGAATCAGTGTAACCTGCCAATCTCACTCCATCCCCCTGCCTGTAGTCCAGACCATAATCCACTGTCCCCTGCAAGTACCGCAAAATGTGTTTTGCAGCCACCCAGTGAACCTTCCTAGGCTCACACATAAACTGACTCATCGTGTTGACTGCAAAACAAATATCTGGTCTAGTGTTGACCAAATACATCAAGGAACCAATCAGCTGCCTGTACAATGTGGGATCCACCAACTCAGAATCCGAAGCATGAAGCTTCTTCCAGTTGGTGATCATTGGTGTCGACATGGGTCTACAATCCTCCTGCCACAGCAGTTGGAAGAAATGCCCCTCCTCCTGGTACACCTCCAAACCCAAAAAGTAATGCATCAAGCCGATGTCCTTCATCTCAAACTCCGCCGCAAGATCTCTCTTGCAGTGCTCTGTGAGTCTCTCTGCACCTGTAATGACCAAGTCATCCACATACAGCACCAGAATGAGAGACTCCTCACCTATCACAATAAAGTAAAGGTTCGGATCTGCCTCACTCTTTGTGAAACCCAACCCCTGCAAGTATGTATCTATCCTAGAGTACCAAGCTTTGGGAGCTTGCTTCAGGCCATAGAGGGGCTTCTTCAGTCTGCACACATGGGACTCCTTCCCATGCACCTCAAAGCCCTGTGGCTGCTCAATGTACACCTCCTCCTGTATGAAGCCATTGAGAAATGCAGTCTTCACATCCATCTGGTGGATCTTCCAACCCATCTCTGCTGCTATCGATATAATGGAGCGGATCGAAGTATATCGAGCCACGGGAGCGAAGGTCTCCTCATAATCAACTCCCTCTACCTGGGAGAACCCTCTAGCCACAAACCTCGCTTTGAATTTCTCAATGCTGCCATCTGCAACATGCTTTACCTTGTAAAGCCATCTAGAAGTAACCACGGATTTGCCCTCAGGCCTCGGCACCACCTCCCAAACATCATTCTTCATGATAGAAGAATATTCCTCTTGTATGGCATCTCTCCAGACCTGCTGGCTAGCTGCGTCCTCATAGCTAGAAGGCTCAGAGTCAAGGATGCTGGTAACCATTGCCATATAGCTACAAAACCTCTCAGGTGGTCTACTCTCTCTGACCGGCCTCTTTGGCTTAGCGACAGATGTGGCATCTCTCAAGGTGTCCTGAAGCCACTTGGGCTTCCTCTTCCCTGAGTGCACTTCTCTCATAGGAGAATGAAACTCCTCCTCCCCATCATCATCAGGAGCCTGAACTCCTGACTGTTTGTCTGCTGTCCTCCTGCCTGCCCCTGAACCTGTAGAAGCTGAGGTACCGTGTGAACTGTCCATCAGTGGACTCCCTAGTGAACTACTCTGTGAACTGCTCTGCATGCTGCTCGGAGCACCACCCCTCTGGCTCGGTGACCATTGCTCACTGACGGACCTGACATCCTTATAGATGTACCTCCAGATCCTCCTGATCCCTGCCCACTGGATCCCTGCGACTGACTCAACTGCTGCTGAGGGTCTAGCTGATCCAGATACTCTAACTCCCGTGATCTCCTAAAGGCCCTGTCCTCCTCGAACTTCACATCCCGCCTAACAACAACTCTCCTCTGTGCAGGAATGTAAATCCGAAAGGCCTTTGAGGTCTCACTGTAGCCCACAAAGATACCCTTCTCTGCGGTGGGCTCTAGTTTGGTCCTCTTCTCCTTGGGTATGTAGGAGTATGTAATGCATCCAAAGATACGAAGATGACCAATATCAGGCTTCTTCCCAGAGAAAGCCTCCTCCGGAGTCATGTGCCCCAAGGCACGATGTGGACTCCTGTTCTGCAAGTAAACAGCTGTGTTGCAGGCCTCTGCCCATAAGAACAATGGCAACCCCTGATCATGTAACATGGCTTTGGCAGCCACTACAATGGATCTGTTCTTCCTCTCCGCAACCCGTTCTGCTGGGGGTTGTAAGGAACAGTGAACTCCCTCCTAATGCCTGCCTCCGCACAATAGTCAACAAACTCTCCAAGGGTGTACTCTCCCCCATTGTTCGACCTCAGGGACTTGATCTTCCGACCTGTCTGTGTCTCCACAAGAGCTCGAAACTCCTGAAACCGCTTGAAGACCTCACTCTTGGTCTTCAAGAAATAAATCCAGGTCCTCCTGGAGTGATCATCAATGAATAAAACATAGTACTCATATCCACTCAAGGAAACATGAGACATCCGACTGCTCACATCAGAATGAATCAAATCAAGTATCCCAGTCGCTCTGCTGTCACTGCTGGGAAAAGGAGATTTGGCAAACTTGCCCATCACACATCCTCTGCAAGTATCAAAGTGATCAGTGCTGAAATCTGGCACACCTGTAGTGATCTCCCGCAAGGTCCTCAAGGCTCCATGATACATATGTCCCATCCTGCGATGCCAAATCTCACACAGCTCAGAACTGCTAGCTCTGCTGTCGGTACTACTGCTCAATGCCACAAGGGACTGGAATGCAAACTTGTACACCTTTGCATGGCGTACACCTATCACTCTAGCTGAATCAGCTGGAGTGCCCCTGGGATACATCAACACCTGTCCTCCCCTGAACAGTACCTCATATCCTCTGTCCTCCAAAGCTGAGACGGATATGAGGTTCTTCCTCATCCCTGGCACATAAAGAACATCTGACACCTTCAAGGGAGGTTTGGACTCCCTCTGAAATGTCAGTGTCCCCACCCCGACTGCTCTGACAACTCTGTCATCACCGAGTACTACCTCAATATCAGTGCCACTCTCTGAAAGCTCTGAGAAGTACTCCCGGACTCCTGTCATGTGACGTGAAGCCCCACTGTCCACATACCAGATACCTGAAGATGCTCCGCTAATCGAGGGAAAAGCATGCTCCCTCTGAACCTGTGTGGCAGGTGATCCTGCACTAGGGGACTCATACGCAGTGAACCCAAACTCTCGGTCAAAACGAACTGCAAAGTCCTCAACCTCTGCTGAAGCTGCCACGTTCTGGTTCTTCCCCTTCTTCTTCTTCTTCTTCTCCGGACACACAACTGCATAGTGTCCCATCTTTTGACAATTCCAACACTTCACCTTGGAATAGTCCTTCTGTGTGTCACCTTGTTTACCTTTACCTTTGCCTTTGCCCCCACCATTGCTTGTGGAAGCCTGCTTCTTCCCTTTCCCTTTCTTGCCTCCTGCCGACAGTGCTACATCCTCATCCCGCTCAATTGGCTTGGCTGCCCCAAGCTGACCTTTCCTGATCTCTGTCTTAATGCAATCATCCCAAAACCTCTCCCATGTGGGAAGGGTCTCACGTGCACAAACCCCATCAGCAAAGTTCATCCATGGACGGGGGAGGCCATTCACTGCAATCCGCACCAACTCAGTGGGTTGAATGGCCTCTCCAATTGCTGCCAACTCATCTCTCACATTAGTAATCTTTGTGAGATATCCAGCTGCACTATCATTACCCATCTTAATGTTCTTCAGCTTCTCCTTCAGGACCATTTTCTGGTTCTCATTGGTAATTTGGTAGAGATTGGACAATGCTGTCCACGTCTCATGGGCATTTCTCTTTCCTCTCACATGAGGAATGCAATGGTCTTTGACTCCGTCTAAAATCAGCCTCTTACCCTTGTTGTTCTTTTTATTATACTCAGCCAACTGAGTAGCATCAGTAGGCACAACAATAGGGTTCTGTGTGGTATGCACCATGATATCCCAGACTTTTGCCTCCTCAAAGATACTCTGCATTCTCTCCTTCCAAACACTGTCATTTGTATGCCCATCGAACCTATCCTCCACCCTCAATCCCAATGACATCCTGCTGTCCTAAAACTGAAAAATAGCACTGTTGTAGTAAAGATAAAATTGCTATTTGTGAAAAATTAGCTTGCTGGAGTTTTCTGAGTGAAAAATCAGCAGTTGTAATTTTTTTTCTCCTTGCTGTCCCAAATTGCACTTTAGCACTCAAGCTTTGATACCATGTATAAATTTCTGTTTTCCCACCCCGGTTTTCAGGTTCACCTTATTTCTCCCATATAGTTAAATGCCCATTCCCATATCTATACATTTAACACTGAAAAAATAAATTTTGCTGAAAACACAAATTCTGGAAATTTTACAGAATGCTGGAAAATGCAGAAATAAAATTTAGTAGTTACAAACAGCCATTAAAACACATTTAAACAGAGATTTTTGGTCAAGGTGACCCTGGAAAAACCCCCTACAACTCTTGGGGAAAACCAGTTCGAGAGCTCTTCTTTATTTCTGAAAATTGCCTTTTTACAGTGAGAAATATTCAACAAAAAATCAGCAAGCAAATTTACAACTTATCTCTTTTCCCGTGCCTCACATCAATCTGGAAATTACAGCAAACAGGACAGCAATAAATGCTGTACGACCTCCTCGACTTTCGTGCCCACTTTCAGCATTAAATGCTGCTATACGGCCAACATTAAGTGCGCTGTACGGAATGTAATAAATGCGTTGTACGGCCTGCAATAAATGCGTTGTATGGCCCTCGTTTTGCGTGCAGAAAAACCAGCAAACTACTCCTCGATTTTTGTGCAAACCACTCTTCGAAAATCGTGCCAAAATCTGTCTTTCACTGTGTGCTGAATTAGCTGTACAAATCTGCTCAACTGCTGCCTTGGAATGTGTGCCAAGCTGCTGTCTCCTTCTCCTCCCTGCTCAGAAATCTCTCTTGCTCTCCCTCTCCCAATCTGCTCATGAAAGAATGAATGATCTTTTCCTCCTTTTCCTCCCTTAATCCAACCCTAAGTGATTTTTGAGTGATCGCTAAATCCAATGGCTGAAATAGATTTAGATTTATGGCTGAGATTAAATGCTCATTTAGATCTCACTTTCTATTTTTTAATTCACCCCACTTTAATAAAGACCCACTTAGTCATTTATTTCCAAAGTCACTTTTTCTTTCTAATTTTTCATTGACTTTATAAAAATCACTTTAAAATTAGACTTTAGTAACTTTATCACTTAAAGTCACTTTTAAACTAGATTTAACTTTATAAAAATTATAAAGTCACTATATGAGAAAAATTAAATTCTTTTGGACACTTTTCCCTAGGTCAAAGATCAAGGCCTTAGGGAACCACTTGTCCTCCGGTACCAAATTTCAACATCTTAACGAGGGACGAGTTCCAAATTTCTCTTCATGCAGAAACTTGCTTGAGTTCCTTTACTCATAGAAACCTCCCAGAGCTCCCACTTACCAAGGACTCTATCATCAGTGCTTTATAAGGTCTTCTAGTTGACCGATGATCCAAGACTTTGATGTCATCAATTTTCTCCACATGTAGGTTTCAACCATCCATAGCTTTCCTTTGTCATGTCATCCCAGAAAGTATCGTCCTTGGCTTTACATCTTGGACTTCCCTCGTAGGCTCATCTATCTTCAACTTTTTTTTCGACGGTGATTCACAAGGTACATACTAAAGCATAAAAACTGATAGCTTGTTGACTTAAAGTGTTAAAATACACAAAGGTATTTGTAATAATTTATTATATATATAAAAATGTACAAGTGATGTGAATGTTACAATGAGGCCCTGCTTTTATACCTAAGTAGGTGACCTTACATGATTAGGTATGTCTTTTAGACATGTCTTTTCACTAAACTTAATGACTCTTTAACATAATCAGTTTTTGATTATTTAATTTTTACATTTTATTTGTTATTTACTTGTTATGAATTATATTCATAACATAGCCCCTTCCTTCGGAAGCTTTGTCCTCAAAGCTTTGATGTTGTGGATTTTCTTTACTGTGTCTGTTGTCGCGATGTGTATAATATGGCCATCCTCTTGTCTTATAACTCATCAGTAATATTCCCTTGGAATATTTTTGTTTTTTAATAGCTCTAAATCTTTTTCTTTGTTAACTCTAATAATTTTTTTTTAAATAATATATATATATATATACTATAAACTATATATATATATACGAGGGAGCACAACTATCCGAACAAGGGAGCACGGGCCTGCACAAACGTTCACTGTGTAGCGTGCATACATTGTAGCAAGTTCTAAGGTGTCCGCCAAATAAATACCATCTCCCTTAGTCTTTCCAGTTGTCATTAACTTGGTGTCAGTTAAGCATCACAACCCGTTTCTTAGAATCGAATACCAGTTTTCTCTGACACTTCCATGAAATCCAAATATGGAAACTTCATGTTTGTTTTTAGAGGTATACACAAGCTCCCTCTCAGGAGAATCCTGCACCACCGCGAATTGATAAAGCCACGAATTATCAAGTTTGATAAGTTTGTCATCGTCCTCAGATAAAAATACCAACGATAGTCTGTTGGTGCACAAGATGAATCTAAGAACGTCATAAGGAAGCTGCCATGCTTCCTTCCCAAAATATTTGTCTCCCAATTTCTGCAACGATTGAGCCTCGACAGTGGACAACCATGATTTCGCCAACTTTGCTTTCAACTCAGCTTCATCAACACATAATCTCATCTCTGAAACTGGAGGAAACGATTTTATAATACTGCTCAAAGCATCCATATTTTTGTTTTTGTTCCTAGGGTTGCTCATGCTTGTAGGGTTGTCATTAGGGTTTTCAATGTCGTTATCATTTAAGACCTCTGAACGCTGACGGATCTCCCTTTGTTGCAAGAGAAAAGGAGGGAATGGTTCAAACACATCACGATAGCCGTTTGCCGCAGCCGAAGCGAGGGAAATTTCTAAATCGATCAATTCCAGTGGCATTCGGACCACCTCCTGTTGTTTAGTAGGATGACATATTTTTTCTGCACTGCGAGTCATGGTTGACTGAATGACCATATCACGACTGATCCCAGACACTGAACCAGCTCGTGACCTGGCCTTCCTAGCCCTGAATTGAAAACCCAAATCATTTTCACTACGCATTTCAACACTGCTAATTTTATCTCTAACATATCATAGCTCAGTTGCTCTGCAGCTGGGAGTAGTTGAGATGACTTCCTTGGGATTCAAAACTGCTAAGGCCTCCTCCAGTTCCTCTTGGGATGAATGCATAGAATAAAAGACATGCCAAACACCAAACTGATCTCTTTCTGCTTCTTTTGGAGCTGATTGTTTATGCCTTCTGGGAAGAACTGTCAGAGAAATAAATCCAGATCCTACACCTTCCTGCTCTTCACATGTATACCACTTTGCAGAGGGACGGATAAAAAGTGGTTCTGGTTTATTATTTCTCTTGGCCTCATCAAACTTTGCTTTAGCTTTCTCATACAACCTGGGAACCCTTCAGATACATGGAAACAACATGAGGAATCTTCAACCACACTGACATCATTACTTTTTTCGACTCCCAGCTTCTTCAACATGTTGGAAACATCCTCCTTGGTCTAGTTAATGTCGATGTTTCTATTGAAGACAGTGTCTTCTAATACCAGCACACCAGCTGCACCCTTCAGAACCTTCCATGCAGAATAATTCATTTGCTCCCCAAGCGAATAGTCATTATTAGCCAAATATAAGTTTTCAGGAATATGTGGGAAATACTCTTCCTCACATGATGAATAGAATGAGTCATTTTGCAATTTTTGGTTTCTCCACTGAGAATCATCATTTTTGTTGGTAGAGGTATCACAGAGTGATATTGAATGGAAATTTGGGTTGGATATGTACTTGAGACACTCCATTGGTCCACAAATACAATTAATGTCTTCGGTCTCATTGTCTAAAATTTATGATGATGTTTTTGACTGTGAACTTGCCGGAGCATCATCTTCCTGCTTTCCCGGTGAGGACCTATCTTCTAATTGTCCTTCAATGTCACCATCTAAGCCATCAGTATGGAAAAAGGTATCGTTTAACATGGGTAAAGCTTCCTCACTCTCACTATCAATGTCAGATTCTTTGTTTCCCTCCAACTCAAAAATTTTGATATCTTCCCCTTCACCATAATTAGCATTGTTCCCTCCACTTTTACTATGTGAATTCATGTCTTCCTCTCCATTATCAGAATTAGCCATTTTCACTTCCCTTTTATCATCAAAATTAGAATCATTATCTTGATCTAGATCATCCTCATTCACATCAAGATTAGTTTTATCTAAATCCTCATCTTGATCTGTATCATTTTCATATTCATCATTATCAACATTTTGATCGAATTCTTCTTCTTTTTTTTCTTCTGCATTTTCCTCTTCATCATCTTCAATGTATTCTTCCTCATTGTTATGATATTGTTCATCTTTTTCTCCTGCTTTGCCCAGATTCGTTTCTTCATTGTCGCTATTACCTTCCTTATTATTGATTTCCTCTCAATATGCTTTAACTTCTGGATATGATTTTTCTAATCGCTGAAATGCTTCTTGGATTTTACTAAACTGCTCAATGCCATCAGGATGTGAACGTAATGACACATTGTGCGGCGAACAACGTTCAAAGACCCACATGATTATATTGTGTGCCATGGCTCTGATACCACTGAACCATAAAAACTGTTAGCTTATTGACTTAAAAAGTTAAAATACACAAAGGTATTTGTAATAATTTATTATATATATAAAAATGTACAAGTGATGTGAATGTTACAATGAGGCCCTGCTTTTATACCTAAGCAGGTGACCTTTCATGATTAGCCATGTCTTTTAGACATGCCTTTTCACTTAATTTAATGAATATTTAACATAATCAATTTTTGATTATATAATTTTTTACATTTTATTTATTTATTTACTTGTTATGAATTATATTCATAACACATAGTTGTGACATCCTTCACAACTCTCCTTACCTTGGCCTTGCACACATACCCAAATTTTCCAAGAGGTCAGACACCAAAAACAAATCACATGTTACCTTTTGGTGATGGCCTTTTTCTAGTGACATCTCCTTGTAGGTATCAACATCCTGTATACATGTTGACACATCTCCCAACGATATCAGTTGTCAATGGTCTTCATCTTTTTCAGACTTTCATCAGAGTCTTCACATCATTTCGGAAGATTTCTTGGTCAAGTCTTCCTGATCCTCTAGATGTTGATTGCCTTCATCATGGTTGCATAATTCATGATCTCTTCCATCCTCACATCTTTCATTCCCAAGAGCTTTCAATCAGAGTTCTTCAATAGTGATCAACTACCTCATACTTTATATGAGGACATATTATGTTGATTCATCTAGAGTCACTTAAGTCTTTCAACATCCTTTCAGAGGAGGAGATCTTTTCCCTTTTGATCATGCTCGATCCATGTTACTTGCAACCATATGACATGACATTACAATATTAAACAAATACAAGCATACATACCTCATTATTCCTTCAGGCTTCTTCCAGCAACTTTCTTGATTGAACGGATCTTTAATCCCTTGATCTGCTTTCTCATGTCATCAGTCCATCATCTCATAATTTCCATAAGTTGGAATTCTTGATGAAGCTCTTGCTGCCTTCCCAGACTAGGGGATCCTCCGCAGAGGTTTCTATCAGAGATTCTTCAGGATCTAGTATATCCCTATCTGTCAAATTTTCCCTTTGTCTTGGATGACTTTTTCCTTTCCTCTGATATTCATTGAGATTCCCAAGAGCTATGTTCTTCATGATTCATACGAGCTCTTGTTTCCATGATGCCACGATGCATCTTCTTACCATGATCATATTTGCAAGGACTTCTAATAGGATCCTTTTGAGAGGGACACCATCTCATTCATAATGGAGATCTATTACTCCCTCTTTCCCTGATCATTTCTTCAGCTTCCTCTATCCTTCAGGTAATCTTTCCATAGTATTATCTTGTCAGCCTTTCCTTTGCACATATTTGAGTCCTTTGTCTTTCTCTATTCAACATAGAGACCACAAACTGTTGATCGAGGTAACCTTCTTATACATGGACATTTGTTAGCTTGCTTATCAATATCAACATCAATGATGATTATTTTCTCATCTTTTTTCCCAGATCTTGTAACTAAGATCTCATGAAGATATATCTTCATTATTCTTTACTGCCTTTCAGATAGTATACCCTCTAGCATTTCATGTATCCTTCTTATGTCTCCTTCCTTACTTTATAGAACCTTAACGGTTCTGATAACTTTAAAGGAGACCTTGATGTACTGACTTCTATAAGGATAATGACAATCCTTCTCATTCCATGCAAGACCCTTGATGACCTATCCAATATATGTCTTCTTGCAATCATGAAGTCATAAGACCAATTTTGATTATAAAATGAAAAGGTACTTGATTGTGAAGATAAAGTCTTCACCTTGATCATGTTGGCAGTAGTTGGAGCAGATGTTTTGATGCTTCCATTGACCGAGATCCTTGATAGGATGATTGTGTCCCAACAAACTGCTGATACATGTCGAATTGAAGTTGCTTGCTGTAATGTATAACAATCCATTAGATAGTAGAACTTTTGATTTGAGTACGGTCCATATGCACTCCTATATATGCCTTTGAATCAAGTTCCCCTGAGATCTGATATCTTAAGAGAAGTATTCAATTCTGAGAGACTGAGATGTTGTAAATGAAACTTATCAAAGCTGTTGTCGCGTACCCTGAGATCTGAAGACTATTGACATCTGAAACCCTTGCTATTGTAGATTGATCTCTGATCTAGGGTTTGATCATGGCTAGGGTTTGATTTGCCATCCTTGAGCTTGCTAGAATCTTGATTCTTGTATGTCTCTTTTCTGCCCTTTCTTTGACTGTTGAACCTATCCCTCTGATACCATGTTGAAGAATCTAGGGCATTCAAAAATTAAGTTTATTCTTCGTTACATGATAACAATTTGTGAAGTATTTATACAATATATCCTAGCTTAATGTTTCCTTCATTATTAGTGTGCATATGTTAGCTGCATCAAACTGCTATCAAAAACCAGAAGAGACAAGAACACAAATATTTGGCTTTCTGCCAGGGCTAAAACCTCTCCTTCTTGGAGAGGAAAACCAACGCCGGAAATTTTTCTTATAGAGATTCCATTGACGAATACCAAGACCATGACCCTTTACACAATCTGCCTCTCCAAGGCCAAGAGATCAATCCTCTTCTTCATCGCCGTTGGGATCATCATTCTTGCTGCACCTCAGAGATCATCACTACTGCATCAAGAACTTCATTAATGCTGCAAGGTTCTTGAGAGCATCATTGCTGCACCATGACTGGTTGGGGCATTCAAAAGTTCCTTTTACATGTAGCATGAAACGCTGAGGAATTGGGTAATGGCTAATGAGCGGGGTAGTTCTGATGCTAGGCTTTTGCCCACATGATTACTATGTCTGAGCCATCTTTTGCATTTTTCTTTTGTTTAGTTGTGGCTTTATATGTTTTTATTATTCTTTCAAATGCATTAGCCTCTTGAGGCAAATTTTTGGGCCATGACTCAACGATGAGGATGTAAGTTCCTTATGCAAATGAGCAATGACAATCAACACAAAGAATGGATGTGGATAATAAGGGAAACATGGAATGTGGTAAAGTATGGATTACCTTGGGCACACTACTTCAATCAGTGCCTCCTATTAGTGCCCTTTGTGAAAAATGGATCTCACCAGAGGTAACACTAGATCATTGGCGTAAAGGATAACCTCCTAGGTGAAGCATGGGAACAAGGGTACAATCAAAAGTGATCAATCTTCCAGCTTGGCTTGTGATCCATATCGATATGCCCCAAAACATTAAATGAATGAACATGATTACTAGAATGGTTAATGTACCTTCCAATAGATGACCCACTTTTCTTGAAGGAGCATGTTAGATGGGAGAGAGCATTGACTGGAACATATATGGAGAGCTTTGATGTAAAGCTATATGTAGGTCATCATAGGGCTACCTAATGATTGCAAAATGAGGAGAAAAAATTTCTCCTATGGGTTACCAACTTTTTGTGGGTAACGATTCCCAAGGTCACACACTAGCTCTGCCAATTTTTATTCTGATGCAGACCATGAATACACATATAATTAAGATAACATTCACAATAACCTAAAACTTATATGTCCAAACCAATGTTGCGAACAGTGCGATAAAATTGGAAAATCACGATTTCTTCACTGGCTTGATTTTTTCCTCCAAGAAAAAATCATGATTTTATCGTGATTCGATGGCAAAAAATCACCGGTCTGCACCCAGACTTGTTTATAAAGTAATTTCGTGGGTTTGTTTTTGTATATTTTGTTAATTTTGCCGATGTTTGCCAACTTTTCTCCAATTTTTATGATTTTTTCATTTTGCGGACCCTCGCCGTTTTTATCCTGATGCCGATGTTTGCAACATTGGTCCAATTCTGTGTTGCTTGACTTGTCTAAGAGTCATTGATTCTTCCCAATTTAGTTGAGTCATGTCTGAAATAAGTTCTTGGCTTTCACTCACTGAGTACACTCAAGATTCTCCAAGCTTGGCTCAAACTCGATAGACTCTGCTTAGACTCACCAGACTTGACTTCTATTCAGCTCATGCTCAAATTGAAACCTATTTGATGTATGTTTCAAATTTCAGTTGAGTATTTTGTAGACAAATACTGAGTGTCGAATTTTGCATTATCATAATTTATGAAGTGATCTGATGAATTTGTAGATAAATTGTTGTCTTATTGCTTCTATTGATTGGAAATATCTTTAATATATATTTTTTGCACAAAGTTTACCATAATTTGAGATTTTTTCTTTTAGGTTTACTTTTTGAGTTTTGTCGAGTTTAAACTGAGTTTTGCTGAGTCACTGAGTTTTTTCAAGCCTTAGGCTAATCAATTCTTTGTTGTGTCCTAGTTTGACAATATTGGTCCAAACTGACTTCAAACTTTTCTTGATTTTCTGGTCAATTTTCAGTATTAATTTTTCCAGCCTTTTCTTGTGTGTGAGAAGTACCTGTGTCTGTCTTTGATCTGTGATAGTTCCTAGTCCTTACTCTCCTTGGTTTCTCCTCAACTTTGCCTTGATACCATGTGAGTTTTACACACAAGCATGTGAGGCAAAGAATGCAAACTGTAATATATTAAAAGAGGGAATGTTAAGCTTGATTCATCTACCATATGGTGTGATGTCAATACATATAAAGGAGAGTGCTCTGTACCAAAATCTGACACAAACAGTTTATTAGTTAAGGTCTAACCTAATGTACACAACTCTATTAATGACATGTGACATAAGTCACTTAATTACTAACCTGAAGTCCATTACAACTTTATCACGTGGCCATTATTATATGGTAATTCTAACAAGGACTTCTGTCTTCTGTTGATTGTCTATATGATAAACCAACCTCTTTAATAGCTTCAGTTTCGGCAACTACTACCAGCGAATTCTAAAATTAGGTGCACATGTGATTAGTATATATTTTTTTAAATTTTTTATTGTCCCCAGTACCGATCCAACATAGTGTATGTATATATATATATTTGTACATGTGCAGGCATATGCCTAATAACACACCATCCCAATAATTAGAGAAGAAATAGAGTTAGGTATCAGATCCCAAACTCTAACTGTTTGCATGTGATTTTAGTGGAACATTCAAAGAGGCCACGTAGCACTCTAAATCAAAGTTTTCTTTCTACTCAAACCATTTAGAGTCGAGGATGCGATTCTATTCTCTGAGCAAGTCAGGCCTTTGATTGTGTCTAGAAATCTGTTTAAACTCTGTACAGTCCTCACCTTGCTCCATATCTGCTTCTATCAAGATTCAACACATCTCATTTAATTTTCTGATTATCAATGTATTTGATTAATTGTAAGGGTGAACAATATTTAAATGTCAAATGTGAAAATGATTAAGCAACCCACTGTTAGTGGATACTGCAATCTTTTCTAATAGGTTTATCTGTTGTTTCTAATATCTATCTTTAGTCAAATCTATAAATGGTACCTACTACCAATGCCATGAAGTAAGAGTTGAGCTTAATATTATTTAGCATAACCTAAAAAGGCAATTGTTTATGATAATAATGTTGGATTGCATTTTAGACTGTTGGGATGCTTTCATCTGACTTTTTTGCATGTCCTTCTGGTGTGTGTGAAGCTAGCTAAGGAGCTTAACACCTTATGTCAAGCTGCTGTGATTGTGCACAATGATTGTCTCTATCTGGCACAAGAGGTTCTTGGACTTGCATTTGAGGTGTGTAAATAATCATAAACCTGCAGCTGATTCTGGTATCTTATTAGAACTTGTTATTCCTTGTTGTTTGCTTATAAACTTGACTTGTACTAGATCCATAATTGAAATGTCTTTTGCATATACATGACTGGTGGTAGATCCATCATGGAAAAGGCTTTCCGAGTCATAATAGATCCATCATGGAAAAAGATTTTGGGAGTATGGAATTCCGAATTAATATTGTATAACTTTATTGGTCAATTAAAATAGATAGTTTGCGTAATGAGATAGGTGTCTCGTCCATTGATGACTCGAACAAAGACATCCACTGCTTATTAAACCAATTCAGGTCTATTTGCACTAATTCGTCATCATCTGGTTTATCTCCAACAGCAGCCATCTCGTCCTTGACAAGTAGAATTGTAGTGAGGTAACTTGTAACATCTTGACGCTTGTTCATCCGGGTATTCCTCAACTTTTCCCTAAGAATCAACTCCCTGTTCATGGTAGCATTCTGGTATAGATTTAGAATGGCGTCCCGCGTCTTCTTCGCTGTATCCGACTCGGCCATATGCAGAACTATGTGATCCTTAAGACGGTCAAGGATAATCATCCTTGCTTTGGCATCTTCCTTCCTTTAATTTGTGTGCTGTGCTGGATCTGCTGGTACGCCAATCACACTGGTTACATACTCCTTGAGACAATTCTCTTCTAACAATAAGGAAATTCTGGCTTTCCAGACACCAAAATTTGAGTCCACATCCAATTTGTCTTGATCTCTCTGTTGACCCCTACTGGTCAACTACCCATGCAGTGCACCCCGTTTTTCTTGACAGAGAGAAGCAGCACCTGATCAGCATGACCGTGCCATCCTGCCATCATCAGCAGTTTGATCTTTTTGATTGTAAACCCAGTCTGCATGTATTAACTGTAAATAATCTTAGCAGACATGAAGTCATGTATGTAATTTGCCTAGGTGGACCTAACTTTCTGATGATAATCTACGTCCCGGAAGGTTTTTTGTCTCACCGATCCACGGATCGGCAGAGTTTTCCTTCAAACCTGACCCCAAAGCCGGGATTGATTTTGTCATTAGAACTTTAGGAGAATCCTAGTGTGTTGATCTGCTAGATTATCGTTGTGTCGCAGAGCTGGGTGTTTTGTGAGGGTCTGTATTAAATGGGTTTGTCCCTTAAGATGTAATTTTGTAAAAGTCATGATGTAATGTGTCCTGAGGGTCGAAAAATGTTTTAAATCCCCTCATGAGTCCTAAGTCCTAGGTCCTAGGTGATGTTTCCGAAGGTTTAGTTCAGTGATCCATTTTAAAATGAATTAAAAAATTAAAAAAATGAATAAAAATAATAAAATAATGAAAAACAATAAAAAAAAAAATAAATTAAAAAATCAAGCAAAAACCCTAACTAATAAAATAATAATATTTTAAGTTAATAAATCGACGGATGAGATCAAGAGAAGTCTTGATCCTCATCAACGGTCGAGATCATCTCTACATGGATCACTTGAACTAGCCGTTAGGATCATTTCCTTTATATAGGGTCTTAGGGGGTCATTTCAAATCATCTGATCTGTGAGTCTGGACTGAAAAAAGCTCTCTTGTAATCTGATTTCTGGTTAATAAAAGAAGACTTTGGGGTCTAAATCGTGCTGGTGTTACTCTCTGGGATTGCTGTGAGATCTTTAATTTTCCGCATATTTCAGTTTTCAGCCATTAGTTATAGCTTGTTTTTTAGAGTATTGTGAGCACAGGTATCTTGTTCACTTGCTAGGGTTTGAGTGTTGCTAGGGTTTCTGGGATAATGGCAGGTATCTCCATTATTTCCTGAGATCTAGCAGCATTCTCTCTCTCTTTGCTGATGGTTGCTTGAGATGTGCAGGAAAACCTTTCTGAAGGAAGTCGTGGGCGTTTGGGGAAGTTCTAGGCTGAACCAGCCGACTCCCACAGGCTTTCCTTTGCAGAGCCTAGCTGATTTCGCCCTGGGTTAATCATTTAAAGTTTATTTCGTATTTTACATTGAGAGATTTTCTGTCTGTTCACAGCACAGTTCAAATTTCTGTTCTTTGAAATATTTCTGTATTTATGGTTAAATCTGGCTGTTAAGGGGCTAAATCTGTACAAATAAATCAGCTGTCTTAGGGTTTCGAAATTTCTCTGATCTAGGGTTTCAAATTTTTGTACAGTTTTTATTAGGGTTTTGTCCTTTTTTTTTTTTGTAATTGCAGGATCGCCATCAGGGTTAACACAATTCAGTTTAAGAGGAAAAGGCGGAGATTGTCAATGTGTGTTCATACCCAGAAAGAAAAAATTATTGAATGAAGCAGCGTGGTTCTCTTGCTGCCTTTCGAATTGCACAAAAAATAAGAAAAGAAATCTGTGAGAATATTTCCCAATGAACCATCCACGCTGAACGCATCTGGTTATGCTTATGATACCAGCGAAAACCACTCCAAATGCTGTTCTGAAATATTTATTTGTAAAACCCTGGCACCTTCAGCTTCCACGTAATAGGTATAGCGTATGAAAACGTCAGAATTGCTCATAAAAAAAATCCATGCGTTTTATAAATCGCTGCTGGAGGAATGTGACTGCAAATCTTAGCGTAAGGCGTCTTATCCATGTAACTTGCTGCCGAAAACGTTGCCTTCTGGTGATTGAACCTGCAAAAGTCTGCGGATTGGTGGTATTGTGAATGTAAAATATTGGAACCGTGGCCTGTAGCTGCCGCTGGAGAAATCTCCCTTGGACCCGGTCCAGCAATCGTTCAATGCATAAACGCTCAGAAATTCATCCACCATTTCAGTCTCTTGCAATCCTCAGCGATCTTGACGTCTGCAAAATTGGTAACGTTCTGCTGGGTACATGTATGCCGTCTCTCATCGTTCTCGGGCCAGGTAACTGCGTTTCATCGATTTAATTTTTGGTATCGTTTTGGGTGGTTGCATTTTAGCTTAACGTTCAGTCATGCGTAGGTTTAGATTAGGTTTAGATTAGATTTATATTTAAAAAAAAAATTTATATAGTTTTGTTTCATATGGTATTTTAGATTTAAGTTTAAAGTGTTAGTTTTTTTGAATTTAGATTTAAATAGCGTAGTTTGTATTTAGAATAGATTTTATGTTAGATGTTAATTTCATTAGATAGTTTTTTTTAGTCTTTAAACTTTGGTTTAGTTTTCTCTTAGGATTTTAACTTAATTAGATTTTAATTTTTTTTTTAATATAGTTGAACATTAATATAAAAAAAATATATATATAAAAAAAAAATGTTTTAGATTCTCATTTTAATTTGTAGTTTGTAAATAATTTTAATTCATTTTTTTTGTTTAGTTTAGTTTTAAAATTTTCCTAGATTTTTAGTTTTAATGTTTTAATTAAAAGTCATTTAAAAAAATAAAAAAAAATAAAAAATGAAAAAATATATTTTTTAGTTTTATTTTTAATGGTTAGAATTTAGTTTTAGATTTTTTCCTTTTTGATTTTTATAATATTAAAAAAATAAAAATTGAAAAAGATTAAAAAAAAAAAAAAAAAAATTTTTTGAAAAATAAAAATTTTGTGGGAAATTATTTTTGCAAGTCTCAGGGGCTTTCGCGTTATATGTTTTATGCTGAGATGCTAAAATTTTCAAGTCGAGATGCGAAGTTGATATCTGGTTAATGGCTCATGACTCTTGTGGTGGTTTTAAAGCATTCACATTTTGAAAAGATTTCTGTTGCTGGATATCGTTTTGGTCATTTTAAGAGCATTGTGATTTCGCTGATGACAAATGATTGCTGTTCACGATTCATGTTTTTATAACATTTAACAAGTAATCATCTTAACCATAATCTCTTAAGGCACTGGTCTGCTAAATTAATCAAATCCATCTAGTGCTTTTCGCATCGTGTTTCGTGTCTCCCAGCCAACTGGTCGCCAGTTGGTCTCATCATCTCACAGGGACTACCCCCCTTAGCCGCGGGAGAGAGGCTTAAACGGAGGGATCGGGGATCAGAGTGACAGCCCCCGGTCTGAGCGTTGTCGTGTCAATCCGCGCGACAACACTCTCAATCTTGCTGAGGCCATTTAATGAACCCTCAGAAATATAGCGAAACCCAAATAAATTTGAAGAACTCGAGATAGGTTTTATAAACACTTGTTTTTCTCTTCTTGTGCCTAAGCTGGGCTTCTTCTGCACTCAAATCTGCTCTGACACCATGTGAAATTTTTAATACTGCTGCGGTTAACTGTTTATTATTCACCTATCTTCAACAGATTATTTGTCTTTTGTGAATTATACATGACGAATATTGAATAAAAAACTACTGCAACTTCACTAAAATTAAATCACAAGAACTGAGAAAATATCACACACACGAAATAATAGACGCTGATATTTTTGGACAAATTGTCCCTGGAAAAACCCCACTTTAGGGAAAACTAGTTCTGCATGTGAGGGTTTATATTATTAATTCTTCAACAATCAAGGATTACGTATGCTGCTTGCCTTTTACTGGCAAAGCTTTGACAATATTTTTCCTTCACTTCTACTAGCAAAATCGAACTAGAAATCCAGTATTTCCTTCTGCAAACCAATTCGGCCCTCTCCATGCAATTCACACTTCCTCCAACAATTCGCACTCGCTATTGAAAATGTGCACTGGCTCGTCCTGAAGCTTTCACTATCTCCAGAAATTTTCTCTAGCGAATGTCTTTGCCTGCAATACCTCCAAAGTCCACTCACTCTTCCTCGGGCAAATTGATATGGCAGCTGGCAATAAAATTGAGCCTCTTACAACACGCATTGGATAAACTGGCAATTCGCACTAGCTGAATCAACCTCCCTCTTGCAGAATAATTTGGCCTCCTTCCTTCTCTCAGAACACTGGAAACGACTGTGAAGGATTTCTTTGGAAATTCTTTCCTCAATTCTCTTACTGAAACCCTGCTGTTAGTGTCCTCCACACTATCATTGCACCCTTGCTATCATTGCAAATATGTCACATGAATGTGTTCTCCAAATGCCGATTGATCTCCTCTTATAATCTCTCCTTGACGAATCAACAGCCAAAATCTAATCTCTATTGATGGGTAAGATCATTTTGACCCCATCAAATGACTTTTCTAGAAGTCACTAGAGGAAAATCGACTTGTCTCATTAGTCATTAATCCCAATTAATTAACCACTTTTACGAACTTAAACTTAGGAAAATAATTAAACTGGCTAATTAATTCTAATTAAGACAATATTCCTTAGAAACTTTTTCTAGGTATGGGAGATAATTAATCCAACTATGTTTCTTGCCTTCTAGACACCAATTGAGATTAAAAAACCTATCTAGGGCTACACATACTAACATTTAAGATAACCCAAATTCCTTCTAAGGAGGTCGAAATTTGATGCCCTAGCTGTCAAATTTCAATAATTATTAACTTAATGGAATAATGGATTTTGATGGAGAATAACAAGAAGTACTCCACTTGGAACATTCGTTACATGTTACAATGAGTAATGCATACAACATTCATCTATATATTCTTCAATAAATTGATCTTCAACAAATTAGGGCACATAATTTCAACCTAGAATCAATAGTTGCATGCATTAGACATTTAAGAAAAAGATATTCAAGAAAATATTCCACCTACAAGATAAAATGCAATATATCCTTCCATTAGACCAAGAAATAGCTCTGAAGAATGTCAAAATCAGTGACCATATATCAAAATCCAGAATGTCAAAATCAGTGACCATATATCAAAATCCATCCAAGTACCTCCAAAAGTCCCCCACAAGAAGCAAGTGCGAATTCTCTAAGAGGTCCAAAATTCACAATTTTGGTGATGATTGATCACAATGAAATGATCTCAAATATATATGTGTGTGTGTGTGTGTGTCCTCTTAATCGAATTAGAGCCAAGAAGTCCCTTCTAAGTCATAATGTAATGTGAAAAATCACTCTCGATCACATGCCGACCTAGTGGCCAATGTAAGAACATAACAATTAACCCACAAAAAGGCCAAAATGCTAATGTCATGCATGCGTAGGCCCTTCTAGGGCATGTGTTGGGCTCCTCTAGTGCCAAAGTGAGTGTAAAGGTCTCCAAAAATCATGTTCTAGGGGTTGGTGCCTAAATCTCCATGCAAATCATCCTGTGGACCCAAGTTTTGTGTTTTGGGCACAAAATGGATTTCATGGGTCTCCTGGTGATATAATAACCTAATTTTGCTCCAACGTTGAGGGATTTGAGGATGGTGCTAGCCCTCCTATGCCTTAAGGAGTGAGACAAACCTCATCTGGGCCTTGGATCAACTACCAACATGTACACTGCTAAGCTGGCTAGGGCATGCTTGTCCAAGTGCATGATCTCATGAAGAATGTGGGGCAAAGTGCATACTACTGGGGTGCTGTAGGTGCCCATGGAATGGAATGATGCTCTGTAAGTGGTAAGAATCCCATGGCTCTCAACGCTTCACCTGTAGGGAGTCATGATGCTCCTCTAATGGACTTGGGCCCCAGTTGAGTTGCCAAACCCATGATGAAAATTGCTTGCCAATCGCACACAATGTCTGGTGTTGCATCTTCATCATTAGGTACAATAATCATTAGTGCATCTAAGTGGACCAAGCTTCCTAGGCAAGGGCAAATTGACACTTCATACGGGGCTTCCCTTCCAAATATGGGGCTTCTATCACATAATAGTGTTATCTCCCTAGGTATGAGTGGCTAATGGACGACCCTATTAGGTGTTTCCAACCCTGAAGGGGAAAGACAGGTCCCTGGGACATCCTTCAATCAATAGGTGTCATGTGAATAATGTTGAAGAAAGCGTAACTAGGTTCCGTCTTCATAAATGTAATTTTGATATTTGTATTTATAAAAGAAAAGAAATATTATTTTTGTTATTTATATCAATGAGTTTCTTGCTCATTGGATAGGTCTAGCACATGTCAAAGTGCTATAGGGAAGTCAACGAGTCAAAAGAAATATCGAAGACCCTTAAGGGTGTGTTACACCATGTATATATTTGTATTAGATTAAAAAAGAATACCTCCAAGCAAACTCACAAATCCTCCCATGCAACGACATCACCAAAGAGGCAAAACCGAAGTGGAAAAGTCAAGGCGGCCTCAAGTCAGCCTAAAGGAGGAACAAATCTCTATATATAGAGGTTGTTCACTCCTCCAACGAAGAGAAATAAATACCTCTAAAATCAGCGAAGTAAGGAGGCAAGTAAAGGGTAACAAAAGGACGAAAAAGGAGTCTCCATGGACAAGAAGGAGGAGGAAGAAATACTGAGCCTTAGAGGTCTGTTCGAGGGCTTATTACAATCACACGTGCGAAGGAAAGAACCTCTTCTTGCGGTCATTACAACACTACTATCACAGTCACATAATTTCGTTGGTTGGGCAATCAAAGTACACCTATAAGGCCTCTCACTCAAGCGAAGAAGGAGCTCTCTCAAGCGAATAAGGAAGAAGTCAATATCACAAGGAATCCCCTCACATGTGTGAAGAAATAGGGCTGCACTACTGTCATAACAAGTCCGCAACTACATCTCAAGAAAGAGCTTGGTTGGGCAAGAGAGAAAGGTCTCCTCTTATGTGAAACAGTTCACCGAGGATCAATGAGAAATATCTCTTCTAGAGCTAGCATAACAAGGACTATCACCAGTTGCCGGAAGAAGAACGAAGTGTCAAAAGAAGGAGGACAAAGTGTCCGAAGAAGGAAGGACTTGACTTGTGCTTGGAGGATATTCTTGTCAAGAGTCTAGGGTTTGGCATTGATCAATAGAAGCTTTAATAAGAGAAATTTACGAAAGGGTTTTCCTCTCTAAGAGAGATAGGTTTTGCCCTGGCAGAGAGCCAATATCTTGTGTTCTTGTTTCTTGTGTTTTGGTAGCAGTTTGATGAAGTAAACACACATACACTAATAATAAGAAGAAGATCAAGCTAACAAGAAAAATTGAAAAAGTACTTCACAAATTGTTATCAAGTCTAGAAGAATCATATCTTATCTAATTGCCCTAGATTCTTCAACATGGAATCAGAGCTAAGGTGACACATCAAGGAAAGGGCATCTCAAGAACACTCATAAGGTGACACATCAAGGAAGGACATCTCAAGAACATCTACAAGATTGAAGCTTCAAGCCAAGAAGTCTCAAATACATCAAGGTCAAGAAGGTCAACCATCTACTATCCATCAAGGAGGACTACAAAGCAAGAAGAAAAGCCTTTCATATAAAGTCACCTACAAGAAGATCCAGTCAAAGAAGGACCTTTATAAAGTGACATCATCTTCAAGGAAAAAGCACTACAAGTCAAGCCTCACTCTCCAAGCAAATCTCATCATCAAGCAAGTCCATTTGAAGAAAGCAATTTGAAGAGCATCAAGATCCAAGAAGGCAAGTCATCAAGTCTTCAAGAAGAAAGCAAGACTACTACATCACAAACTTTATCAAGTACATATATGTCCCCTCCTGGACATAACTCAATGTCATTTTGCAAGGAAAGAAACAAATTCGTTGGGACTACTAACTTCCTTGCATGGGAGAAGAGGACTGATTTGCTTCTCAAGGAGAATGAACTTCTAGACCTCATCAAAGGGAATATCACTATCCCTGCTAAGGAACAAACTCAAGCATTAGCCAAGTCCAATAAGGATAAGACAAGAGCTCAAAGGATTCTAATAGAATCTATCAAGGACTCTCTCATTCCTTATGTCTCCAAATTTGAAACATCAAAAGAAATCTATGATAAACTAATAGAGCTATTCTTGGTAAGCACAACTGGAGAAGTGATATCTCTACGTAATGATTTGTACAAGATGAAGATATCAAAGGAAGGAATAACTCCCTACTTCATGAAGATCTCTGAGATGAGAGATCAACTTCAAGAACTAGGAGAAGTCATGTCTGACAAAGAAATGACAACTGTAGTACTCAATGCTCTACCTGAGGATTGGGGCAACTTCACATCAAGCATATATGCCAAGAAGGAAGCTACCCCACTAAGTGAACTAATGTCTTTATACAAGATTGAGGAAACCAGACTCAAAGCAAAGGATGATGTGGGATCAAAGGAGCAAGCATTTGCTACCATGGCCAAGAGAAAGGGGAAATTTGGCAAATTTGGTCCACAAAGAACAAGCAATAGAGATATGTCCAAAGTCCAATGCTTTGGCTGTCAAGAATATGGACACTACAAAAGGGATTGTCCCAAGCTTAAGAAGGACAACAACAAGAGAAAGAGAAGAAGCTCACATAACTCAAGAAGTGAAAGAAGAAGATAAGAAGCAGAAAAAGGAAGATCCTCCAAATCTCTACTATGGCTAAGTCAACTTCCTTACATATGTCTTCTTTCAAAGTTTTGAGTATCATAGGAGCATATAGAAATAGGATAGAATGCATGGTTTAAAGATATCCTCTAGAATAGAGGAGAATGTTGTAGATATAGCTCAAGATATTCATTTAGAAGGAACATACCTATTAAAGGACCTCATTCACAATGAAAGGAAAATGATCATGACTAAATCTTAGAAAGCCTCCATCATCAAAAAGAAGAAGCATTTGCAGGATAAGGGTCTTCAAGATCCACTGACAAGATCTTCAAGAGAAGGTTCATAAAAAGAAGAAGATGTCTCAATAATAATTCCATTCATGGAATTCAAGAAAGGATGATATGTAGGCAAGAAAAGATGAAGCAAGAAAGGCAACACCAATCAAGAAGGACCATCAAATGAAGCCGAGATGATCAAAAGAAGAATCAAGATTAGGTATGAATGCATCAAAGTTTAGTCATGTCATCATATGTATTATTGAATCGTGGGAATAGTTCTAAAACATCATCAAGTATAAAAGGATCTCTTTCACCAATGACATGCTCGAAAACATGTATTACAATCCAACGAAAGTCAACATAAAGAAGTGCCCTCATAAGGAGAATGAGATGGTTGACCAAACAATATATGAAGAAACAAATAAAGAAAGAGATCAAACGCGTAAGAACACCATGGGCACAAAGAACCATTATCTGACAAGATCCATTAAAGACATCTCCCGAAAGAAGGCATGACAACTTTGACAAAGAAAAGGACCCTTGACACCTATGAAGGCCTTGGAGATATTAAGATGCAGATAACTAATTCAAATCTACAAAGATGTCATGATAGAAAGCTATCCAGCAAAGCACTATTTAATGTTGAAGAAATATCAGGATGGAGTCATGAAGGGCTACTAGATTGAAGTATGGGAACAAGCAAGTACAACTAAGCATCCATATCATAAATATTCAGAAATATAGTCAAATGACAAAGGAGTAGCCAGATGACGAAAGATCCTGACATATACCAAGAAGGCCACTTTCCACGAAGGAAGAAATGACATGACAATCTAGGAAGGAAAGTGATTGATGGTCATTGCCCTACAAAGAAGAAGTTCAAAGAAAAACTTCATGACATCAAAGGAAGAAGGAGATCCAACAGCTGAAGGAACCACGAAGAAGAAGTTGCTAATGAATGGACAAGTCCCTAGCTAAGAGGGAGTTCTAACAAGTTCCTAATTACAAAGGAGCTTGCTCAAGTTCCTGGTCAGAGGAAACTTGGGCATATCTTCCTCAATTAAGAGGAAGAGATTGACACAACATTCTTGTCTTCACTTTGGAAGAAAGAATGGAGTATTGGGTAATCATTTGGCATTCGATGCTCTTTGAGGATGTGTAGGACATCCAAGATAAGAGTAGGCAAGAGGACCATTATTCTTTGAGGGATGGGAATCCAAGATAAGAATAGTCCTAGAAGGTCATACTTAGTGAACACCTGGGTGGGTATGTATCTTTAATAGTCCTAGAAGGTCATACTTAGTGAACACCCGAGTGGGTATGTATCTTGAGAGACAATGATAAAGGTGTCTATAAATCATTGGTCTCGCCAACATTGTGATCTAATCTTATGAGAGATAGAGCTGTTAGTCAAGGCCTTGCTATAAACAATGTTGGTTACTATGATGCTATAAGAGATGGATTGCCAATCCAGTTTCTCTTATGTGAATTCTTCAAGATTGAAAATAGCCAAACACCTTGTAATGATTTATGAATACCTCCCTAGTTAAGAGGGAGTGTTGAAGAAAGTGTAACTAGGTTCGGTCTTCATAAATGTAATTTTGATATTTGTATTTATAAAAGAAAAGAAATATTATTTTTGTTATTTATATCAATGAGTTTCTTGCTCATTGGATAGGTCTAGCACATGTCAAAGTCCTATAGGGAAGTCAAAGAGTCAAAAGAAATATCAAAGACCCTTAAGGGCGTGTTACACCATGTATATATTTGTATTAGAGTAAAATAGAATACTTCCAAGCAAAGTCACAAGTCCTCCCATGCAACAACATCACCAAAGAGGCAAAACCAAAGTGGAAAAGTCAAGTCGGCCTCAAGTCTACTAGTCAACCTAAAGGAGGGACAAATCTCTATATATAGAGGTTGTCCACTTCTCCAACGAAGAGAAATCAATACCTCTAAAATCAGCGAAGTAAGGAGGCAAGTAGAGGGTAACAAAAGGATGAAAAAAGAGTCTCCATGGATAGGAAGGAGGAGGAAGAAACACCAAACCTTAGAGGTCTGTTCGAGGGCTTATTACAGTCACACGTGCGAAGGAAAGAACCTCTTCCTGCGGTCAATACAACACTACTATCCCAGTCAACATAATTTCGTTGGTTGGGCAATCAAAGTAGGCCTATAAGGCCTCCCACTCAAGCGAAGAAGGAGCTCTCTCAAGTGAAGAAGGAAGAGGTCAATATCACAAGGAATCCCCTCACATGTGCAAAGAAATAGGGCTGCACTACTGTCATAACAAGTCCGCAACTACATCTCAAGAAAGAGCTCGGTTGGGTGAGAGAAAGGTCTCCTCTTATGTGAAACAGTTCACCGAGGATAAATGAGAAATATCTCTTCTAGAGCTAGCATAAGAAGGACTATCACCAGTTGCGGGAAGAAGAACGAAGTGTCAAAAGAAGGAGGACAAAGTGCCGGAAGAAGAATGAAGTGTCAAAAGAAGGAGGACAAAGTGTCGGAAGAAGGAAGGACTTGACTTGTGCTTGGAGGATATTCTTGTCAAGAGTCTAGGGTTTGGCATTGATCAATAGAAGCTTTGATAAGAGAAATTTATGAAAGGGTTTTCCTCTCTAAGAGAGAGAGGTTTTGCCCTGGCAGAGAGTCAATATCTTGTGTTCTTGTTTCTTGTGTTTTGGTAGCAGTTTGATGAAGTAAACACACATACACTAATAATAAGAAGAAGATCAAGCTAACAAGAAAAATTGAAAAAGTACTTCGCAAATTGTTATCAAGTCTAGAAAAATGCTATCTTATCTAATTGCCCTAGATTCTTCACCAAATAATGATGGAACAAAGGGGGAAAAGGGGTCTTAGGGCGATATGCCATGGTCAAAGGGGTAGCAGTGATGAGGAAATCCACATTTTGGGTAGATCGATGTGAGGAGGGAGCAATTATGGATGCATGAGTTACCCTGACTTTTTTTCCCTCCCCTCTTATTGCCTTCTGCCTTTTCTTTATTTTTCTTTGTATTAGTGCTTGAAGCTCTAGGAAATGAGAGCATGCTGTGAATGATATATAGTAGTGGATCACCGCCTTAAAGGTGGGGCAGTGCATCGCGCACCGGGGGTTGGGACATGCAAGGGTTCCTTTTATGATGTGATGGGGCAACATTGGCCGTAGGAACCGAGTGATGGCCATTATGATAAGGGGTAGAGCTAATGTTTGGCTTTTGCCCACGTGCTAATGTTAATATCCCGACCATATTTTGCATTTTATAATCTATTTTTTCTTTTGTTTTTTGCTTGTGGCTATGATATGCTTTTTACTTTTCTTTTAGATGCATCAATCTCTGGGGGCAAAGTTTCTAGGCCCGACCTAGATATGTGGACAAGGGGAGGGGGTGTGCTAGAACCCAGTGGACCCATGGTCATGTGGACCTAGAGATGGGAGGTGGAGTGTAGGGATCGTAATGCACAAAGGGAAGGGATAAGTATGGAATAGGAAAATGAGACAACACTATCTCAATCAAGGTTTCCCAAGTAGTGACCTTCTTAAACCCATGGGCCATTAGGGGAGGTTCCACTGGACCAGGATTGAAGATTAACCCCCCATTTAAAGTGAGGGAACAAAACCAAGGTCAAAACCCTTCCTTTTTCCAAGTCACCCAATAATCCATGCTGAATACGCAAATGAAAAACAAGCATAAGCACCCGATTGCACAATGAATATCATATCTTTTGGATTGGATTGCACACCTTCTAACACGTGCTCTTGACAAATGGGCGAGGAAACATGATTGATGCAAGTGGCCTAGATATGAATGGCACGTCACATCGGCTACTAAGTGGCTCTCAAGGGCTGTTGGCTGCCGACTGGATGAGATGAACAGAAGAAAAGTTTCTCCTCGGGGTCACCCACTTTGATGTGTAGCATCTGGTTGCAACTGGGACATGAGCTCACTGTAGAGCTCACGATCCTTGTACTTGAGCGTGGAGGTTAGGAGAACTCCAACTATCTCCTGGGACAACAAACCTATAACTTGCACATCACAAAACAACTGTTGGGAGCATGTGCACTGGGCGTAATTTTATCGCCCATGTTTTTCATAAAATAATAATCCATACAGAAAAGTAAATCTATAACAAGATGGAAGTCTAATCTAGATGCAACTACTGTAGCATGAGAACATGATATGATGATGTTAGCTATGCAAACATAATATGCAATGCACCTACACTAGCATGCATGTGAGCATTTAATGCATGAGCTAAGTAATTTCATATAGCCAATGCAATCAACATATTATTAGATCAATGTAACAAAACTTGCCCCTGTGAGTGATCAAGAGATGGGGCGACCAAATATCACATTCTCTGTAAGATCAACATGATGAATCACAAGGGTGGGAGGCAGGGTAATAAGATGAACATGAACCAAGGATTATGGATGAGGAAGGAAAAAAAGAATCCAACTTATGACGTTGGATCATTTCTTCAATGAAGGAATGGAGAATTCAATGATCAAGCCCATAAATTTTTGATGAAGAGCAAACTTGGGCATATCATTCTCATCATTGTCCTTAGAAACATCCTAGGAGTGATATGATGAAGAAGATGAAGGAAATATACGATCATCATTAGTGTCACATATTTTTATGTTGACCATTAAAGTGTACCAAAAGATTTTTTGAAGACTCCATGGCTAAGGATGTATCAAAGGCTTCAAGTACCATTAGAGATCATCATATCACCAGAGTTTTTCAGCTCCACTTCTTCTTCTCATCTTCTTTTGTTGTACTCAGATTCCACAAACCCTGCGGGGATGATGTAAAATGATGCTAGTATGATGAAGTTGAGTCATGTAACATGCATAGGTGACTTGGGACCTTGTCATCAAGTGAGTTTACTCTGGGAGTTTTTTTTCAATGGGTTAATTATTATATTCTTACGAGGAATTAATAATTAATTGAGTATGGTTTGAAGGCGAGGCCTTGGGTGAGTCCAAGTGTCTAGAATCATTGTATATTACCGTACTAGGTCACACAAAATTTTGCGGAATTTGATTAGGTCTAGTGGTTATTTTTAAAATTTTATAAGTTTCCCGTAGGGCGAAAATTCGAATAAGATCTGAATGTAAAATGTAATAAGTGATGTTTAGAGAAGTTGTATGGGTTATGTGTGTTCAAAATTACACCTCTCACCCTCAAATTTCTAATATGGCACACTTTGAGGGGTAAAAAATAAGTTCTATAGCTTCAAAACCCATTTTTCCTAGGTTTTGTGGAAGATGTGGCAATAATTTAGCCCAACAATTAAATAAATGGAGAAAATTAAATATCCACACATGCTCAAATGATGTGGAAATGAGGTGGAAATTCATCTAAAGGTCAAAGTTGAGTTACCAAGTGATGTGGACTCCACATAAGCCACAAATGAAGCAAATCAAATTTTTTGTGGAGAAGACAACGAGTTCCAGTGACAAGATCCACGATTTGAGGAAGTTAACTTGAACTTCAAGGAGATATCATGAGTTGACTTGAGATTGGATTAGAGTTCACTTTAGTGAGGTGGAGAGTGGTCTGCTACCACTCCACTTTATTCTCCCAAATGTCCTCTCATCTAATTCGAGCTCCCTCATTAAGGATTGCGTGGGCCTCCCTAGAGGAAATCGAATGGCCACTTGGGAAATTCGATTTTGCATGTAGATGCATTGGGATTGTCACCCATTTGTCTTGGGATTGTCAACATTTGCTTTTGGATTGGCTCCCAAACCTCTATATAATAGAGCCATGGGTTCTTGCTATGTATTCATTGTTGCGAGCTGTTGTGCTCGGGGAAGCTCTGCTCTTATGTACACTTGTTCTCAATTGCAATAAAAGACTTTGGGGTTCATTCATGAGTTGTTGTTCCATTGGAGTATGATGATTGGATGACTATTGGTATAATTTATTTTGCTCATGCTTTGATCTATTTTATTTCCATATGCTCTTGTAGATTTGTTAATGTAAAGCTATCTTGCATTGACAATTGATTTAGGAGTATGCTCTAGGTGTAGAAATCTCTAGTTATTTTCCAATAAATTTCTAGAGTTTTCTTATCATTGCTTATTTGTTAGATCTATATGGGACTAATGTTTGATTGAAGTGTTGTAGAAGAAAAATCTTATTGGGATCAAATATCAAGCGTGAGGGGAAGTCTTTGGAGAGACCAACCCACTCTTGACACATTCTCCAAGGAGCTCTCATTGGTTCTTTGAATTCCATAGTTTATCTTATGAAGTGATTTTCTTGCAGGGATTTTCTTTGACATAGCTTGTACACAAGCAAATACTTCATAATTTAAATCTCTTTAAAAAATTGTGCTTTCATTGATTTATTTAGCTATTTAAGAGCATTTCCCAAACTAAGCAAGTGATGGGGTTCACTCCCATCACTTGATTTGGTTTTGTATATTATTTTGTATCATACTTACATGCTCTTTTACACTAATTTTGTCTTAGTTTTGCAGCCCATAGTTGGAGTTTTGACACAAGTGCCTTGAGGAAAGACTATTGAACTCTAACTAGTTTTCTTGTAGGACCTCTCAAACATCCAAGATTTATTTCAAGGAGGCCATGGACACTAGAAGGAGCTACAAATAAGGATAGGTCATGGGCCTTTGTGGAGATTGTAATTTTCAGATTTTAGCAAGTCTTCATTGGCCCTTGAGGTTGCTATTGTTGGAGGGATATTATAGCTATTTCTAGCTCCAAATCTTGTACTATTTCCCTTCATATTTTAGGCAGCCCTCTAAGAGATTTTAACTCCATTGTAATATCATAATAAAAGGTATTTTTTTGTAATGGGAGCTTGGGTTTTACCCAAGACATCCTTTTTCCTCTTTTAAAAGGAGGGTTCTGTGTGGGTGGATTAATTTTGTATCTTTCCTCAACTTTTATTTTTAACTCATTTTGCATGCTTTAAATTAACACAACCTCACCATCACATTTCAATTTCTAAGTTAAATTTTGCTACAAGTTTCACTTGATGCTTTGCATTTCATTCTTGCTTTGAAGTAGAAGTTGATATTTTGCTTTAGAGAAATTTACTTCTTACATGTAAGTTTAATTTAGTTGCTTAACAATTTGTTTTCTTTGGGTTACAATTGCCTCACTATAGGCTCATTTGTTACCTTGCTCACTTATTTTCCAAGCATACTTTACAAGAAAGCATTCATTTTTCTTTAGCTTCATCTCATTTCCAATTGCTATAAGTTTATGGTTTGTGGCATTTACTTGGAGCAATTTACATATTCATTTTCTTTTAGGTGTCTTGAACAATTTTGAAGTTATATCATTGTGAGCATCTCCCATTTACTGGAGACAATTCTTCTTTTGCAGAACGAAATTGCATTACTTTAATTCATTTACAAGCTATTTTCCTTTTCCAATTGAAGTTACATTTGCAATTTACTTTGAGCACTATCTCATTTCCATTATATTGAAGCATTGCAAATCTCTCTTGGGAAAACTTACTTGCATAACACTTAGGCATTTTAGCATAGTTTGCATTTTAACTCAATTAACCTCCAAGCATAAACTTGGTTGATAGATATCATAGGGAAAAGACTTTCTTTGAAAATTCTTCCAATTGGTACAAAGTAAGACTCCAATTCTTCCACATGCTGGCTAATAAGACTCAAAGGAAGGGTATTGTTAACGACACCATCGTGTTTGCAACCCCTCTTTCTTACAGTCACCCCAATTTTTACCCTTTGGCAAGAGTTCAAGAGGAAGATCTCTCACTTAGAGTAGGCATTTAGCTTAAAATTAACCAAGATAATTGCATCTAATCTTAGTTAAGTGCATTTCATATTAACACACTTTACTTTTCAAGCTATTTTACTTGCAATTTATTTATATACTTGTCATGATGAAAATGTTTTGAATTGATTATTTTGTAATATCTTATTCATGCAAGTACCATATCTTTCATTTTGCAAGTTATTTTATATTGATTCTTTACATGCTCTAGAATTGTAAATCATTATACTTTGAAAACATTTCTTTGAAAACAATTTTAAATCTTGCAAGTGATATCATCTTTTCTAACATCTATTTGATTGATAGGGTTACTTGTGTTTCACTTTGAAACATTTCATTTTTGGAGCAAGTGTTATTTATTTTGAAGCAATATTGAAAGCACTAGTGTTGTATGCTTATCTTTAATTTATGTGTTGATGGTTATTTCATTTCATATTGCTCATTATATTTGATCATAATCTCAAGTAATCCAAATTTACCTTTAACATCTCCTAGAAATATCACATCACCTTTTAACGTAGCTTTTCATTTAGGGATCACCCCCCCTAGCTTACCTAGGAGAGAGCTTAAATGGAGAGAGTTTAAACAGAGAGACTGCTCAAAACACGTGGGTCTATCCTTATAGCTTCCTGTACTAACACGTGTCTGGTACTAATACGTGGGTCCAAGTGTCCGTAGATAGCTCAAAATTGCTTCGGGAGGTGTGACCAATGACTTGGAATACATGACGGCCCTCAAACAATGTGGGCTGCCTTTGGAAACGTGAAAGTACCCAAAAATCAAAATGCAACCAAATCATAAGGGAGGGTTGTTTCATGCCAGCAACTACCTTGTTCATAAAAAATATTACTATGGGTACCCTTGCTACAACAAAAGGGTAACAATCCCCATGTTCAGCTCTCTAACTATAGTAGTAGGGGTCTTGTCTTTAGTTCCACTTGCATTTGTTTCATAGTCTCATCTTGCTTTGGCTCTATTACCACTATGTGGAGGCCCTTATGGCAGTGAGGGTGGTGTAAGGAGGAAGGCATAGTATATAGAATCATAGATATTACAATAATTGTCTCTCCATTTTCATTACTGTATTTGTCGTAGATGGTAGTTTCATAGTATTGAGTTAGCATTGGATCTTTTGATCTTCATACTTCAGTGTGTTGATAGCCTATGTTGTAAACATACCTATTTGGTCATGTTGATATTTGCTGGATAATCTAATTTCGCTCACATGTGTGGATGCAGAAGTTGTTGCAGGGGGCCGGAAATTTTAGACCTGCAGTAGAGGCTGAAATTCTGAAGCTGGGGGTTGAAGTTGTGTTCCCAGAAGAGATTTGACTGTGTTTGACTTGTAAAAGGGAAGCACATCATTCAAAAAGGTTGGACTTGGTCTTGGAGGGTATTGGTCTTGGTCTAGGGGTCTTGGAATTCGTCAATTGAAGAATCTATAAGAAGAGAAGAGATTTTGAAGGTTTTCTTTTCAAGTGGAGAGGTTTTGGCCTTGGCTTGCAGGCTACATTCTATATTCTTGTTTATTATTGTTCTTGTTTTGGTAGCTGTTGTATGATTTTCGAACATAATAATAAGTGAAGAAGCTAATAAGTAAGAAAAAGTAAAAAGACATCACAAGCAGTTATCATAAAAAGAGAAATCATCTTAACTATTGCCCTTTAGATTTCTCAACAGGATCATTGTCATGTCGAGGTTGTTGTCACTACATCAAATGTTACTGCTATGTAGATCATTGATACCTATCAAAGGCATTGTCATGTAGATACATATCAAAGGCTCTATCATATAAATCAAGGGCACTATCATGCAATAAGGTTACTGTCATAGAGATCATAGTCATGTCTCCAAATCATTGTCATAGAACAAGGTTGTTGTTGTGTTAAGGTTAATGCCATATCAAAGATTACTTCGTCATCACTGTCATAAATCTTGCCCTTCATCACTATAGAGTTACTGCCTAAACAAAACAATGGAAATCATCAAGATAGATGCAAGCCATTGTTGATAGCGAACCACAGATATATAAACAAACCACAAATATATATAAAACGAGCCACTGTTACATATAATGTGAACCATAGAGTATAATACAAACCACAAAGATTAAGATGCGAACCACAGATAGTAATGCCAGCCACTGTTAGATATAATTTGAGTCATAATAATATGAACCACAAAGATGTTAGTGTGTTGCACCAAGAATGATGCGAGCCATAGTAGGTTTAATGCGAGCCACTGATATGTTATTGCGAGCCTCAGAGAAATGCTAATGCGAACCATTGTGAGTATTGCGTGCCACAGTAATTATAACATGAGCCATTGGAATATCAGTGCGAGTCACATGAAGTATTGCGTCCGAGCTATTGGAATATAAGTGCGAGTTACAGGAAGTATTGTGTGTGACTGTAATTAGGGATGTCATTGTATGAGCGATGCCATTGTATGAGCGATGTCACTGTATGAACACGAGCCAACTGTTGTAGAATATGTGCACTGTGTATACAAATGTGAACCACAGAGAAACAAGTGAGCCTCAAAAGAATATAATATGAGCCACATCGAACTACAGAGAGACATGCGAGCCACAACAAATTATGAACTAATGCGACCCACAGATAATTACAAACCATAGAGAATAAATGCGATCTTACGAACCAATGCGATCCAAGAAGATGTGTGTTAAGATGAGGCACAAAGGGGTCGAATATATAAGCTTCTATATGGTCCGAATGAATTCCTCTATTTGTGGAACTGACTTGAGTTTGTGTCATAACAATTTATTATTTGCCACTTAATTATTTTACTTGGGTTCTTGTCACTTGATGGGCCGACTTGAGGATTACTTTGCGCAATATGGAATTTGCCACGCCAAATATTAATGAAGGGAGTGCGAAACCAATTTGCACATATTAATAATAATATTTCTCTTTGCTCAATTGAATTCTTCCTTTGGGGCGAGATGGGCTTCTTTTGGCGTAGACGGGTTTCTTATGGGGAAATTCATTCCATAGCTGCCCCAAATTTTAACATATATACACACACTAACACACAAAGAATGCTCTCGGGATGCTCGAATCCTCGGGTTTTTTGGAAAACAACACTCAACACTCCTGGTCCACCCTACATTCTAGCATCCTTGCACCAACCCCTTATTTTATGCCTTTAACAATGGCATTGATGAGTTTGTTCTGAGTTTTTCATTCCTCTAAGAGTATACTTTCACCTGTTTGGATTTGACCATCTTGTTTGAATCCTTTGTTCCCTGTTGCTTGCCTCCTATATTTGCTATTTTGTCTAGTGTTTCTACTTCTTGGGTGATTTCGCCTTCTTCCTGCTGGGGGAGGGGGTGCTCTTTCATTTCAAATCTGCTTCTCATCTAACTGTTTTTTGCATTCCATTAGGGGGTTACCAGAGAGAGAGAGAGAGAGAGAGAGAGAGAGAGAGAGAGAGAGAGAGAGCAAAACAAGAAGGCAAAAGTGATTGTCAAAGTGTACATTGCATGAAACTCTACATAATATGCCTTTAGATAAGGTGTGGGAGTCTGTATTATATAGAAGCCACTTTATGATACTATGGTTCCTCGATGATATGGGCATCGAAGCAGTGATTGTGTTAAACATTTTAAGTCATGAAATGCGATATACTATTCAATGTTCACAATATGTTTTCATAAAGTTATTATTTGTATTTTGCTAGAGCATATATTGGCACTTATTGTACATCAGTAGGACATGGAGACTTGAAGCTACATTCTGCATGTTTACCTATCCAAGAATTATGGAAATGGTTAACTTTATGTTCTAATTGATTGGTATGCCTTTTATAAATCTAGAGTCTCTCCTATTGCGAAGTACACTATTTGAGCAAATGCTTAAAGACAGGGATGCAAAAATATACAATGTCTTAGTGACATTTATGAATTTATCTATATCATTCTAGGACTGTTTACTGAATATGCTCAAGTGTCCCTTTAATCTAGATCTAAAATATAGGGATGAGGGAATTCTCATGTTGATATTTATAGTCTTTTGGCGATTTCCTTTTATTTCAGTATAATCCAAGTTTTCCAGATGGCCTGAAGGAGCATGCAGTATTTGTGGACTTGGCTCCACTTTTCCATCAGTTGGCAGCAGAATTGCTCAACAAACAAGTCCAGCTTCTTCTTTCTGGACTCAAGGAGGTGAGTCACATGAAACAGATATAATTTGGCACTTCTGAATTATTAATCACATTCACTTACATGTTTCTTTTGATGCAAAATTTCTTATTTTTAACTTTGACGGATTTTTCAAGGTGCATGCTTTTGATTTACTAAGTTTCGTATATGGTGATCTAGTGATGGAAATGAAAATGTTTATTGTGCTACTTCTTGATCCTGCTGCAGGCTCTAGATCAAGCTAATGGATTTCAGAACACTCACAAGAAACAACAATCTGAAATGGCGAGCCTTGCTGTAGATCAGGTTTGAAATTTGAATACACACTATTTGACTTTGTTAAATTGTTGTTTTAACATGTAGTTTTGGGCATAAGCAATGCCACTCATTTGTCATGTCTGAGTCATAGGTAAAATGAATGTGAAATAGTATGGGTTGCATAATGCCCATAGCAATAAAGATGTTTGAAATCTATGAGCTACAAACTTGAAGATCTTATGTCTTGACTTGCCAAGCATGTCTCTCAACTTGCATTCCAAGAGATAGTAGATATAACAACTTATCCAGGTCATTATCTTATTATTGGCATGACCAAATACAGAATTATGCATGTTAAGCGGCAAGGCTAAGGGATAGTGATGAGTAAAATGAATGTGAAATAAGAGGGGCTGCATAATGCCCATGGCAGTAAAGATGTTAGAAATCCATGAGCTACAAACTCAAAGATCTCATATCTCAACGTGCATTCCAAGAGATGTTAGTGACTTAGTAGATGTAAACATTTAAAAATGTAACTACCTATGGAACTTATCTAGGTCATTATCAAATTATTGGCTCAACCAAATATCAAATCATGTATGTTAAGTGACAAGTCTAAGGCATAGTGATATGAGAAGGCAATATCTTTTTTGCTACGTTGCCAGGAAACGTGGGTTCGGGGACGGGGACGACATTTTTTCAAAAAGGGTATGTGGGTTCGTCGGGTAATATAATAATATTAAATTTTATAAATTATAAATTTATAAATTATAATTAATAATATATATATGAAATTTGAATTTGTATATTTTTCAACTTTAAACAAGAAAACTTTAATCATTTAAACATGCACTTCATTGAACATTCAACATTAACATTGAAATTTCAAAATTTATCACCAAAAAACTGTTCAGTTTTTACATATTAAAAAGAATCATGAATCATGATATATGTCGATTGTCATACTACATTCAAAATTTTCCTTGAGGCATCTCCAAACATGAACTAGGAAATTTTAAAATACTAAAATAAAAATAGCTAAAGCCTAATGAACAATGGCTTCCTCAAGCCATGTCATCAACATCCATGTCACCAACATCACTTAGATCTTCAGCTAGCATGCTCTCCAAGTAGGAATCACTCTCATCTTGAGGCTCTTGCTCATCCATAGCAATTGGAGGTAGCTCAATAAGGCCATCTGGTTGTATCTCCTCTTCCACACACATAGCATCATCTATGTGTTGGTCTCATCTCTTGAAAGGACCCTCCTTGTACCCCGGGTCTTTTCGAGATATGAGACGAAGTGTGCTATGAATGTACACTAAGTTCTCTGCCTTCTTTGAGCCCAACCTATTTCTCTTTACTGAATGAATAAAGGCATAAGTACTCCAATTCCTCTCACAAGATGAAGAACTAGCTACCTGAAATATTAGGGGAAGCCCATTAAATTAATTAAAATTTTAAAAATAGAAACTAAAACTAAAATGAAAATTTAAAATTTAAAAATTAAAATTAATTTCCTATATTTAATTGAGAATTTTTCAAATTTTGAATAAGATGAGGAACTCCAAACAAGCTACCTATCCAAGTAACCGTATGGCAAATTGTTGCAACTCAGGAGCATCAACACCATGAAGCCACCACCAATCAATTGGATCCTTCTTCTTGCGTGTATCTGCTGAAGACGCATGTGAACCAAAGACACCTTGGCCATATGAAATGGGTAAATCGGAACAGCTCAACCAAAAACAAAAATGAAATTCGATCGCTGTGGGTTAGTAAAAAGTTTAGGTTTTAACTTTTAAGTTTTTGACATTTGTTAATAATAAATATCATATTATTAATTTTTAATTTTTAATTTTTAAATTTCATTAAAAAAATTTACTTGAAAATTAAATTTTTAATATAATCTTTTTTTTGAAGAACCTGAAGAACCCATACCAAAGAACCCGAAGAACCCAAAGAACCCAAACCAAAGAACCAGAGAACCCAAAGAACCCGTTAAAGGAAAATAACCCAATTTTTTTTTTTTTTTGGGAACCCGGTTCTTCATAGAAGAACCAGGTTCTTATGGGTTCTTCTAAGAAGAACCCGGTTCTTATGGGTTCTTCTGAGAAGAACCCATACCCGAATCCGGTACTTAGGGATGGGAACCCGTGACGGGTTCGAGAACCCCACCCCCGGGTTTGGGAACTCATCCAACATAGTTTTTTTGCACTTGGAGAGTACTAGATTCATTGGACAGCCAATCCCTGGGCATTGACTTTACTATAATGTTGGTGCTTAGCAATCCATGATTAGTGTTACTCTACCCCAGACCTGCTTGGAAAAGTGCATGTAGTAATGGATTTTTTTTCACTCTTTTGTACTGTGGGCAATGGAGCCCACTCAGTAGGATGACTCTTGTCCATACAAGTGGATTCTTTTATCTCTTAATTTTTCCCTTACTGACAACCTATTTCTTATTATTTGAAGTTAATGTCTGCAAGGTAGTCAACATAATGAAAAACATTCTATTAATCTGAGGATTGCATGAGCAAAACATTCTGGAATAGGTTTCCATGGGTCCTCATACTATCTTATGGAAAATAAATCTAAGGAAAGGTAACAAACAAAATCACGTATGTTAATTGACAAGCCTAAGGCGTAGTGATATCAGAAGGCAACGATATTATTGGCGTTTGAGAGCGCTAACCTTCATAGAATGAACCCATGGACACTGACATTAGTTTAATGCTAGTGCTTAGCAATCTAGGGTTAGTCTACCCCATTCTAGCTTGTAAACGTGCATGTAGTAATGAAATTTGGTTTCACTCTTTTGCACTGTGGGTTTTGTAGTTCCCTCAATAGGACAGGTCTTGTCCATGAGGACAACTAAAAGCTATTACTAGAAGAAGTGGATTCTTTTATGAATCATAGTGTTGATAATATCAATAATATTTCATGAAATATCGCGAATATCACGATAATTTCTTGAAAACAATATGTTGTGGGGGTAAATATCGTGATATTTTAAAATTTGAAAATATTGCGATATTTATGAAATATTTGCAAAATCTCGACTAAATATTGCGCAACGATGGGAAATATTGTCGGGATTGTGGGGCTGCGACTAGAAAAGTGATTTGTTGGGTTTTAATTGGTCATTTTTCTTTGTTGGTCTTGGAGAAGGAAGGGGAAGAGCTTTGTGGTGGTTTTCAAGGAGGGATTGAGGATCACACAACCATTATCATCACCAACCAAATTTTTTTTGTGGATCAAAGATTCAAGATCAGTGAGACAAACTTCATTTCTTCCATTAACAGGTGTGTTCTTAAAATCTCCTATGTTAATGATTTTTTTCATAGATTTAGGCTTATGCTTGCTTGCCTCTTTGCCTACCAACATTTTGCTTTGTATTTTTGCCATTTGCTATGATTTTCATGCCCATGAACCAATGCAAGAGTTTTCTGCATATTTGGACAACAAGCTTCATTTTCTTCAAACTTTCTTATGCACCCTCTTATTGCCATTTTTCATTGCAAATAATGTAGTAAAAATATGATTTTTTAAAATGAGGTGGTTGTTATTTTTTGTGTATGGGGGTTTAATGCCAATTTTTTGTCTTTCTAGCCCTAGGTTTGAATTTTGACACTTTCCATTAATCCACACTGTCATATCCCCATTTTTATTTTCCTCCATCGTACAGCCAGGGTGGATTTCCAGGGCACGGGATGGCCAGATCATGGGAGCAGGTTTATGTCATCCAGGGTTCCGAGGGAGTTTTGAGGAGTTTTTATGGGATTCGATGGCTTTCGCTTGGCATATTCCATCACTTGTACAGTTTGCTTTTCGTGCTGTTGTTTTCTGACAACTTTCAAAAAATTGCATTATTATGGGGCCCAACTTAATTAATTATGCTCGAGGTGGCATTTCGGGAGGATTAATTGATGGAACACCTCAGTGTAATAGCTCGTTGGAATTGGAACGAGAAGAACTACAAGATGGGATGTTGAGAAATGGCTTCCAGTGGCCAGAGAGAGTATGGTGGCCAATTTACCATTTTACCACATTAAAACGAATATTTTAATTGAAATAGAATAGGGAAAAGTGCTCCATGATTAAAATAATAATAAAATAGGAGGTTCTAGAGGGGTCCATCAGATTTATAAAAGAGGAGGAGGAGGCCATTAGGGGATATCTTGGGTTTGTGATTTCTTCATGTGGAGAGGTTTGAGAACTCGGTTCTCTACTTCAGCAGTAGCCCTAAGACGGAAACCCTTGGGTGATCTTGGTGAGAGTGGACGAAAACCCACCTCATTTCCTTGGTGATTTAGCTAGAATTCATATTTGCAGTGATTGATTTTAGTTCAGTTTTGGGAGGGTCAGTTTCAGCATTAGAGCAGATGAGTTTTGGAGACCAGATTGTCTATCCTTGCTATTTTTGCTATATCATCATGTACACTCTTTCAGTCATTTATTCTAATGAAAGTTGAGATTATTTCTGCTCATTGTGTTATTGAATTGCAAGCACTCTACTTGTTATATTTGACATGGCAATCTTTTGTTAATTGAATGGTTATTTTATGGAGAAATTTTGGTTAAGCTAGGTTTATGCAAAACTAGCAAAATATCCCATTTGGGACATTACAGTGGTATCGGAGCTGGTCTTCTTACCAGCTTGAGGGTTTATTGCAGGTTGATTTTTGTCCAAGGTATGGCTAGATTTCAATAAATGTTCAACAAATTGGTTTTGATATTAAAAATTCTACAAAAGCAATGCTCTATTTTCGCATGATTATTTGACAATGTAAGACACAGTCGAAGATTTCTCAAAAAGGGTAAATTTAATGGAGCCCCAAAACAAAAGGTATTAGAATCCGTGGCATATGAATTGGAAAGGGGGCCATCAAAATCATTTGTTTTAAGGAGCCGCACTAAAATTAATTTGGAGCTGACTAGCCATGTTGTCAAATCAGGCCTAGGCGAGTCAAGGGAGTTGTCACGACCTGTACGTTTTGGGTAGCGGATTGATCGTGAAACTTTTGGTGAGATTGAGTGGCATATGCAGTGTGGTGGGCAACATGGTGCGTAGCCAATTTTAAATCTAAGTGAGAGATTGATCTAGCACAATTTTGCTGACTGTGCGCTTGGGGACCACGATTTGCATGCCAATCTGAGTCGCATAGTCAAGGAACCACATGAAGTTGTGGGAGTCTGCACCCGTGACAGATGGACTGGGAGTGCCTCTTTTGGTGGAAAATCAGTGTAGTCAGTTGCAATTGTTTGCTAACCAACAGGGTTGTTTAGTTGTGACGGGTTGAGGGCCGTAGCAAAGAATTGTTTTACCTGTGTGCTAGGCAGAAATTGAAATGCGGATGTGGTCCTGTAGAGGAATGATTTGGTTAATGAACACATTTAGCAATCAAGAAATCGTTTCAGAAGTTAAGACTGCAAACATGTTCCTTGCCGAGACCATTGCTTTGGGTTGAGCAGTCAAAACCCTTGTCGCTGTAGCATTGGAGGCTAGATTGAAGGTTCGATTGATTATCAATTTGCACATTGCTGGGAAAATTAATTGTCAAGGGGCTGAGTTTTCCACGTCGACCAAAATTCAACATTGGTTTGTTGGAGTCACACCTTGGTAAATTTTGTACAAGAATTTGACCGAAGGTTGCATCAGTCTCTTGACCTATTCAAATTGATGGGCTTGCATTGTTGGGGAGAAGAGAATGCTGTCACAAATCACATGTGAACTGGCGAGCCTACATGCAATGTATACACGAAGAACGCAGGTGAGTAATGCAACATCAGGGTGTTAGATGCAATCGTTGTTTCTTCTTGAAACTAAGACATGTGGAATAGTTGTGCATATCGGGAATGTGGTAATCTGTAGCGGAGTACTCAACTAATGTAGTCACGGTCACATAGCAGCGCAGATGCACTGACGTTACCTTGCCAACACGAAGACAGATAGGTGATGCATGCCCAACTCAAAGTGTGAAGGAAAATTGTTCTAATGTCAAGACTGGGATAGCAATCAATTAGTTGATGAGCAGAACATAAATTGTCATACTGGGTACATGCAGAAGGTGTCGTTGCCAAGAGTAGAAGCAGAGTGATTCTAAAGTTTGTATATGCCACATGAGGATGACACTATTCATGATTTGATTGATTTCCTCCAGGATCTGAAGAAATATCGAATTATTTATTGTAGATTATGTCATTTCCTACAACAGTTGAGATTTATCATTATTGGCAGGGGATTGAAGGGCTTTAAATTGTTTTTTTCTGGAGCAAATGAATCTATTAAAGCCAAATTTTGCTCTTAATACCCACGCCAAGTTCCTTGATTTGGAGGGGGCCACAATATTATCTTTATAGCAGACTTGTCAAATCTTCTCTCATTTTTGTCAAGAAGGAAGACTGAGCCATTGAAGGCTACAACAATATTCTTGGAAAGGCCGAGTAGTTTTTGATCCAGAGGGGATTGCATTCAAGGAAGTCATTGGTAAATGTTTTTTTTTCCACATACCTGTAGCAACAAAATTTGGGAGGGTTGCGTTGGCCTCATAAATCATTGTCAGAGTAGCTTACCGAAGTAGTGACCAGGTTCTAACATTTGTAACTCTATGTTTTTCCTAAAAGATTCTAGTAGCAGTAAAATGTATTTTTTTGAGTTCCCTTTATTGTTGCAATGAACTCTGTAAATGTCATTTGAGGCAAAACTATAAAATCACCACCTACAACAGTTTGTCATGAAACCGTTTGTCAAAACGCCTCATTGAGAAATTCAATAAACAATGGCCTCATTATCACAAATATCCTTGCCATCATTGAGCCAAAACATGGATCAAACCTTTTTAAACTCTTGTAATAAACCAACAACAACAAACAACAAACCCTTCTCAAACGTGATCTATGCCATTCTTCAGAGAGAACGACCAAAGGAAGTGTAGAAGGGGCAGGAAATAGGGCACAAAATATTTGCACTTGGGTTATTTGAAGCACATGAGGTTCACATGGAAAGTCCTTTTCAAACTAGATGAACTAGATGCACTCCTTTCCGAAGTGAACCAGTTAGAAAAGAAGAAACTAATTTGGGCTCTAAAACCAACTATGCTTGCTCTCATATAACACAAGTTCTTAGGGGAACTTTGTGAAGGGGTCAGACTTCTAGTTGCATTTTGTCTTACTAACAACATGAGGTTGACCGCACCTATACCTCCTTACAATGATGATGTTATGAGGAGAGTTTTCAGATTGATAGTAGAGACCTTTCAGGACTTGGATAACACTGTGGGTCTTACCTTTGGGGAAAAGCTTCGGATTTTGGAAGATATGGCCAAATTTCAAACCTATGACATCATGTTTGATGTAGAGTGTGATGACATGATTTTTCAAATGTTCCAATTCTTTTTCAGTATTAAGAAACATCATCCAGACACGGTCAAAGCACACATGCAGTCCATCTTGTCTTCAGTTATGGGAGATCATGATGCCATCTACAAGAAGTTACAATCTAAGTTGTTGGCCATTTGGAGAGAGGAACAAGTGGTTTCTCCTGCTGCTTATGAGCTAGCCAAAAGGTGGGTTGAGTAGAACATTGGGCTGTTTAGAAGACAGTTGACCAAGGAGGAGCTGCTCAAGTTTGGTGGATCATGCAACAAGAATGAGCTGAGGAGGAAGGGACTTTGCTTCATATGCAAGGGACCTTGGGGACCTCACCACTCATGTTTGAGTGACATTGAGGAGATGACAAAGGTAGAGCAAGAGGAGATTCCTTCTGAATTTTAGTGTAAGGATTCTTCTTTGGACGAGTCCATGAATTCATATGAGGATGCCTTTGAGGAGCATGAGTCATGTGGAGTTGTTGACAACAGGCCATATTTATATTCCGGTGTGTATGGTGAGCAATCAGTGGACCTTATGGGAGACATCTAGGATGATGGGTCATCGGTGATGATTCAGTATGAGAAGCAGCATATGGTGGAGCATGAGTTAGCTGAGGAAGATGATGTGCACAATATCCATGATGAGCCTTTTGGGGAGAGTCAATTGGAGGTACATAGTGAGCCTGTGATGGAGGTGGATGAGCAACCATCCTTGGGGTCAACCATTGATGAGGAGTAGACATATGTACAGACAGCTAGCAGGGTGGCAGTATTTGCAAACACTTGTGCTTTAGAGGTGTTGGAGGCTAGCAGGGTAGTTTTGCAGGAGGCTAGTAGATGACAAGAGCGTAGAGTTTCTAACCAGAGGAGGGAGGAGCTGTTGGAGATGGTGGTGCATCCATCTTTGGGTCGAACCATTGATGAGGTGTGGGTAGATGCACAGGTAGCTGGCAGAGCTGCAGTACTTTAAGGGAGCAACCCTCTCCAGGAGTACATAGATAGAACCTGCAGCACAGTTTGGCCACTTGTACCCATTATAGGGAGATGCAAGGTTTTCTCGATGGATAGTGTTCACTGACCAGGCTGGGTTGCATGAGTGGGGCACGGTGCAACATAGGGGACTTATCATGGGATCATGAGTTGGTATCCTTTTGATGGAGTATCACCCTTAGTCTGGGGTACAGTACAACAGGAGACCTTAGATGAGAGGGTTACTACATGTTTCAGTGGGCAGTTGGATGTGGATTGACAATTCATCTGTATTTCAGTAGCACTAGCCCAACATCAGTAGAGTGGGGTTGACCTCAACCTATGCTAGAGGTTGGATTGGAGAGAGGTGATGAGTTGGTATTCACTTGATGGAGCAACAACTATAGCCAGAGATAGAGCACAGTCTGAGCCATGGGACTTGGGCGATGATTGGCCATGGTGGCATTGGGATCCAGGTGGGTCTACTGGTAGCAGGTTGAGGCAGAGATGGGCATGGGATCTAGGTATTGAGGGATCCAATCATGTTTGGATTGCTTGGAGGCATGACATGGACTAGTGGTTCATATGGGATCTTGGTATCAGTTTGCAGATGCCTCTACAGTGGACAGGTGCAGATTGCTTGAGGGCAAGCAATCTTGGGGCAAGAGGATTTGTCATATCCCCATTTTTATTTTCCTCCATAGTACAACCAGGGTGGATTTCTAGGGCACGGGATGGCCAGATCATGGGAGCAGGTTTATGTCATCAGGGGTTCCAAGGGAGTTTTGAGGAGTTTTTATGGGATCCGATGGCATTCGCTTGGCATATTCCATCACCCTCACAATTTTCATAAAATTTCATTATTATGGGGCCTAAATTAATTATGCTCGAGGTGGCATTCCGGGAGGATTTATTGATGGAACACCTCAGTGTAATAGCTCGTTTGAACCGGAACGAGAAGATCTACACGATGGGATGTTGAGAAATGGATTTCAATGGTTGGAGAAAGTATGGTGGCCAATTTACCATTTTCACACATTAAAAAAATATTTTAATTGAAATAAAAGAGGGAAAAGTGCTACTTTAGCAGTAGCCCCAGGACAGAAACCCTCAGGTGATCTTGGTGAGAGTGGACGACAACCCACCTCATCTCCTTGGTGGATTAAACCAAAATTCATAGGTGCAGTGATTGATTTTAGTTTAGTTTTGGGAGGGTCGGTTTCAGCATTAGAGCAGATCAGTTTTGGAGACCAGATTGTCTATCTTAGCTATTTCAACTATATCATCATGTACACTCTTTCGGTCATTTATTCTAATGAAAGTTGAGATTATATTTGCTCATTGTGTTATTGAATTGCATGCACTCTACTTGTTATATTTTACATGGAAATATTTTGTTAATTGAATTGTTATTTTATGGAGAAATTTTGGTTAAGCTAGGTTTTTGCAAAATTAGCAAAATATCTCATTTGGGACATTACACTACAAATATGCCAAAGCCCTTGGACCCATTTTGGCAATATGGGGAACTTGATGGTGGGACAAATTAGGCATATTTCGAATGCAAATTGTGTGGGACCAAAATGATGAGAGGGGTTACGTGATCGAAATGCCATCTGGCTAGACTCCCTGGACATGATGTTAGGCTTTGTACGAATTCTAGCGCGGAGCTTATAAGAGCTGCACTTGAAGCAATTGATGAAAAAGATAGAAAGTAAGAAGAGGAAGAAGAAACAATGTTGAACGTGGAGACAGATCTTCAGGGATATCTGCTTATGAGTTTGAGCTTGAGGGTAGTGGTGTTGAGAAATCTATAGGGCAATGATTAGAGAGATTTCTCTTTTCTTGATAACTGCTTGTGATATATTTTAACATTTTCTTACTTATTAACTTCTTTACTTATTATTATGTTTGTATATAATCAAACAACTACCAAAACAAGAAGAACAAGAACACAGAATATAGGCTACAAGCCAGGGCCAAAACTTCTCCAATTGAGAGGAAAACCTGCAAATTTCTTCTCTTCCTTATAGATTCTTCAATTGATGAATTCCAAGGCCTCTATACCAAGATCAATACACTCCAAGACCAAGTCCGACCTTTTTGAATGATGTGCTTTCCGTGAACAAGTCAGACCCAGTCAAATCTCTTCCAGTAGCACAACTTCGACCTCCAGCTATAGAATTTAGGCGTCCATTGCAAACTTAAAATTTTCAGCCCTCCTGCAGTTGCTACTGCCACACATGTGAGCTTCATTTTAGCCTTCCAAGGCTTCCTTAGACCTTCTCTTGGCTTTCTTTGATTTCTGGAGCTTGAGGATGGCTTCTTGTGACCTTTGCTTGACCTTCTTGCCTTCCCTTCTTCAAGATTGAACTTGTAAAGAAAACCCTAGATCTGCTGCAAAGACCCTAGCCTTACTTTGTACGTGTGAGAGAGACAACCCAAAACCAAGTCTTCTTCGTCCTTTTCCTTCTTTGTTGCCTTCTTCTTCCTCTTCCTTCACTTGAATGAGTGAGAGATGAATGTGCTTCAAGGAGGTCGAGTTTCCTCCTTTATATAGGCTCCTCAAGGTTGACGTGGCTCGTCATTTTAGGCCAACTTGCTAGCTGCCAAGCCAACTTGGTCTTGAAGGGTATTTTGACACTTACTAAGACAAAAATGTTTTTCTTTACAAGTTACAATGCACCCAAAGGGGTCTTCAACTTATGACAATGACTCTTTTGATTTCTTGACCTAGGACAAGCCCTAGAAGCACTCAATGGGTGCTTGAGCTATAAAATAAAAGACCTTGAGCATGAAACCCATGCTCCAAAAATAATAATATTAATGTTCTTTCATTTTACAATTTACAAGAATAAAAAAGTACCTTTCATATTTATGAAGACTGAACCTAGTTACACATTTTTCAGCACCCCCTCTTAACTAGGTAGGTATTAATAAATGGTACATGGACATTGTCAATCTAAAGAGATCTCATAAGAAGAGGCGGATTGATAACCCATCTGTTTAGCATCATATCAACCAACATTGCCACATAGCAAGGCCTTGACTAACATCTCTATCTCTCCAGAAGATCAGAGCACAATGTTGGCGAGACCAATGATTTATAAACACCATCATCATTGTCTCTCAAGGTACATACTCCACCTGGGTGTTCACAGAGTATGACCTTCTTTGGACTATTCTTATCTTGGATAGCTAGTCCTCAAAGAATATTGGTCCACAACTACTCTTATCTTGGATTCCCTACCTCATCCTCAAAGAGTATTGGATGCCAGATGCTTACCCAATCCTCCATTTTGTCTTCCCAAGTGAAGACAAGAATGATGTGCCTATCTCTCCCTCTCAACTAGGGAGGATACATCAACCAAACCAAGCTTGTCTCTCAAATACACAAGCTTCTTATTAGGAAGAGATTTCATTAATATGTCAGCTACCTGCTCATTAGTGGAGATATATTGTAGCTGCAACACACCATCTTATATTAGCTTCTGAATGTAGTGATACTTATTGTTGATATTCTTTGTCTTTCTATGAAATATTGGGTCTTCAGATAATTGTATACAATTGGTGTTATCAGAATGTATCACTATAGGGTCGATCGGTCTCTCAAATAGGTCTAATAACAACTTCCTTAACCAGACAACTTGTCTGCTTACTTCACAGGCTGCAATGTACCCAACCTCAACACTACTCAAAGCAACCATATCTTGCTTTCTTCTCATCCATGAGATCATGGAGGATCCCGAGCTAAAACAAATTCCTGTAATGCTTCTTCCATCTTGCTCACTGCCTCCCCAGTCGGAATCTGTATATCCAATCAAGTGGACATCATTCCTCCTATCATATTTTAGGCAGTAGTGGATTGTTCCTTGCAGATATCTCAATATGTGTTTCACTGCTATCCAATGATCATACTTTGGCTCCACTTCGAATTGACTGAGAATATTTACTTCAAAACATATGTCTGGTTGAGTATTAACCATGTACATCAGTGAGCCAATCAATTGCCTATACCTGGAAGGATCCTCAGGGCTTGATTCAGAACTCCTTAGTATTTTCAAGTTTGTGATCATTGGGGTTGTCACTGGTTTGCAATCCATCATGTCTGTGAAAATTCCTAATCTTGAAGGAACCCCTACTGTAGCAAATCTGAATCTGCTTCACCTACTTGATTTTAATATGCATTCCTCAAGTTATTCTCTGAATACTGAAGAAAATTACTTCTGCATCCTACACTACTTTAAATTTGATTACATGAAACATAAAACTGAGCAAAGAACAAGATACATAGGACACACTTATTTTTGGACAAAGTAGTCTCCGGAAAAACCCAATGTGGGAAAATCGATGCATCAGCTTTGAGGGTTTTCTATTATTAAGCAGTAATTTTGAATACAAATGTTGGTAGCCCTCTTGACGAACTAGTGACAGAGAAATACAATGGCGGAAAGTTTGAATGAGTTTTACCTCACTTCACCTGGCAGATTCTGGCTGATCCGGCAACAAAACTGGATAACCCTGACTATCTTTGCGCTGGACTTGCGTAGGCCTTGTGTTTGCCCTACAGGCTTTGCGTTGTCTCTTCTGCCTACTGCGTCAACGTTCCCAGCTGTTCCGGCAGTTCCTCGATAGTTATAACTTTCTGCGTGGAGGGCAGGTTCAGCTTTTGCACTGGCCCTTCTGACTCTGCGTCAGGCCTGCGTGGGTCCAGATTGGCCCAACGTCAGTCTTCCTGGCTACTGCGCTGCCTCCATAAGCTTCTCTCCGCCTCTTTGTCAGTACTCCCGAACTATCCTTGCCCCTCTGCTGCAACTGATCACCTAGTTCGAATTTCTCAGCTTCCTAGCCTTAGAAATTGAACTCCAGATCAATTCGTTCTCTCCGTGTGTATTTCTAAATGAACCCCAAGCCTCCTTCTTATACTTTTCTCGTTGAGACTTCAATGATCGAGATTAAGTTTCTAATCAACGACTAAGATTAAAACATGATTTGATCCGCCTTCTAGATCATTCTCACCCATATTTTGATTAATACTCATTAATATATTAATTTTCCTAAGTTTAGACTTAGGAACCCAATTAATTATATTAATTATTTTAATAAATACAATCCGGGTGGAATTTCACCAAACTGTTTCTGGATTCTTTAGAAATCACGTGCCTTAGCCTCTCCACCAATTTTCATGGCTAGATCACATCCGATGCTACCAAAAACTACAATGTCAAACCTCTTCAACATCTTGATCACATACTTTCCTTGACCTAGATAGATTTCATTAGGGCCTTGCCAGAGTTTCATTCCCAAATAGCAGTGCATCAACCCTAGATCTTTCATGTCAAATTCTATTGCTAGATGCTTCTTACATTCTTACATTCAACCTTCTACACCTGTCAAGAGAAGATCATCCACATACAAAAGAATTATTACTGGCTTTCCCTTCACAACCTTAATATAAAGGTTTGGTTCAACAAAACTCTTGGTGAAGCTTAATGTTATAGCTATGATACCACTTGTTATAGATTTGATCTGAAAATATAAGGCAATGCAAATAAACCCAAGAATAACAAGATCGAATATAAATCGAAATGTTTCTTATTGATCAAACCCTTAAGGTAGGGCAACAGGATACATTCACTCCTTTAGGAAGGAGAACACTCCACAAGTCCATGTGGAGTCTCTAGCCTCTATATAGGCCTCATACATACAATACCATGGGTCATTACCATGGTTCCCTCATACCATCGAACTAATACCATGGGCCCATTACATTATTACTAACTACTTGTGGTCCCTTACATGTTATGGGTTAACCACCTTATTTATTACTATGGGCCATCCCATTATTACATTATTACCTTGGGTACCTCCCTTTGTACCCCATATTATCCCCCCTAGGTATATAACATTCCACCTCCCTTAGCATGTTTCGTCCCCGAAACATGGGAAGAACACAAATAATAAGATCTGCTCAAAAGTGTATTCCACTGGTACCATGCACGTGCATCTAGCCATCCAAGAGAAAGGTTAACCCTCGATCTCGCTGGTGCCTCGCTCGCTTGAGATGGAAGTTGACCGTCGCAGCGCTTTTGTGTTGATGTGTAGTAGGTGGATCTTCGTTCCTCTCTATCTGTCATGCGGGGGTTGTTGTCCTTGTGGCTAATTGGTTGCCATCTTCTTGGTTGTTGTCTTGCGGGGTGATGTGGGTGGTAATATGTTGAGGTTTTAACCCACAGTGTTTTTTTCTTTAATTCACCCCTTATTGGAGCTTGACTGTTATCTGGTGCATGTTGTGGTGTCTTATCTTTCAATATTACTTCAACCACTGAGCCCTCATCTGATGTATCAGCACCTGTAACCTTTTCTGCTTCAGCCTCTGTTTGTGTTTGATTGTCGATCATCACTGGCTCATCATTTGATATGTCAGTCCTTGGAACATCTTCGGCTTCAGCCTCCATGTACTCTACCTGTTTATTGATGGAAATATCCTGTAATGTAATTTTCTTCTTTTTATACCAGAGCTTCAGGAATTTCTTCTGCACATTAATATTGATAGTACCCACAGATTCCATCCAAGAATATCCCAAAACAACATCCATATTATCCATCTCTGAAGTATAAAAATCACCATGCAACACATACTTATCCATAGAAATCTTCAAATCCTTATACACTTGAACATCCTCATCATCCACCTGTGTGTTTTCAATGTGTTTTGTTGGAACTTGCAATTTTTTTGCCAAATTAACATTGATAAAATTATGCTTGCAACTAGGATTTATAGAAACAATGATCTTCTCCTTCTGAATCAATCCATGAACCTGCAATAAGGAGATACCAGCAGAAAATAACCCTTTAGGTTGCTTGGTTTCCTTCTTTCCTGTAAAAATAAAATCTTTGCTAGGCTGTGTGTCTGTCTGTGTGAGCTTATCCACAAGATTAGATTTATGGTCAAAGTGGTCACAAATAGTTTTTGCGAACATCTCCCAAGTAGTTGTCCTTGGATGGCATTTTTGATGACACTGCCACCATTGCCATCTTTCGTGGTCCAAGTACATTTTTCCCACACTTAGCTGAGTCGCATCATCATAGATGTAATTCAATTTGAAATATTTCTCCATTTGTGCTAGCCATTTGGCTAGATGAGAGCCATCAAATTTATACAAGTCCCTCAAATTCTGATCTAGGCCCGCCACAAAAAAAAAAAAAAAAAAAAAGTTGCGAAAATTTGAAATGGCCACAATTCCATCAATATTGCTCAGAATCCCTATTCTGACCTGTTTTCAGAAATGAAACAACCATTTTGCATCTTCTCATGTGATAGAAATCCCGATCTAGGCTCTGTAATTTCAGATCTGCGCTGCAAATCTCCCGCCGTCACCACAAATTCTGAAAAAGAGCTGATTTTAAATCAACGATATCTCCCTCATCCGGACTCCGATTCGACTGATTTTTTTTTTGAAATTGTGTATTTTTTCACAAAAATTCCCGATCTGCAATTAGATTTTGTAGATCTTGCACTAGGACGTCCAGATTTGCGCCGCAAACTCGCTGCCCCAAAAAATATCTGCAACACCACTGATTTTTAGATCAGCGATATCTCCTTCATCCGGACTCCGATTCCGCTGATTTTTTTTTTGAAATCGGCTATTTTTCACAAAGAATCCGGATCTATAATTAGATTTTGCAGATTTTGCAACAAAACATACAAATCTGATCTGCAAACTTGCCGCCCCAGAAAGTTCCTCCAAAAAATAAAAAAAAATTCTCCACTTTTGCCCAAGAAACTGCTCTGATACCACTTGTTATAGATCTGATCTGAAAATATAAGACATTGAAAACAAACCCAAGAATAACAAGATCGAATATAGATCGAAATGTTTCTTATTGATCAAACCCTTAAGGTAAGGCAACACCATACATTCACTCCTTTAGGAAGGAGAACACTCCACAAGCCATATGCCTGTTCATACAATATTCCTTGACACTTCTCCATGTGGAGCCTCTAGCCTCTATATAGGCCTCATACATACAATACCATGGGTCATTACCATGGTTCCTCATACCATCGAACTAATACCATGGGCCCATTACATTATTACTAACTACTTGTGGTCCCTTACATGTTATGGGTTAACCACCTTATTTATTACTATGGGCCATCCCATTATTACATTATTACCTTGGGTACCTCCCTTTGTACCCCATATTATCCCCCCTAGGTATATAACACTTAATATTTGTAGGTATGCATCCATCCTAGCATACCATGCCTTTAGTTCTTACTTGAGGCCATATAATGCCTTCTTCAATCTGCAAACATATGCCTTTCTATCTTTAACTTCAAATCCCAAGGGTTGTTCTATATAGACTTCCTCATTGATTGTGCCATTCAAGAATGCAATCTTGACATCCATTTGGTAGATGTTCCATCCCATTGATGCTGCTAAAGAGACCAATGAACGTATAGTTGTATACCTTGTTGTCGAAGCAAATGCCTCTTCAAAGTTCATAGTCGATGCCTTCCTGTTGAGAGAAGCCCCTAGCCACAAATTTTGCTTTATACTTGTCAATACTTCCATTTTCCGCATGTTTGATCTCGTAGATCCATTTGGAAGTTACCACATATTTGTCTTTAGGCGCAGGTACGAACTCCCATCAATTTTTTTTATAGATTGATATTCTTCATTCATAGCATCCTTCCATCCTTGGTGATTGACAACTTCTTCAAAAGTGGATGGCTCTGCTTCAATTTGTTTTGTCATGTAGGCTACATACCTAGAATATTGTTTGGGCTTCTTTCTTTCCCTGAATGTACCTTGAGCTGCTTTATGACCTTCTGCATCTACAAGTGTAGACTTGAACTAGTTAGGTCTTTTTCTGGTTTCGGGAATTACCACAAGTTGTATTGGTTCCCAGGGACCTTCATCTTCATGGTTTGATTCTTCTTTTTCCATAGTGACTTCTTCGAATACCGGAAGTTCTTCATCATCAGAGTCCATAGGGAGATCCTTTGATTTCTTGAATGCAATACTTTCATAAAATATCTCATCTCGATTGACTTCTATTCGGTGTCCTTCCTTTATGTAGATCTTATAGGCCTTAGAAGAGTTACTGTAGCCCACAAATGTTCCCTTCATGCCAGATGGATCCAACTTCTTTCTTTTATCCTTAGGTATATGTATATAGATAGGACAACAAAAAATTCGAAGATGATCTATGGTTGGTTTCTTCCTAGTGAACATCTCTTTTGGAGTTTTGTTATCTAGAGACCTATGGGGACTTAGATTTTGTATGTATACAACTGCCTTTGTAGCCTCACCCCACAAAAATTTTGGGAAGTCTTGATCATGTAACATTGATTTTACACTTTCTTCAATGGGTCGATTCTTTCATTCTGCAACTCCATTTTGTTCGGGATTATATGGGACTATCAACTCCCTCTTAATTCTAGACTCCTTATAGAAAGCTATGATATCCTTGGATGTATATTCTCCTACATTATCAAATCTTAATATCTTGATTCTTCTTTCTATAAGGTTCTCTACTTTAGTTTTGAATTCTTGAAATTTTGTAAATACTTCATGCTTGGATTTCAATAAGTAAACCCAAGTCTTCCTTGAATGATCATCTATAAATGTGACATAATATAGATGACCTTCAATTGATTTAGGAGTCATAGGACCACGAACATCGGAATGAATAAGATCCAAGATTTCTTTTGATCGTGAAGCACTGTTTCGAAATGGTCTCTTGGCGTTCTTACGCAAGTCACATCCTTTGCACACTCGTTCATGATCTTCTTTTAGTTTGGGGATTCCATTTACTATTGAACTTAGAGTTGGAAGGATTTTGAAATGGAGATGTCCAAATCTTCTATGCCAAAGTTCACATGGGCTGATTTCAATGTGAACCAAAGCTTGAGCAAGAGGAGATATCAACCTGTAAAGTCTTCCTTCACGAATGCCAATTACTCTAGCATTTTCTATGCTTGAGTTCTTACTCCATACTACAACTTTTCCATCAATGAAAGCCACTCTATCACCTTTATCTTCTAGACTTGAAATGGAGAGTAAGTTCTTATGCAAACTTGGAACAAATAGGATGTTGTTGAGATGAATATTGCCTCCATTCTCCAGCTCTATTGAGGTTGATCCAATTCCTCTTACAGGATAGCTCTTATTATCTCCAAGTTCTACGAAGTAAGAAGATTTTCCTTTTGATAATGTCTTTAGTTGCTTGTGATGACTAGTCATGTGTCTTGATGCACCACTATTGATCACCCAAATGTTCTCATCTTGAAATGTGCCAGTGAGTGCCGAGAAGAGTCCTTCATCCTTTGTCTTGGTCACTTCCTTCTTTGGAGTAAATAGAAGATTCCATGCTTCCTTGATACCCTTCTTGAGATGGCTTGCTACCTTTGAACACTTCTTGAGGAACTTCTTTAATGTAGTAGAGATCTTCATAATGCCCTTAGCCAACCTTAGCTCTGATACCATGTTGAGAAATCTATAGGGCAATGATTAGAGTGATTTCTCTTTTCTTGATAACTTCTTGTGATGTATTTTAACTTTTTCTTACTTATTAACTTCTTTACTTATTATTATGTTTGTATATCATCAAAGAACTACCAAAACAAGAAGAGCAAGAACACAAAATATAGGCTACAAGTCAGGGCCAAAACCTCTCCAATCGAGAGGAAAACCCGCAAATATCTTGTCTTCCTTATAGATTCTTCAATTGACGAATTCCAAGACCTAGACGAAGATCAATACCCTCCAAGACCAAGTCCAACCTTTCTGAATGATGTGCTTTCCTTGAACAATTCAGACCTAGTCAAATCTCTTCCAGTAGCACAACTTCGACCTCCAGCTGCAGAATTTCGGCCTCCACTGCAGACCTGAAATTTTCAGCCATCTTGTAGTTGCTGCTGCCACACATGTGAGCTTCATTTTAGCCTTCCAAGGCTTCCTTAGACCTTCGCTTGGCTTTCTCTGACTTCTGGAGCTTGAGGATGACTTCTTGTGCCTTTGCTTGACCTTCTTTCCTTCCCTTCTTCAAGCCTGAACTTGTAGAGGAAAACCCTAGATCTGCTGCAAAGACCTTAGCCTTCCTTCCCATGTGTGAGAGACAGATAGTCCAAAACCAAGTCTTCTTCACTCTTTTCCTTCTTTGTTGCCTTCTTCTTGTTGGAAAATCAGAAAGGCAGTAAAGATTTTGTCGATCTTGATAATGACTTTTGATGTTTCTTATTATTACGATTCTTTATATCTTATTTCTTTAGTGCATCAAGCAATTACCAAAAGAAACAACACATAAAACAATGGATATAAGACGTAGGCACATGGCAGGGCAAAACCTCCCTTGAGGGGAAAATCTAGTCAAAGTAATTCTTCCTTTCAATAGTATTATTTGAGACTCTTCACCCTAGACCTTGACCAGACATTCCCTTCACACCAAGTCAGTGTCCATAAGATTGACCTCTTCCCAGCAACCTTGGCTATGCAACAACTTGTAGCAGCGAACAACTTCTGACAATAGTCTAACTTGGAAGACTTCGATCTCCCAATCTAGAGCACGAAACAGAGAGAGACCACCACCAAAATTTCGATTTTCCTCGACTCCTTAGACTCACCCAAAGTTACATTCATGTCAGCTTCACGACAACAAACTTTCCCAGCTACCCAGTTCGCACTACTGCCCAGTAACAAGATTTTTGCACTTCTGCCTAGTAGAGAGAATTTGAATTTGATGAGAAGTGATGCTCCAAATGAATTCGATGTCATTCCTTTTATAGGCTTTTTGTGGGGTCGAATAGGGTCTTAGGCCGACTTGATCTTGCCTTGGGCCGACATGGTGTAGAGGTTCCATAATTCATATTTGACTCAATACTAAGCCTTTTTATATGATTCAAAAGCTCAAGAAGGGTCCTTTTAAATGTGCATAATTCTATAGACTCATAATAAATCCTAGAAGTACTCAATGGGGACTTTGACCTAAAACATGGTGACCCAAGCATGAAACCCATACTCTAATAAGTCACAATAATAAAATAAAAATTCTTCTCTTTATTCTTTTGACAAGTACATTACATGATGACTCAAGTACATTATTGAAGACCGAACATAGTTACATTTTCCAACAGTTCTTCCTCTTCCTTCATTTGAATGAGTGAGATGTGTGCTTCGAGGAGGTCGAGTTTCCTAGTTTATATAGGCTCGTCGAGGTGGACATGGCTCCTCATTTTAGGCTGACTTGGTCGTGAAGGGTATTTTGACACTTTTAAAGACAAAATAATTTTCTTTACAAGTTACAATGTGCTCGAAGGGGTCCTCAAGTTATGACAATGACTCTTTTGACTTCTTGATCGAGGATAAACCCTAAAAGCACTCAATGGGTGCTTGACCTATAAAATAAAAGACCTTGAGCATGAAACCCATGCTCCAAAAATAATAATAATAATTTTCTTTCATCTTACAATTTACGAGAATCAAAAAGTACATTTCATATTTCTGAAGATTGAACCTAGTTACACATTTTTCAACAAGTGGGAGGGGCTCCACAACGTCACCTGCTGATGTTACTGGGAGTGGGAGGTCATCATTTTTTGTTCCATGAATCAGACGTGGAGCACAACCTTTCATAAAGCTAGTTGTTAAAAAAAAGAAGCAAGAAGTAGATAGAGTTATGGGGAGGTGTCTTTTATGGAGTGACGTACTTCTTAGTTGGTAAAATATGTAACTAGGTCCAGTCTTCATAATGACATATGTAATTATGATTTTATGTATTTAATGAAAAGAGAGAAATAAATTTATTATTTGTATTCTTTAGCTATTGAAATATGTGACTAGTTTCTGTCTTCATAATGACATGTAATTGTGATTTTATGTATTTAATGAAAAGAGAAAAATAAATTTATTATTTGTATTCTTGAGGCATGGGTTTCATGCTCACAAGAAATTTATTTTTAGGTCAAGCATCCATTGATTGCTTCTAGGTTTGTCATAAAGTCAATTGAGTCATTGTCATGTATTGAAGACCCATTTGAGGTTGTTACATATTGTAAAGAAAAAATTATTAAGTCAAAATAGAGTCAATAGACCCTCCAAGACCTCGTCATGGCACAAAGATCAAGTCGGCCTACATGTAGGGACAAGTCGACTTCAAGATAGCAATTCATACCCCTCACAAGCCTATAAATAAGAAGGAATTCGGCCTCATTTGTATACTCACTCAAGAAAGTTCGATCTCCTCAAGATAGAACTTGGAAAAGGTTGAAGAAGAAGAAGAAGATAAAGATCAAAGTTTTTGGGTCTCTCTCTCTCTCTTTCGTTAGGGTTTCTATTCTTTCGGGGTTAGACAAAATTTTGAAGCTGCATCAAAGCTGTAAAGCTGAAAGATCGAAGCTGTGAAGCTGCAAGGTCGAAGCTGTGATGCTGCAAGGTTGAAGCTGTGAAGCTGCAAGGTCGAAGTTGTGAAGCTGCAATGTTGAAACTGTGAAGCTGGCTCTAGATCGAAGCTGTGAAGCTTCTAGGTCAAAGCTGCTGAAGTTGCATCAAGGTCGAAGCCGTGAAGCTGCTAGGTCGAAGTTGCTGAAGCTGCTTGGTTGGAGTTGCAGAAATTGTTGCTGGGGTCGAAGTTGCTGGAAGGTCGAATTTTGTTGTTGGAAGCTGTGGAAGGAAGGCTAGTTCGAGTGATCCATGTCAAAGAGATCTTGACCATCGATGAGGATCAAAATCTCTTTTATCTCATCCGTCGAAATTTTAAATGTTGAGGAAATTTCACAAATTTTAAATTAAATGCATTTTAATATATTAAAAATTAAAATTTTGCATTTATTTCCTTAAAACTTTGACTTATTATTATTTTATTTTATTTTTATTATTATTTTTTTATTTTTTATTTTTTGTTTTTATTTTTTTATTTTTTAAGCTGTGGTTCACGGTCACTGAGTGGCCGCTACATCCACGGTAAAGAAGCGGGGCAGTTCCACCCGAAGGGATCTGCCCGTCGGCCATAACAGGCCTAACCCCGAGGGCGTCGAGGAGATTTGACCCCGTGACCTCCCAACTAGGAAAGTGCTTAGCAACGAGAACTCGACCATTTGAGCTATCCCTTGGGGCTATTTTTTTTTTGTTTTATTATATATGTTTTATTTTTTATTTTTAATTTATTTTTATTTTTATTTTTTTAAATGGACTCTCGAACTTAGGCTTTGGGAATTTTACCTAGGGCCTAAGACCTATGAGGGGATTAACTATTTTCTAACCCTCAAGACACTTTACATCATGGTTTTTACATTTTTACATCTCAAGGGGGAAAACCCATTTGACATAGACCCTCATAGACTACCCAGTTCTGCGACACAAACATAATCTAGCAGATCAAGCAATTTGTAATAAAATAACCTAACCAAATGGTTAGGATTATTCCCAAATCACTTTTACATAGACTCGATCTAGCACACTAGGACTCCCCTAAGATTCTGATGACAAAATCCATTCCGGCTTTGGGGTTAGGCTAAAGGAAAACTTTGCCGATCATGGACCAGTGAGACAAAAAACCTTGCGGAACGTAGATCATCACTAGAAGATTAGGTTTACCTAGGCAATTACAGACATGATACAGATTTGCTGAGATTATTTACAATTTACACATGCAGACTGGGTTTACAATATAACATGATCAGGTTGATGATGATAGTCGAATGGCACAGACACGTTGATCAGGTGCTATCCCTTTTTCGAAAAAATGGGGTGTACTGCTATGGGTAGTTGACACGTAGTGGTCAACAGGGCCTATAAGTTAGCTGCACCCAACCACTGAGAAGTTTGCATCGACGGATTCGAGACAAATTGATGACAGGGTGGACACAAACACGAGGAGACTAGATTGCAACAAATGCAATTGTGGCTAGGGAAAGGTGCAAGTCACAGGAGATCCAGTTGCCGTCAGGAGTCGGTAATAGTGGACAATAGCCGGAAGAGGCTGCAGGTTCCACAAACAGGTAAGCTTCGGGTGACATGAACAGGCAAGTTGCGAGTGGGTATAGGGTCTGAGTTATAAAGACGAGACAAGCTGTAGGATTCCAAGGGACACAAATTTTATGTGTAGCAAGTAGGTTTGATAGGGTACGAAGGATAGTACCAAAAATGGGTTACATAATGCATCTAGCATGATTGGCAGAGGTTAGCCTTTAGAGATAGAGACGAAGACTATATCAATCAAGGCATGGTAGAAGTCTTCAGTGATTTTCTGATGGCATTAACTGGCTTGAGGTTCGAGGATAGGTTAGATGGGGTCTACAACTTCAGTCTAAGAAGGAGAGTATAGCGCTGGTTCTTAAGGAGAACAACCTATGAGAGTTTGCAACCACCAAGATTATAGCTCCTTTATATGTTATAACTTTGGAAGTTCATGAGTTGAAAGATGTGAAAGAAAGATATATCATCATGGATGGGTTGTGTTGAGAAATATATAGGGAAATAGTTAGAATGATTTCTTTTTTCTTTATAACTACTTGTGAACCCTTTTTACTTTTTCTTTCATATTTGCTTATTATTATGTTTGATTATTATCAAACAACTACCAAAACAAGAAGAACAATAGTACACAAGAACACAAAATGTAGGTTGCAAGCCAGGGCCAAAACCTTTCCACTTGAGAGGAAAACCTGCAAATCTCTTATCGTCTTATAGATCCTTCACTTTGATGAATTCAAAGACCTCTAGGCCAAGACCAATACCCTCCAAGATCAAGTCCAACCCTTCTGAATGATGTGCTTCCTTTGTCCAAGTCAAACCCAGTCAAATCTCTTCCAACAACACAACTTTGACCCGCAACGTCAAAATTAAGGCCTCTACTGTAGGTCTGAAATTTTCTGCCCTCCCAGCAGCAGCTGCTGCCACACGTGTGAGCTTATTCTGACCTCCTAAGGCTTCTTCAAACCTTCGCTTGGATTTCTCCTTCTTCTGGTGCTTGAGGATGATCTAATGTGACCTTCACTAACCTTATTTCTCTTCTTTCTTCAAGACCAACTTGCAGAAGAAAAACCCTAGTCCAACAGCAGAAACCCTAGCCTTATGTGGGAGAGAGAAAGAGCCCAGAAAGAAATCTTCTTCGTCCTCTTCCTTCTTCGCTTCCTTCTTGCTCTTCTTCTTCACTTGGATGAGTAAGTGATGAATGTGTTCCAAGGAGGTCGAGTTCCCTCCTTTATATAGGCTTCTAAAGGTGGACGTGGCTCCTCAAAATAGGCCGACTTCCAGGCTGCCAGACTGACTTGGTATTGAAGGGTTTTTTGACACTTTTAAAGGCAAAATTAATTTTCTTTACAAGCTACAATGTGCCTGATAGGGTCTTCAACTTATGACAATGACTCTTTTGACTTCTTGACCTAGGACAAATCCTAAAAGCACTCAATGGGTGTTTGAACTCTAAAATAGAAGACCTCGAGCATGAAACTCATGCTCCAATAATAATAATAACATTTTTTTTTTCTTTCATTTTACAATATACAAGAATCAAAAGTACATTTCATAGTTATGAAGGCTGAACCTAGTTACACGTTTTTCAACACTAACTCTTAACTAGGGAGGTATTCGTAAATGGTACATGGACATTCTCAATCTGAAGATATCTCATAAGAAGAGTCAGATTGGTAACCCATTTGTTTAACATCATAACAACCAACATTATCATATAGCAAGGCCTTCACTAACAACTCTATCTCTCCACAAGATCATATCACAATGCTGGTGAGACCAATGATTTATAGACACCATCATCATTGTCTCTCTCGGAACATAGCTCACCTGGGTACTCTCATAATATGTTCCACCAAAACTATTCTTATCCTGGATAGCCAATCCTCAAAGAATATCGGTCCTCTACCGCTACTCTTATCTTGGATGCCCTCTCACATCCTCAAAAAGTATCAGATGCCAGATGCTTACCCAATCCTCCATTCTTTCTTCCCAAGTGAAGACAAGAATGATGTGCCTATCCCTCCCTCTCAACCAGGGAGGATATATCAACTAAACCAAGCTTGTCTCTCAAATACATAAGCTTCTTGTTAGGAAGAGATTTTGTCAAAATATCAGCTACGTGTTCATCAGTGGAGATATACCATAGCTACAATACACCATGTTGTACTAGCTTCTGAGTGTACCGATACTTGTTGTTTATATGCTTTGTCTTTCCATGAAACTCTGGGTCTTCAAACAATCTTATATAATTGGTGTTATCACAATGTATCACTATAGGGTCCATTGGTCCTTTGAATAAGTTAGACAACAACTTCCTCAACAAGACAACTTCTCTGCTTACTTCACAGGTTGCAATGTATTCAACCTCAACACTACTCAAAGCAACTGTGTCTTGCTTTCTGCCCATCCATGAGATCATGGAAGATCTTGTTGCACTCAAATTGCCAAAGTTCCAGCGAAGCGGAAGTACCAAGTTTTTCAACAAGGATCAGATCACATGTCTGCAGTCAATGTGTCATGGTCATCCCATTCTGCAAGTTGTATATTGTAAATGATCTTAGTAAAACCTTGAGTCTATGCAACAACCTAGGTAGGCCTATAATTTGATGACGACTTCCATCCTAAGAGGTTTTTTAATCTCGTTGATTACTCGTGTTTTTAGACAAGGCTAATTAGAAGAGTTTTTTACCTCCAGCGTAAACCCCAAAGTTAGGGTGAAATTTATTGTCGAATTATTAGGTGAGTTCTAGTGTTTTTAGTCGAGTCTGATGTAGAATTTTTTTGGGAATACTTTAAGCTAACTGGCCAAATTATTCTATTACAAATCACTTGGTTTACTATATCATATTGTGTCGCAGATGGGTTATGTGTCTAAAGGGTCTAAGCCAAATGTGTACAACCTCTTTGAGTCTTGTAAATGAAAAATCTTATGCATTAAAGGGTTGGAAAAATAATTAAATCTCGTGTAAATTAATTAATTTTTTTGGCAAAATAAAATTAAATAGTAAGTCAGAAAATTAATTAATTAGAGTCAAACTAAATTCTTAGGAAAATAAATTCTCCAAATGAAAAAATTCGTGGGTCTTAAAAGAGTTAAATTTTAAAGGTCCTCCACCAAGGGAATTTGTATATTTCAAGAAAATTTGGACGCTTGGACCTTGGTGGTTAAGTCAAACTCAAAATTCTGAGGCAATTAGCTCAAAATAATTAATTTTGAGCTAATTAAAAAGGAATTAAATGATAAATTCGAAAATTCCTCAGATAAAAAAAATTAAGGGCCAAGATTAAAAGATCTTGAAGTGTTTATCAACGACCAAGATTATTTTGACAAGGATCAAAGAAACTAGCCATTATTTTTCCATTTGGAGGATTCATCTATAAATTAAAGAGTCGGGTTAGTCTCTAGTCATCTTGATCTTTGGCTAGAATTGCTGCTGAAGCATTTTGTAAACTATTGTCCCGCTGGGAACTATTTTTTCTACTATAATAAAAGACTTTCGGGTGCAACTTGTGGTGTTCTTATTCGCTTATCAGTGGTATGTCTTGACTACGAGCTTCTTATGTGGTGCTTTATATTATTATTTTAAGATAATACATAGTGTTTGCAGGTACTCAACCCTTGGTCTCCAAGTTCACAGATTGTGGGCAAGGGTTACTTTGCTTGGATATTTACCTTTTATATGGTGGATTGAATCTTTGCTAGAGCTATAGTGAGCATGAATCTTTTTGAAGCGCTTTAGCCATTCTTTCAAAGAAAAAATATCATAAAAAATTATTTTCTCAAAATCTATTTTGAAAAAACCTTTGTATAATTTGTAAACAATTTTGTTATTTTATTTGTAAATTATTCTTCTAACTTGGGTTGAGGTTTTTAGATTTATTTTGTATATATTTGGGGTTTTGGTGATTTTATTTTTTATTTTGCAGGTTGGATCAAGAAATCAAGTGGGAGAAGAACTAGATCTAGGCCTTTGAGGGTAGAATGTAATCTCTTGGAAGTTTTTGCAGGATTTCCCACGGAGAAATTTTCGGAAAATCAAAGAGTTGAAGCATAAAATTTTTGAACAAGGGTTTCAAACTTTTCAAGGCTGCTAGCCTCGGTTTCTCCCTCCTAAGCCTCAATGTCCCTCCTTCTGCCCTCTTCGTCTTGGTTTAGGGCCATTTTTTGGCCTTGTCGTGGGGTTTTGAGGCCTCGGCCTCGTTCCTCCTCTTCTCCTGGGCCCTCCGTCCCCTCGGCCTCCCTCCGTCCAACTCCCCTCGACCCTCTCGACCCTTCATCCTCCTTTGCTCCCTCTCTTTTCAGCGTTCCTCCTCCCTTGGTGCCTCCGCTAGGCCTTCCTCCCTCCTCTGTCCTCCCTCAGCCTCCTTCCTCAGCCTTTTCTCCCTCTTTCCCTAAGCTGCAACCCTCTAAGGGCTTGCGACTCTCCCTTTTTTGGCCTTTAGGCCATAGGCCATAGGTCTCTAAGCCCTCTTCATCCCCAATGCTAGCCTCATTAGGCATAGCATTGGCCCTTTGTGGCCATATCCTTCATCTTTGGGCCTTTATCTATCATCCCAATGCTTTAATCCCCACAAATTTGTCATCCTTAGCCTTACTCTCCCTTTTCTTGGCCTCTTGTGCCCTAAATTGATCTGGAACCCTAATATCAAGTTCTAAGGCTAAATACTTGGCGGTTTTGCAGGCTTAAGATCTCAAAATTCATATTTTTCAAGTGGCAATTTGATGCCAAAGTTTCAAAGAATTTCAACTACGAGATCTCCAAGGCCTTGGGCCTAGGGTTTGACCTCTAAACCCTTGTTTTGCTTCAGTTTTACTACAACAGTCAAATCAATAATCTTTAATCCCTAAAATCACATTTTAAATGGTCAAAATCACTCAGAATTGCAAAATCTAAATTTTTACAAGTTTTGGTCACTTGAGCATCTTGAAGTTGGCCTAGATCTAATTTTTCGCTTGCTGGAATTTTCTGCGTAAATTGCTGAATCAAGTCTGCAAAATTTTCTGAATCAAACACTTAAAGAGGGCCAAAAATTTCAAATTTTCAATTTTCAGCAAAATTTTACTATTTTTGGATATATTAGGGATTGTCTTAAGTATTGTTGGGTTGCTGATTTGTCACTGTTGCACTGTTGTAATAAACATATCAGTTCTGAAATTTCTGAATCACATCCTCTAAATAGCTCCAAAAATTGATTTTTTCAAGTTTGGCGAAATTTTACTATTTTTGGACATCTTGGGCATTGTCTTGGGCCTCATTAGCTTGTTGATCTGCGATTTATTTACTGCTGTTATAAATATTTCAGATCTGAAAAATTCGCTGAAAACATACCTTAAAGGCCCTAATACATCTGATTTCTCAGTTTACTTGGCAATTGGGCACATTTTGCAGCATTGAGTAAGCATAGGCATCATTGAAGTAGCATTTATTTACTGCTGTCATAAATTGTTTACTGCTGTCATATTAGTCACTTACTGCTCATAAAAAGGATCATTGGAACATAAAGTGCCTAAGTGTTTTCATATCTTGTTACTTGTTCCTAGCATTTACATGATTAAAGTGACTAACATTGTTGGTTTCTTGAGAATTTAAGTTTCACATCTCTTTGGCATTATCACGTATAATCTTGTTGAACTGTGATTGGCATCTTGATCAATAAGTGGATAAGTTGATTTAATTGACTAAGCATCTTGTGGAATATTGTTGAAGTTTACACTTGTCTCGTTTAAGGATTGTCATTTTAATATTGTTGAGTACTCGTGCTATAAGAAGATTCTCACTAAGTACTTAAATAACTCAAACAATCTTAACTCAAGACAAATCTCACTCATAATCTCTTGCATTAGCATACTAAGTCTAGATTGCACTAATAATTTACCTCTTAGCATAAGTTAGGTTGATAGACATAGGACAACCCTTCTCAGTTGGCTTGAGGGGCCTCGACAACTCTTCGGTGGTTAACACGGTGACCTTGTAGTCATCAGGGCCACAATCTCTACAGTGCCGGAGACATCGGGTGATAGGAGCACAATAAAAGGTATCGCTAATCAGGCCCTAGCCTGCTTCCTGTTGGCCTCTTTCCCACAACCTACCTTGGAGCCCAACTTCAAAATAGTTAAGGGAAGGTTACATCTAGATTAGGAATTTAACTAAAAATAACCAAGATCTCTGCATCACACATAGGTCATAGGTTTGCATATCATTCAGGTTAGTTAATCATCTTAAACAACGGGTGTCCATCCGGTCATTGGGTTCCAATTTATTATAAGAAAGAATTTGTGACTCCATTAAGGCACTGGTTTCATACTTTAAAATCTAATTTAATCAATTATCTTGTTCGGATTTTGCCAATTGGCTAGGCCACTCATCCGTGTCTCCCAAAGAAGTTGGTTTCCAACTTGTTCTCCTTCATCTCATTAATAGGGACTATCCCCCATAGCCTGTTGTTAGGAGACAACTAGAATGGAGTGGGTGGGCATCAGAGTGACAATCCCCGTCCTGAGCGTTTTTGCGGTTCATGTACAATCCTGGTAACTTCCTCCCCAGTCGAAATCTATATATCCAATCAAGTGGAAATCATTCCTCGTATCATATTTCATGCAGTAGTGGATTGTTCCTTGTAGATATCTCAGTATATGTTTTATTGCTATCCAATGATCCTGCTTCGGCTCCACTTGGAATTGACTGAGAACATTTACTGCAAAACATATATTTGGTCGCGTATTCATCAAGTACATCCCAATCAATTGTCTATACCTGGAAGGATCCATAATGCTCGATTCATAGCTCCTTAGTCTTTTCAAATTTGTGATCAGGTTTGCAATCCATCATGTCAAACCTCTTCAACATTTTGATCACATACTTCCCTTGACCTAGATAGATATCATCAGATCCTTGCCAGACTTCTTGTCCCAAATAGTAGTGCATCATCCCTAGATCCTTCATGTCAAATTCCGCTTCTAGATGTTTCTTACATTCTTCAATTCAACCTTCCACAACTTGTGAAAATTTCAAAGCTGAAATCCTCTTGCAACAACTGGAAATTATTCTTCTAATTGTTAATTAATATAACAATTTATTTGCTATGGTAAATACTGAATAAATCACATTGCAATCTTCTCAAATAAAACTGCGGAAGAAAATAGCATTGGAAACTGAGAAAATCTAGCACACACACTTAAAAATGACACCGTTATTTTGACAATTGTCCTCGGAAAAACCCAACTTGGGAAAATTGGTGCAATAGTGAGGGTTTTTATTATTAAGCAACAGTGAAATTTGAGTACAATCTATGGATGCCCAACTGGCAATCCAAACAACAAGAAAATATGGCCAAAATTATTTAAGGGAATTACACTTCTTCCACAGGCCACCCCGACACAACTTTCCCTTAGAAAACGCGTCCTCCTGGACCATCTGCGTCAGCGTCTGCGCAGTGCTTGCGCAGACCCTTGGACATCTAAGCCCAAAACTGTCTCTGATGAAGTCGTTTTGTTTGTCTTTTGAGGAAACTGATTCTTTGGCGCTTTGGAAGACTTTTTCGACCTCTGGAAGTTAAATTGATTTTTCCTCTTGCCAATCGAATTGCTCTTCTGAAGCAACTACGTAGTCCTCTGCGTTGCCTCACTAGGAATAATTAAGCCTCTTGCTGCAACCTCTTAGGATATGGAAAACTTCCTTCAGATCACTGTCTCTGCCCCTCACTGACTTTGCTTCAGTCTCTGGCTTTCCGACAATTGCTGTTGTTGTCTGGAAATCGATCTACCAAGGAAATCGAACTCTCTGGTGTATCTTCTCCAAGTGCCCATCGACTTCTTCTTATAATCCTATGATGGGACTCCAACGACCAAGATTAAATCTTAATCAATGGCTAGGATCATCTTGAGGTCGATCTGTGTGAGTTTTTAGACTATTCTCATCTTGACTTAATTAATTCTGATTAATCAACTAGTTTCCTAAGTTTAGACTTAGGAAACATTAAAAAGTAGGTTAATAATCTAATTAAGTCATCTCTAGGTGGAATTTCTAGAAATGATTATGGGTCTTAGAGATCTCATGTATTCTAGCCTCCACCGAATTTCGTGGCTAGAACACATCCGATGCTACAAAAAGTAACGCACCTGTCAAGAGAAGATAATCCACATATAAAAGAATGATTACTGGCTGTCCCTTCGCAACCTTAATGTAAAGTTTCATATCAATAGAATTCTGAAGCCTAATCTTTGTAGGTATGCATCCATTCTAGCATACCATGCCCTTGGTGCTTGCTTGAGGTGATATAATGCCTTCTTCAATCTGCAAACATATGCCTCTTTATCTTTAACTTCAAATCCCAAGGGTTGCTCTATATAGACTTCCTCATCATTTGTGCCATTCAAGAATGCAGTCTTGGCATCCATTTGGTGGATGCTCCATCTCATCGATGCTGCCAAAGAGACCAATGAACGCATTGTTGTATACCTTGCTGTCGGAGCAAATGTCTCTTCATAATCAATGCCTTCGTTTTGAGAGATGCCTCTAGCCACAAATCTTTTCTTATATTTATCAATACTTCCATCTGTTGCATGTTTAATCTTGTAGAGCCATTTGGAAGTTACCACAGATTTGTCTTCAGGCCTAGGTACGATCTCCCAAACTCCATTTTTCATTATCGATTGATACTCTTCATTCATGGCATCCTTCCATTCTTGGTGTGTGACAACTTCTTCAAAGGTGGATGGCTTTGCTTCTATCAATTTCGTCATATAGGTTGCATACCCAAAATATCGTTTGGGCTTCTTGCTTTCCTTGAATGTGCCTTGAACTACTCCATGACCTTCTGCATCAAGTAGTGTAGACTTCAACCAGTTAGGTCTCTTTCTAGTTTCAGGGATTACCACAGGTTGTATAGGCTCACTGGGACTTTCATCTTCATGATTTGATTCTTCTTCCTCCCTTGTAACTTCTTCTTCAAATACCAAAAGTCTTCACCATTAGAGTCCATAGGGAGATCCTTTGATTTCTTGAATGCAATACTTTCGTCAAATATCACATCTCGACTGAATTTTATTCGGTGTCCTTCCTTTATGTAGATCCTATAGGCCTTAGAAGAGTTACTGTAGCCAACAAATGTTCCCTTCATGCCTGATGGATCCAACTTCTTTCTCTTGTCCTTAGGTATATGAATATAGACAAAACAACCAAAAATTCAAAGATGATCCACGCTTTGTTTCTTCCCAGTGAATACTTCTTCAGGAGTCAAGCTATTTAGTGACCTGTGGGGACTTCGATTTTGAATGTATACAACTATGTTTATTGCTTCACCGTACAAGAATTTTGGCAAATCTTGATCATGTAGCATTTCTTTTACACTTTCTTCAATGGATCGATTCTTTCGTTCTGCAACTCCATTTTGTTTGGGATTATATGCGACTATCATCTCCCTCTTAATCCCAGACTCCTTAAAGAAGGCTATAAATTCTTTTGAAGTATACTCTCCTCCATTATCAAATCTTAAATTCTTGATTCTCCTTTCTGTAAGGTTCTCTACTTCAGCTTTGAATTCTTGAAATTTCGTAAAGACTTCATCCTTGGATTTCATTAAGTAAACCCAAGATTTCCTTGAGCGGTCATCTATGAATGTGACATAATATAGATGACCTCCAAGTAGCTTTGGAGTCATAGACCACAAACATCTGAATGAATAAGATCCAAGATTTCTTTTGACCTTGAAGCACTATTCCAAATGGTCTTTTGGTGTTCTTACCCAATGCACATCCCTTGCAAACTCCTTCATGATCTTCTTTCAGTTCTAGGATGCCATTTACTATGGTATTTAGTGTCGGTAAGATTTTGTAGTGGAGATGACCAATACTTCTATGCCAAAGTTCACATGGGCTAACTTCAATGTGAACCAAAGCTTGAGTGAGGGGAGTCATCAATCTATAAAGTCTTCCTTCACGAATCCCAGTCATTCTAGCATCTTCTATGCTTGAGTTTTTACCCTATGCTACAACTCTTCTATCAATGAAAGCCACTGTGTCACTGTTATCTTCTAGACTTGAAATGGAAAGTAAATTCGTATGCAAACCTGGAACAAATAGGATGTTGTTGAGGTGAATATTTCCTCCATTCTCCATGTCTAGTGAGGTTGATCCAATTCCTCTCATAGGATAGCTCTTATTATCACCAAGCTCTACAGAGTAAGAGGACTTTCCTTTTGACAATGTTTTTAGTTGCTTGTGATGGTCGGTCATATGTCTTGATCCTCCACTATTGCTCACCTAAATGCTCTCATCTTGAAATGTGCCAGTAGTGCTGAGAAGAGTGCTTTGTCCTTTGTCTTGATCACTTCCTTCTTTGGAGTAAATAGAAGATTCCATACTTCTTTGAAGCCCTTCTTGAAATGACTTTTAACCTTTGAACACTTTTTCAGAAACTTCTTCACTGTAGTAGAGATCTTCATAATGCCCTTAGCTAATCTCAGCTCTGACACCATGTTGAGAAATCTATAGGGCAATAGTTAAAATGATTTCTCTTTTCTTGATAATTGCTCGTGATCTCTTTTTACTTTTTCTTACTTATTAGCTTATTATTATGTTTGTATATCATCAAACAACTACCAAAACAAGAAGAACGATAGTACACAAGAATACAGAATGTAGGCTGCAAGCCAGGGCCAAAACCTCTCCACTGGAGAGTAAAACCAACAAATCTCTTCTCTTCTTACAGGTTCTTCAATTTGATGAATTCCAAGACCTCTAGACCAAGACCAATACCCTCCAGGACCAAGTCCAACCCTTTCGGATGATGTGCTTCCTTTGTCCAAGTCAAACCCAGTCAAATCTCTTCTAGTAGCACAACTTTGACCCCCAACTTCAAAATTTCGGCCTCTACTACATGTCTGAAATTTTCAGCCCTCCCAGCAGCAGCTGCTGCCACATGTGTGAGCTTATTCTGGCCTCCCAAAGCTTCTTCAAACCTTTGCTTGGATTTGTCCTTCTTCTGGTGCTTGAGGATGACCTAATGTGGCCTTCGTTGACCTTCTTTCTCTTCTTTCTTCAAGTTCGAATCTGTAGAAGAAAAACCCTAGTCTAGCAGCAAAAACCCTAGCCTTACGTTTGAGAGAGAAATAGCCCAGAAACAAGTCTTCTTCATCCTCTTCCTTCTTTGCTCCCTTCTTGCTCTTCTTCTTCACTTGGATGAGTGAGTGATGAATGTGTTCTAAGGAGGTCGAGTTCCTTCCTTTATATAGGCTTCTAAAGGTGGACGTGGCTCCTCAAAATAGGCCGACTTCCCAGCTGCTAGGCCGTTTTGGTCTTGAAGGGTATTTTGACACTTTTAAAGACAAAAATAATTTTCTTTACAAGTTACAATGTGTCTGATAGGGTCTTCAACTTATGATAGTGACTCGTTTGACTTCTTGACCTAGGACAAATCCTATAAGCACTCAATGGGTGCTTGACATCTAAAATAAAAGACCTAGAGCATGAAACTCATGCTCCAAAAATAATAATAATATTTTTTTCTTTCATTTTACAATATACAAGAATCAAAAGTACATTTCATATTTATGAAGACTGAACGTAGTTACACATTTTTCAACAGGTTGAATGATCATGTGATCCCTCACATATCAGGGAAGGATAATGCCTTTTAGATGTGAACTGCAATGATGAGCCTATATCAAAGTGACAATCAAAATCGAAAAATGGTGTTGAGAGAGAAGCTTAGGAATACCAAGATGACTAAATTAGACAACATGGCGTCATAGCTCACAAGGACTTAGAATGATCGAGATGACTTTGGAGCTATTGAGGTAGCCTTGCTAGATGATGAGCTTGTAAGGACAACCTCAAGTTCTCAAAACCTAGGCTACTTTTATGATAGGAATTCTAGCAAGAGAACATCTACTAGATTGGAACTGACTGTTGGATGACTTCACCTAGAAGGAGCTCAGGGAGAAATCCTTGTTTGGAGGACAACAAAAGAGTGGAGATGATGAGAACCTTGCTCTTGCCAGTCGGGCAATGGGGAGCAAAGGTTCGAGTAGCAGGGGAGAGGAGTCAACCTCACAGCTGTAGAAGAAGGACTTGACTAAAGTCAAGTGTTTTCCTTGTAAGTTGGGACACTATGCTTCATGGTCTCTGGAAAGAAGAAAGGGGGAAAGGACATGCAACTAGTTGTAGTTGCATCGGTATAAGTCAAGAGGAGTTTGATAGGAAGTTTGAGGTGGAATTTGTACTTGATTCCTATCATACCTCATGTACATTACCAATGGGTGCATGGCTGTTGGGTAGTGGAGCCACAAGGCATATGATAGGAGCATGCGATCAAGTCGACATCCTGACTGAGTGGGACTTAGAGCTACATGTAGAGTTTGGTGTTGATGCCAAACATGTAGTTAAAAGGGGTTGGAACAGTGATATTCCAACTTGATTCTGGTTGCCGGAACTCAAGTGAAGTTTGCTCCCAGTCTCCATGATGTAGAAGAAGGGGTTATATGTTTCTTTCCAGGATGGGAAAGTACTGATCAGACCCAACAGTTCTTGCTCTTATGAGGGACATGTCTTAGGAGTTAGAGAGAGCAACATTTATAGGCTGAACTTTGAATGGCCAGCCTATTCAAGAAGTATGGAGCATGGATGAACTCGTGGTTTCTTAAAACCATGGGTTGTACTTATATACCATGAACACGTTTTTAATTTGGAATGAGTTGAGCATGATGAGACCGTGATGAGGAGAGGCATGATAATTGGCACAAGGTTTCAAAATATCATGGGCAGATTTGATATTTACTGCAGAGGAATTTATGGTGTAAGAATTTATTTTATCATGGTGAATTTTTCAAGGTGCAATTGAATCCTCTTTCATATATATATGACTGATAATTTATCATCAGAATGGCACAGCTAAAGCGATTTGTACAGTAATTTGTCATCAGGGTTTCTTGGTGCTATCATTCTTTAACCTTAATTTCCATTTGTGTAATCAGATCCCTCATTTTTGATGGGATCATTAGGCCTAGCAATGTGAAATGCTTCTGCATCTTTTTCTGGCTCCTACAATGTAACTTCATACTTCCAATCCTTCCATCTTGGTTTTGGTCTAGCTTCCTTTTCTATGACAATTCTTTTCTTGTGTCAACCTGCTGTTGCTACAGACTTGCCTTTGCTGCTGTAGCCCTCCTGCTGGCCTATCTGTGTCCACTTTGCTGTTGCAGGCTTTCACTAGTTGTTGCTGTCTTTCCTTGTTACCTCAAGGCCACTTCTAAATGACTGCAACACTGCCTTAAATTCTTAGGAAGGTGAACAAAACACCTCCATAACAGATTGAGGAATATTATTGCAAGAATTTCTCTTGCCTCAAAAGGTGTCAGAAGCTTTCAAGACCTCTATTCCTGTGATACAATGTAGGAAAAACGATGTCGGTGATTCCAATTCTCAATCTTGTTTGAGAAATTTATATATATTATATACATCAAGAATGATGCTGCTCATTGCTTTAAACAAGAGTAGTTGTTTGTGAATGAAGAGGCAAAATTTTATATGATTTACTTCAATAGAAACATTGTATGAGAGTGGTCTTGTATTCTAGTTCCTTCTCACAGCAATAACACTGATGGCATCTTTCAAATGTGCAAGACATAGGTCTCACTATACATGACCTCCTTTTATAAAAGTACAAGATGGGAATTCACCTTGAGACAAAACTTGCCTTACATGTAGTTGTCTATGTAGAAGCTTCCAGTGACCGATCTGCTCACATCATTGATGACATCATTATGATTACATTATTGACGACCTCATCCTGCTTGTAATGATGGTATCTTCTTACTGACTTATAATTGACTGTGGACTACTTGCCTGGTATGGCATGTAGTAAGACCTGGCACTTGGATATAAACACATAATCATAATGTTCTAAACTGTGTTTCAGGTGTGGTCATTTGATTTTAACTTCTGATGGCGTGGTGTCACTGATTTGGATGTCGTACAGATTTTGGTCCATGAATCATCCTATCAAGTCGAATAGTCTTTTAGTAGGGATTTATGTTTAAAATTTATATTTTTATTTATGTTTCTTTAGTCGCTTGTATTTATATTATTCTTTAAATGAATTGGTCAGAAATCTGACTCTGTATTTATTCAATTTGATCAGGTTGTCTTGTTGATGGAGAAAGTCCGAATGCTCTGGCAACCATTGCTTCAGCCACCTATTTATAAGAAAATTCTGCTTTCTGTTTTGCAAGATTTATTTTCCAGAATTGGTTCAGAGATTCTTATGCTAGATGATATGGCTGTTGAAGAGACTTTTCAGGTTCTCTTTTTAAAATCTATACGCGACAAATTTAGTATAACATTTTTGTGAATAAATTAAAGGTCTGTATCATTCTAGCTACCAGCGTGGCTATGGCTGACATTATTATGGTCTCTTGCAGCTACAAAAATTGATTAAGACTGCATTCCAAAACATGTCTTCTCTACTCAAGTCTGTCGTAGATGAAGATATTGGAGTACAAAAGTCTGTAGAAGGCGTTGTAAAACAAGAAGAAATTTCTGAAATACCATGGGATCAACTTGAAAAGTTGATCCCTTCATTGCGAAAGCTTAGACGAATCACAGGCATGTGCTCTGTTTCTATGTAATAATGTATTTTGCAGTTAATGAATGCCGATGTAATCCTTGTCATTGAAGTTATTTGGGTTCTCCTTATAGCCTGTGACCAATGCCACTATCCTTTTCAACTAATTTCCAAAGCCATTAAATTGGTTTTGTTTGCATTACAGATCTTTTGGATATGCCATTAAGATCAATTACACTAGCATGGGAGAATGGGGAGTTGATTGCCAGTGGCTTCACCTCTTTAGAGGTATTGAATCTTCACTATTACTTCGATCCAGTTTCTCTGTCTTCTGACTTCATCGTGATTTTATTTAGGTGCCTATCTATCTTGTTTGTTATGATTGCTGCTGTACATCAGAAGCACATGTTGTGGGAAGTCAAATGAAGATTTTCTTTAATATTTCAATTTGTCCTAACCACTGGTGCGACGATGAGGGACCTTTATTTTATCTGTTATATTTCTAAATTCTTAGATTTTAGATCTCCTAGTAAACCATGTTGTACATGTGCCTCTCCATTTCTTTTTTAGACAAGGATTTGCAAAGAATAGTTGTGACTCCCCAAACACATGCTTAAGAAGGGGAAAATACAAAATTTATTAATGTTCATTTATGACAAAAAAAGTCAACAACACTATCAGAAACATCATATATAGTACCATGTGAGAGTGCCTGGGGCATTTCCAAACTATGTGCTAATGATAAAATAGTAAAGCACTGGAGGCGTGGAACTTGCATTGTTTGCCTCATCGTTACATGTAGGTATCTATTAGTACATATGGAAGAACATGCCCACATGTACAAATTTTGGTTCACAACTACAAGTGGGTATTTGCTCTGTTGTGACGTTGATTAAATATGGCTTGATTATAATTTATCAGTGTTGAAAATTCGGTATCGGCAAAATATCGGTGAGGGTCCTGACAACATCTTATCGGCAATATCGGCGAAAATATCGGCAAAATATCAGAAAATATCGGCAAACATAATTTTTTTATTTTTTTTCAGATTTTTAAACATAGCCAATATTTTCAAAATATGACGATATTTAGTCGATATTTTCAAAATATCACGATATTCTGGAAATATCGTGATATTTACTCAGCGATATATCGTTTTGCCAAAAATATCGGCGATATTATCAACACTGTAATTTATTACTATGTGTAATTTGGTGAACAAAGTGACAAAGTAGCACTCAATAGTGGGTTGGAACCATAGATGCAGACAAGAATGTGTGAATGAGAAGCACAATTTAAACTATCCCCAAGCATCAAATGGATGGAAACTGATGAGGAAAGGAGAAGCAAAGCTTGGGAGGAAGCTTCTTTATAAATTGACTTTGTTGTGGACCAAGAGAAGAGGGATTCAAGTGGAGAATCCTCCTCACAAAGAACATACACATAATGACATCAAAGAACCAATACTAGAATTCCACAACAAGATTAGTAGACCAAACAGTTAATGCAAAATCAAATGTAAAAACATACATGTCCTTTCAAAAACTTTATGTGGGTAGGAGGGGTAGGGTGCGAAGGCACCTTTATATTGACACCAACTGAAAAAAATAAATACAAAATGGAAGATTTCACCTTGAGGAGGCGATTGAAGTTACCTCCAGTTCTCTCTTTTTGGGGTTCTATCCTCCTTACGACTCTCTCACTGGTTTTGGAGTGAATTGGGTAGCATTTACACCAGGTTTGTTCATGTACTCTTTCATGGAGTGAAAATATTTGACTGATATGGGGTGGGCTTGATCAACCCAACTTTGAAAGTGACCATGGATTTGAATGAACCGTGGAACTAGATGTGTACTTGGTGTAATGTTAACTGCACCAGTCTCAAAGGATTTCCTTTGCAGTTACATGGTCAATGAACTGAGGTAGCATGCAATATTCCTTTTAGTTGAAGTAGGAGTTGATTCGTAAATTTCTTGAATTGACCTTTTCACCATGGTTCTTGAGCTTATAAATTGCATTTTAACATCATTTGTGATGTCAAGGCCAAGCACATAAGTGTCACAAGTGGAGAAAAGTGATGTGAGAACAATTATAATTTAGATTAATTGGGCATAATGGAACCACAGTAAGAAATTATGATTGTTAATTCTTTAAAAACAAATCAGATCTATTTTGTCTCATTAATTTACACAAAACCCAGAAAAATATTATACCCAAATAAAATTTCTGAAATGCTGTAAAATAAATACCCTGGTATCTCAACTTCTGAAAATTAATATGCAGCAAAAATAGCAAGAGAAGCAGACATAAAACAGCAGATAAATGACTTCGAAAAATTCTCCTTCACTTTTATATTAATTAGGAATATTAGGGTCAGACCCACAAATAATTTTACATAGAAATTTATCAGCTGTAGCAAGACTTGTAACTCGGCTTGCTGTAGGAAATCGATAAGCTTGCTTTAAGAAGAAATCAGCATCTAATATGGTCTGAATTTTGGCATCTCTCTGCAATAAATTTGGCCTCTTTTCCCCTGCTGTACGGCCCTGTTCCAGTGATGTAAGTCACCCTTTTTTGCTCCCTAACTTGACCTCCTCAAGCTTGTACGGCCTATGCACATGAGGGCTCAGCTGGCTGCTAAATCGGCCTGTCCTTTTGGTTGTACTCAGCCCTATCTCTCCTCCACTTGGCTCCTTTCGACATCCAGTTAGCAAAATTCCCACCTCTCTTCACTGAAGTTGAGCTACTTTTGAGAACCTCTCTTTCCCAATCACTCAACACAAGAATGTGTCTTCATCCTTTCCTGTAATATTCCTCGGGAAAATTTACAGTAAATATACAAAGAAAACATAGACAAAAACGACATAAAACAGTGAACACGCAATCAGACCATGTCATGTCCCTTCTCAAATGCATTAGCCACGGGTTGCAGCGACACAATTTTGGCGTCAATTTTGGCTTAGGAGGACCCCACACGCAGAACTTAGGAACTGTAGACAATTCGACTTTATTTCTGGCAGCTAGTGGAATTTGGGGGGCACCCACATGAATAATTCAAACTTGGCCCTTGCATGAGTTGGAGGGAATTGAATTAGTGGAAGGAGGGGCCCACATGAGGCTAAGGGGTCCCAAGGTGATAAAAGAGGAAGAAGCTCTCATTTTGCAGGATCTTGAACATTTGTAAACAAACACCCTTTGTATGCTCTGCTGCTTAGCGAGTCTACTGGCTATTTAACCACGAATATCTCACGCTGGAGATTCAACCTCTTCTTCAGGGGACCATCCATGCCCGCCCTAGGGAGGCTGTTCTGCTGGAGTTTCAGGGATTTCAACACAGTCACACACTTCAGCCTACAACGCAGAAAAGGGAACTGCGTATTTCTTGGGCAGCCAAAAACACGAAGGAGGAGTTGGAAGCCAGCAAGGAGGTTCATTGCTTGCTGGGACTCGGGAGTTCCGGGCGCTGAGTAGGCTGCTTGTTGAGGACATTTTCACTGGGATTTGCAGCCTGCTAGACCAGTGCATCAGTGGTACAAATTTCTGGGCAGAGGGATTGCATAGAGCCCTATAGTAGCAATTTTGTGGGGCTTGGGAGAGCAGTTAATCTTGGCCAAGCGCCATTCGGGGAGCAAGGAGTTGGATAGCACAGGTAAAACTAGCATTTCAGAAGTGTTTACAGAGGGATTTGCACACTGTTTCTTGCAAGTCGAATTTGGTAGCAGAAGCTGGGAGAGGGAGAGGCACCAAAGAGGCTGAAAATCCAAATTCAAAACTAGCGAAATTCCCTCCTGGGTTTTTCTGGGTTTTGTCCGAGGAGTTTGGGGCTGAAAGGATATAATTTTCTGGGCAATTTTTGGGCACATTCGAGCAGGTCGAAGTTCAATAGGGCAGTGGTTTAATGGGGCAGCGCAGTGCAAAGTGGTGCAGCAGCTGGGCAGCCTTCAACTCAGCTATTTTCCCACTTGGGGTTGGTATTTCTTGTTCATTGGGACAAGCTCAGGTGCACCATTCCATTTCATGTTGTATCTAGCCCTCTGATTTTTAATAATATGGCTCAGTAATTCCTGATTGGCAACGTTTTCATGGATGTCTAATGTGTGTTTTTATTTTTATATGCTGCTGCACTATTTATTTGCTTAATATCACTCACATTTCTACTTAGGAACATTACAATGGTATCAGAGCCTAGTTCTTGGCTTAGCTGTGGGGTTTGTTTCCTATGAGAGAAGAAGACTGGGAGAACATCACTTACTGGAGGCAGAGGTACAGGAGCAGAGAAAGGGAGCTAGAAATTACGCTAGATACGGAGGAAAGAGGGAAAGCAGTGGATGGAGAGGAGGAAATGGCAGAGCCCAAGAGCAGGGAGGAGATGGCTTTCGATAGCCTCTTGAGGGCCTTGAGTGACTTGGCCAAGGGGCAGAAAGACATGCTGGAGGAGATCAAATCACAGAACAGAGACAGGGCCACACCTAGAGGGTTTTTGTGTGGAGAAACTTCTGGGGCTTCTTAGCCTTTCGATCACCCCTCACCAGCAGCACAACGCCCTTCAGTTAGTGTGCCAACTAGGGCTACACTACCCTCTTTTGTGCCAATGGCACAAATCGCACCAGCAAGGGAGGAAGACACTCCCTAGATGGGGGATTACTTCAGAGAGTGGCAGGCGATGGATGAAGATTTTAAAGAAGTCCTCTCCTTCGGAGATTACTGCAAGCTCAAGTAGAGTGAGAGGAAGAAGGGGTACGAAGGATGTACTATGAGCTGCAGAGAACTATAGGGAGGATGTATTTCCATACATTTGATGGCATTGCCAAGTGCACAGCCAAGGCTTGGGTTGAAAAGATGGACATATACTTTCAACTCAATGGATGACGAAGCAGGAAGCCATTAAGATGGCAACACTGCACTTGGAGGGGGAAGCCCATGACTAGTGGTTCACAACCTGACGACTTTGGGGCATGCCCAGATAGTTTCTTATGAGGACTTCACTGGAGGGTGGTGGGAGCGATTTGATCAGAGGGATCCGGAGGCATCTTTCAGGGCGCTGACACAACTGTGCCAAA